>OZ024861.1:19975212-20140212 GCA_964017155.1 Oasisia sp. SBJ-2009
TGCGTGAGTCGGTGTGTGTGTCGGTGCGTGTGTGTGTAAGTGGGTGCGTTTGTGTCTGTGTGTGTATGTGTGAGCATCCATCCAACCACCCCTACTTACCGCATCCATCCATTCTCCTCTACTGAATGCATCCAACCATTCACCTCTATTTAACGCATCCATCCAACCACCCCTACGTAATGCATCAATTCAACCACCCCTACATAACGCATCCATTCAACCACCCCTATTTAACGTATCCATCCAACCACCCCTACTTAGTGCATCCATCCATTCACCTCTACTGAATGCATCCAACCACCCACCCCTACATCACGCATCCATTCAACCACCCCTACTTAACGCATCCATTCAACCACCCGTATATAAAGCATCCATCCAACCACCCCTACATAACGCATCCGTCCTACCACCCCTACTAAACGCATCCATCCAACCACCTCTACTTAACCTATCAATCCAACCACTCCTACTTAATGCATCCATCCAATCACAACTACTTAACGCATCCATCCAACCACCTCTACTTAACGCATCCACACACGCACCGATACACACACACGCACCCACACACACGCACCCACACACTCACGCACACACACACATACACACACACAACATTCCACACACGCACACAAACACATATAGTTGCATCCACACCCACACGCACCCACATACACACACCACACACGCACACACACACCAACACACGCACACTCACACACACGCAGACATCCACATCCACACGCACCAACACGCACCCACACACGCAGACACACTCGCCAACACACACGCACTCACACACACGCACCCACACGCACACACACGCGACAACACACGAACACCCACACACACATGCACCACACAAGCATCCACACACACGCACCCACACACTCACACACACACGCACACACACACACACACACACACACACACACATACACACACCCACACACGCACCCACTCATGCACACACTCACGCACACACACGCGCAAAGACACGTACACATACAAAGATGCACCACGCACGCACACTCACACGCACCCACACATACACAAACACATGCACCCACAATGAAAAACCCACACACGCACGCACACACGCACACACACACACACATGCGCAAGCACACGCACACATACACACACATGCACCACAAACGCACCTACATAAGCAAGCACCCACGCACACACACACATACACACACGCACACACCCACACACGCAAACACACACACACGCAACCAAAAACACACTTACGAACCCACCCAGACATGTTCCCACACACGCACGGACACACACGCACCCACACACGAATCAACACACGCACTCTCACACGCAGCAACACACGCACTCTCAAACACGTACCAACACACAAGCTCACACACACGCTCCCTCACACGCACCTACACGCGCACAAACACGCGCCAACACACGCATACACACACACGCGAATCGACACATGCACCCACACACGCACCGACACACGCATGCACACACGCAAAAACAACCGCCAACACACACACACACACACAAACACACACATATGCACCCCCCCACATACGCCCACACACGCTCCAACACACGCACCCAAACACGCAACCCCACACACACACATACGCACCAACACGCACACGCACCTACACGCGCACACACACGCGCCAACACACGCACACACACAGGCACACACACACGAATCCACACATGCACCCACACACACACATCGACACACGCACACACGGACATGCCCCCACAAACAGGCACCCACACACGAATCCACACGCACCCACACACTCACACAGGCACACGCACACGCACACACACACACACACACAACATTCCACACATGCACACAAACACATATAATTGCACCCACACACACACGCACCCACACTGACACATACCACACACGCACACACGCACCAACACGCACGCCCACTCGCCAACACACACTCACACACACGCACCCACACGCACTCACACGCGACAACACACGAACACCCACACACACATGCACCACACAAGCACCCACACACACGCATCCAAACCCGCATCCAAACACGCACCTACACACGCACACACACATGCACCCACACACCCGCACCCACACATGCACACACTCTCGCACACACACGCGCAAAGACACGCACACATACACAGATGCACCACGCACTTACCCTCACACGCACCCACACATACACAAACACATGCACCCACACAGAAACACCCACATACGCACCCATATACGCACACACGCGCCCCAGTTCACGCACACACACGCAAACACAAACACACCCACACCTACAAACGCACCCACATGCTTCCACACACGAACACACATGTGGAAGCACACGCACACATACACACACATGCAAAACAAACGCACCCACATAAGCACGCACCCCCCCCCCCCCACACACACACACATACACACACGCACACACCCACACACGCAAACACATACACACAACCAAAAACAAACTTACGAACCCACCCAGACATGTTCCCACACACGCACGGACACACACGCACCCACACACGAGTCAACTCACGCACTCTCACACGCACCAACACACGCACTCACACACATGCACCAACACACAAGCTCACACACACGCTCCCTCACCGGCACCTACACGCGAACAAACACGCGCCAACACACGCATACACACACACGCGAATCCACACATGCACCCACACACGCACCGACACACGCATGAACACACGCACAAACACCCGCCAACACACACACACAAACACACATATATGCACCCCCCCACACACACACACACACTCGCGCGCGCAGTCACGCACGCGCACGCACACACCAATCCACACACGCACCCTGACACGCACCAACACACGCAGTCACACACATACACCCACACACACGCACCCAAACACACGCACCCACACGTGCACCCACACTCGCACACACACGCGCCAACACACGCACCCACACACGCACCCACACACACACGAATCCACACTTGCACGCACACACCCACCGACACACGATTCGACACACGCACACACTTTCTCTGTCTCTCTCGCTCATTCTGTCTCTCACACACGCGCGCACACACACATAAACACACAAACGCACACAGAGCCAAATACCCAGCCATACACGCACCCACCCACACACACGCACCCACACACACGCACCCACACATGCTCTCACACACGCACCCACACACGGATCCACACATACGCGCCAGCACACACACACACACACACTAACCTATACACAAGCACCCATACACGCACCAACACAGGCACACACGCGCGCCAAAATACGCACACATACACTCACACACATGAACGAAACACGCACCCACGCACACGCACCCAAGCACGCACCCACACCCACGCACCCACACACACGCGTCCACACACGCACACATACACCCATACACACGCACCCACGCTCGCACACATAAACACAAATGCACCACACACGCACCCCACACACGCGCCACAGACACAAACACGTCTTTGTGTGTGCGTGTGTGTGGGTGCGTGTGTGGCTGCGAGTGTGGGGTTGCGTGTGTGTGGGTGGATGTTTTTGAGTTCATGTGTTGATGCGTGTGTGCGTATGGGTGCTTGTTCTTGCGCGTGTGTTTGTTTGTGGGTGTGTGTGGGGGTGCGTATCTGTGGGTGCGTATCTGTGAGTGCGTGTGTGTGTGGGTGCGTTTGTGTGTGAGGGTGCGTGTGTTGGCGTGTGTGTGTGTGCGTGTTTAGGTGCATGTGTGGGTGGCTGCGTGGATGTGGGTGGGTGGGTGTGGGTGGGTGTGTAAGTATGTGTGAGTGCGTGTGTGTTTGTGCATGCGTGTGTGTGGGTGCGTGTGAGGTGCATGTGTGTGTGTATGTGTGCGTGTGTTTGCGCGTGTGTGTGCGTGTGTTGGTACATGTTTGTGTGCGTGTGTCTGTCCGTGTGAGCGTGCGTGTGAGTGGAGTAGTGTGTGGTTGCGTATGTGTGTGTTTCGTGTGAGCATGTGTGTGTCTGCGTGTGTGTGTCTGCGTGTGTTGGCGTGTGTGGGTGCGTGTGTGGGTGCGTTTGTGCGGTTGCATGTGTGGGTGCTTGCGTGGATTCGTGTGTGTGCGTGAGTCACACACATGAACGACACACACCCATACACACGCACCGAAACTCGCACCCACAAACGACATTCACACACACTCACACACACAGACACACACACACTCGCACACACACCCTCACACGTACCCACACGCACCCACACACGCACACACACGCGTCAACACACGCAAACACACACACACCTACACACACCCACATGCGCACCCACACACGCATCCATATACACACACGCTCACCAGCGCAAGCACAGACACGCACCCACAAACACGCACGCACACACGCACGCACGCATCCTCACACCTGCCCACACAAGCACCCGGTAATCATTTCTAATCACTTCGGGCCCGCTTTATCCTTTATAATACCTTTCGGACCCCCTTAATCCTTTCTAATAACTTGCGGACGCGCATAATCCTTTCTAATCACTTGCGGACCCGCTTAATCCTGTCTAATCACTTGCGGACCCGCGTAAACCTTTCTAATCACTTGCGGACCCGCGTAGTCATTTCTAATCAGTTGCGGACCTGCGTAATCCTTTCTAATCACTTGCGGACCCACGAAATCCTTTCTAATCATATGCGGTGCCGCGTAATCCTTTCTAATCACTAGCGGACCCGCGTAATCCTTTGTAATCACTTGCGGACCCGCGTACTCCTTTCTAATCACCTGCGGAGCCGCGTAATACTTTGTAATCACTTGCGGACGCGGGTAATCGTTTCTAGTCACTTGACGAACCGCGTATTCCTTTCTAATCACTTGCGGACCCGCGTAATCCGCGTAATTCTTTCTAAACACTTCCGAACGCGCGTGGTCTTTTTCAATCACTTGCGGATGCGCGAAATCCTTTCTATTCACTGGCGGACCCGCATAATCCTTTCTATTACCTTGCGAACCCGCGTAATTCTTTATTATAACTTGCGGACGCGCGTAATCCTTTGTAATCACTTGCGAACGTGAGTACTCTTTTGAATTCCCTTTCGGACCCGCTTAATCCTTTCTAATCATTTGCGGACGCGAGTTATTCTTTGTATTCACTTGCGGACGCGCGTAATCCTTTTTAATCACTAGCGGACCCGCGTAATCCTTTCCAATCACAAGGGGACACGCAAAATCCTTTCTAATTACACGCCGACGCGCTTGCGTTTGTGTGTGTGTTTGTGTGTTTGTGTGTTTGTGTGTGTGTGTGTGTGTGTGTGTGTGTGTGTGTGTGTGTGTGTGTGTGTTTATGTGTTTGTGTCAGGTGTGTCAGGTGCGTGTGTGTGTGTGGGGGGGGGGGGGGGTGCGTGTGTGATGCACGTGTATGTGTGTGTGTGTTTGCGCGTGTGTGGGTGTGTGTGTGTTTGTGCATGTTTGTGTGTGGGGGTGTCGGGGCGTGTGTGGATTAGTGTATGTGTTCGTGTACGTTGGCGTGTGTGTGTGTGCGTGTTTGGGTGCGTGTGAGGGTGGCTGCGTGTATGTGGGTGGGTGTGTGTATGTGTGTGTGAGTGCGTGTGTGTTTGTGCATGCGTGTGTGTGTGTGTGTGTGTGTGTGTGGGGGGGGGGGGGTGCGTGTGAGGTGCATGTGTGTGTATGTGTGCGTGTGTTTGCGCGTGTGTGTGCGTTTTTTGGTACATGTTTGTGTGCGTGTGTCTGTCCGTGTGAGGGTGCGTGTGAGTGGAATAGTGTGTGATTGCGTATGTGTGTGTTTCGTGTGAGCATGTGTGTGTCTGCGTGTGTGTGTCTGCGTGCGTTGGCGTGTGTGGGTGCGTGTGTGGGTGCGTTTATGCGGTTGCATGTGTGGGTGCTTGCGTGGATTGGTGTGTGTGAGTGTGTCACACACATGAACGACACACACCCATACACACGCACCGAAACACGCACCCACACACGACATGCACACACACTCACACACACACACACACACACACACACACACACTCGCACACACACCCTCACACGTACCCACACGCACCCACACACGCACACACACGCGTCAACACACGCAAACACACACACACCTACACACACCCACATGCGCACCCACACACGCATCCATATACACACACGCTCACCAGCGCAAGCACAGACACGCACCCACAAACACGCACCCACACACGCACGCACGCATCCTCACACCTGCCCACACAAGCACCCGGTAATCATTTCTAATCACTTCGGACCCGCTTTATCCTTTATAATACCTTTCGGACCCCCTTAATCCTTTCTAATAACTTGCGGACGCGCATAATCCTTTCTAATCACTTGCGGACCCGCTTAATCCTGTCTAATCACTTGCGGAGCCGCGTAAACCTTTCTAATCACTTGCGGACCCGCGTAGTCATTTCTAATCAGTTGCGGACCTGCGTAATCCTTTCTAATCACTTGCGGACCCACGAAATCCTTTCTAATCATATGCGGTGCCGCGTAATCCTTTCTAATCACTAGCGGACCCGCGTAATCCTTTGTAATCACTTGCAGACCCGCGTACTCCTTTCTAATCACCTGCGGAGCCGCGTAATACTTTGTAATCACTTGCGGACGCGGGTAATCGTTTCTAGTCACTTGACGAACCGCGTATTCCTTTCTAATCACTTGCGGACCCGCGTAATCCGCGTAATTCTTTCTAAACACTTCCGAACGCGCGTGGTCTTTTTCAATCACTTGCGGATGCGCGAAATCCTTTCTATTCACTGGCGGACCCGCATAATCCTTTCTATTACCTTGCGAACCCGCGTAATTCTTTATTATAACTTGCGGACGCGCGTAATCCTTTGTAATCACTTGCGAACGTGAGTACTCTTTTGAATTCCCTTTCGGACCCGCGTAATCCTTTCTAGTCGCTTGCAGATCCGCGTAGTCCTTTCTAGTAACTTTCGGACCCGCTAAATCCTTTCTAATCTCTTGCGAACGTGCGTAATCCTTTCTAATCCCTTGCGAACCCGCGTAATCCTTCCTATTAACTTGCGGACGCGCGAAATCCTTTCTATTCAATTGTGGATGCGCGTAAACCTTTCTAATCTCTTGCGGACCGGCGTAATCCTTTCTAATCATTTGCGGACGCGAGTTATTCTTTCTATTCACTTGCGGACGCGCGTAATCCTTTTTAATCACTAGCGGACCCGCGTAATCCTTTCTAATCACAAGGGGACACGCAAAATCCTTTCTAATTACACGCCGACGCGCTTGCGTTTGTGTGTGTGTTTGTGTGTTTGTGTGTGTGTGTGTGTGTGTGTGTGTGTGTGTGTGTTTGTGTTTATGTGTTTGTGTCAGGTGTGTCAGGTGCGTGTGTGTGTGTGTGTTTGTGGGGGGGGGGGGGGGGTGCGTGTGTGATGCACGTGTATGTGTGTGTGTTTGCGCGTGTGTGGGTGTGTGTGTGTTTGTGCATGTTTGTGTGTGGGGGTGTCGGGGCGTGTGTAGATTAGTGTGTGTGTTCGTGTATGTTGGCGTGTGTGTGTGCGTGTTTGGGTGCGTGTGAGGGTGGCTGCGTGAATGTGGGTGGGTGTGTGTGTATGTGTGTGTGAGTGCGTGTGTGTTTGTGCATGCGTGTGTGTGTGTGTGGGGGGGGGGGGGGGGGTGCGTGTGAGGTGCATGTGTGTGTATGTGTGCGTGTGTTTGCGCGTGTGTGTGCGCGTTTTTTGGTACATGTTTGTGTGCGTGTGTCTGTCCGTGTGAGGGTGCGTGTGAGTGGAATAGTGTGTGATTGCGTATGTGTGTGTTTCGTGTGAGCATGTGTGTGTCTGCGTGTGTGTGTCTGCGTGCGTTGGCGTGTGTGGGTGCGTGTGTGGGTGCGTTTATGCGGTTGCATGTGTGGGTGCTTGCGTGGATTGGTGTGTGTGAGTGTGTCACACACATGAACGACACACACCCATACACACGCACCGAAACACGCACCCACACACGACATGCACACACACTCACACACACACACACACACACACACACACACACACACACTCGCACACACACCCTCACACGTACCCACACGCACCCACACACGCACCCACACGCGTCAACACACGCAAACACACACACACCTACACACACCCACATGCGCATCCATATACACACACGCTCACCGGCGCAAGCACAGACACGCACCCACAAACACGCACCCACACACGCACGCACGCATCCTCACACCTGCCCACACACGCACACTGTAATCATTACTAATCACTTCGGACCCGCTTTATCCTTTATAATACCTTTCGGACCCCCTTAATCCTTTCTAATAATTTGCGGACGCGCATAGTCCTTTCTAATCACTTGCGGACCCGCATAATCCTGTCTAATCACTTGCGGACCCGCGTAAACCTTTCTAATCACTTGCGGACCCGCATAGTCCTTTCTAATCAGTTGCAGACCTGCGTAATCCTTTCTAATCACTTGCGGACCCACGTAATCCTTTCTAATCATATGCGGTGCCGGGTAATCCTTTCTAATCACTCGCGGACCCGCGTAATCCTTTGTAATCACTTGCGGACCCGCGTACTCCTTTCTAATCACTTGAATCCACACACGTGCCACACACGCTCCCACATACGCCCACACACGCGCCAACACGCCCACACACAAATCTACACAAACAAACGCACCTACTCTCACACGAACCCACACATGCACCCACACACGCACCCACATACGCCCACACCCGCGATAACATACGCACACACACCCACACACACAAACGCAACTACACTCACACGTGCCCACACACGCACCCACACACGCACCCACACACTCACACGCGACAGCACAAGCAAACACACACGCACACACACACTCACACACACGCACCCACACACGCACACACACACACTCCCAAACACGCAACAACCCACGCACATACACGCGCCAACACACGCACACATACACCACACACGCACCCAGACCCACACATGCACCCACACCCACGCACGCACCAACTCCAACGCACCCACACACACGCACCCTCACACCCCCACACATGCACCCATACACACACACGCACCACACTCGCATCCACACACACACATGCGCACACACATACACACATACACACACACGCACCGACACACAAACACCCACACACGAATTCACACACGCACCCACACACGGACCGACACACGCACACAAACATACACCCACGCACACACACACGCGCGCCAACATACGCACACATACACACATGAAGCACCCACACACACGCTACCAAACACGCACCCACACCCACACACCCACACAAACGCGCCCACACACGCACACATAGACATACGCACCACACACGCACCCACACACAGGCATCCACACACACACAAACACAAGCAAACACACGCACACAAATACACCCATACATACGCACACACACATACATGCACGCACAAACACACACGCACGCACACACATATACATTTGCCCACAGACGCACGCACACACACGCACCCACACAGATACCCACCCACGCACCAACACAATACACACGCAACCATATACACGCACACCCAGACATGCCCCACACACAGGCACCGCCACACGAATCCATTCACGCACCCACACACGTTCTGTGTCTCTCGCACTCTCACCGACTCACGGACTCACACACACAATACACACCACACATGTACCCACCCACACATACACGAACGCACCCACACACACGCACGCATACACGAATCCACACACGCACCCACACACTCAGCAACACACGGACACACACACATACACCCACACACACACGTCCACCAATTAGCACACACGCACACTCACACACACACACACACACACACACACACACACACACACACACACACACACACAAACACATGCACCCAGAAACACGCACCAACACACGCACCCAAAACACGCACACACACAAGCGCCAACACAAGCACACACACACAGACACACACACCCACACGCGCACCCACACGCAATCACACACGCGCAAACACACGCACCACAAATGCATCAACACACGCACGCACCCACGCACACGCGGCCAAACATACACCCACACACACGCACCCACAAACGTGCAAACACACGCACACACACGCTCCCACACACACCCACATGCGGACCCACACACGCCAATCCACGCACAAAAACACGCTGACACACACATGCACACGCGCGAAGACACGCACACATATACATATGCAGCACACACGCACCCACTTACACGCACCAACTCACGAACGGAAGCATCCACACACGCGCCCACACAGGCACTCATTCAACACACACGCACCCACACATGCACTGACACACACGCACCCACACATGCACTGACACACGCACACACACAAATGCACCCAAACACAAGCACCCACACAAACAAGCACACACGTCCACACACGAACCAATACATGCACTCAATCACATGAACCCACACACAGGCAACCACACACACACGCAGCCACACACGCACCCACACACACGCGCGCGCCAGCACAAACACGCACACGCACGCACACACACGCAACCACATATGTACCCACACACGCCCACATACGCGACAACACGCACACATACACACACATGCACCACACACGCACACACACACATGCACCCACACATGAATCAACACACGCACCGACACACGCACACACACACACAGGCACTCACAATCACGCACCCACAAACGCACACACACGCGCAAAGATATGCACACATATACATATGCACTACAATCGCACCCACATACACACGCGCCCACACACGAATCCACACACGCACCGGCACACGTACACACAAACCTGAACAAACACACACACACACACACACACACACACACACACACACACACACACACGTACCCACTCACACACACCCACATACACACAAGCGCCCGCACACACGCAACCACACACGATTCCACACGCGCACCCACACACGCACCCACACACGCACACATATGCACCCACACACACACGCACCCACTCACTCTCACACACACAGACGCACGCACCTTCACAAATATGCGCCCACACACGCAAACACACACACGCACACACTCTCGAAACCAAACACGCACATATACACACACGCACCACACACACACGCGCGCACACACACGCACGCACACATACATACATGTGCCCACACACCCACGCACACACATGCAACTATACACACGCAACCACACACACGCGCCAACACACGCACACAGTCACACACGTACACACATACACGAATCCACACTTGCACCCACACACACACCGACACGCGCACACAGAGATATGCCCCCACACACAGGCACCACACCGGAATCCACTCACGCACCCACACACGCACAGACACACCCACACACTTTCTCTGTCTCTCTCGCTCATTCTGTCTCTGTCACACGCGCGCACACACACATACACACACACACACACACACTCGCACTCACCCTCGCACCCATTCACGCATCCACACGTCCGCGCCAGTACACACACACACGCACCCATACACAGGTACACATACAGGCACCCACACACCCACACACGCACACACGCGCGCGCCAACATACGCACATATACACACATATGAAGGACACACTCACCCACACACACGCACCCAAACACGCACACATACACACACGCACCACACCCAAACACCCACACACACGCGACCACACACGCACACATACACACACGCACCACTCACGCACCCACACACAGGCATCCACACACACACAAACACAAGCAAACACCTGCACACACACACCCACCCACCCACACACTCACACATACACACACATGCACCACACACGCAACCCCACACACGGGCCACACACGCAAATACACACAAGCACGCCGCCACACACACGCACCCACCCACACACGCACCCACATACGCCCACACACGCTCCAACACATGCACACACACACACGCACCCACACACACACACAAACGCACCAACACCCACACGTACCTACACACGCACCCACACACGCACCCACACACGCACACACACGCGAAAACACACGCACACATACATGCTCCACACCGGCTCCCACAAACACGCTCCCAAGAACGCACCAACACACAAATCCACACTCGCACCGACACACGGACTCACACACGCGCACACACATGCACACAATGCACATATACACACAAGCACCACACACGCACCCAACCATACACTCACACGCACCCACACACACACGCCCCAACCGCACACATACACACAAGCACCCACACACCCACCAACACACGGACACACATTAGCACACACGCACACACACACACACAAACACATACACCCACACACAAGCGCCAACACACGCACACACACACAGACACCCACACGCGCACCCACACGCAACCACACACGCACACACACACGGGCAAACACACGCACACAAACCGACAAACACACCATAAACGCATCAACACACACACGAACCCACGCAAACGCACACACACATACACACACACGCACCCACAAACGTGCCAAAACACGCACACACACAGGCATCCACACACACCCACATGCGGACACACACACGCCAACCCACGCACAAAAACACGCAGACACACACATGCACGCACGGACGCATCCACACACGCGCCCACACACGCACACATTCAACACACACGCATCCACACACGCACCGACACACGAACATACACATGCACATAGGCACCCATACACGCAAGCACACACGTACACACACGCAGCAACACATGCATTCAATCACATGCACCCACTCACACGCATCCACACACACGCAGCCACACACGCACCGACACACACACGCGCGCCAGCACAAGCACACACACACACGCACCCATACACACACATACACCACACACGCACATACACGCACCCACACACGCACCCACACATGAATCCACACACGCACCGACACACGCACCGACACACGCACACATATATGCACCCACACCCACGCACCCACTCTCACACACACGCACGCACCTTCACAGACGCACACACCACACGCAGCCCACACACGAACGCACACACACGCACACACACTCGAATCCAAACACGCACACACACACGCACACACACAAACACGCACGCCCACACGTGAACGCACCCACACATACATGTGCCCACACACGCACACACACACATGCACCTATACACATGCAACCACACACACGCACCCACACGCGCACACACACGCGCCAACACGCACACACACACACACCAACCCAAACATGCACCCACACACACACCGTCACACGCACACACAGACATGCCCTCACACACAGGCACCCACACCCGAATCCATTCACGCACCCACACACGCACTGACACACCCACACACTTTCTCTGTCTCTCTCGTTCGTTCTCTCTCTCTGTTACACGCGCGCGCACACACACATACACACACACGCACTCACCCGCGCACGCATTCACGCTTCCACACGCCCGCGCCAGTAAACACACACAGGCACCCATACACACGCACACATACAGGCACCCACACACGCACACACGCGTGCCAACATAGGCACACATGCACCCAAGCACCACATACGCACATACACACAGGCATCCACACATACACAAACACAAGCAAACACACGCTCACAAATACACGCACCCACACGCACCCATGTATACATGCACGCACACACAAACACACGCACGCACACACACGCACCCACACACAAATCCACACAGGCACCCACCCACGCACCAACACACGCACTCACACATATGCACCTATACACCCGCAACCACATACACGCACCCACACATGCACCCACACGCGCACACTCACGCGCCAATACACGCACACACACACACACACACACACACACACACACACACACACACACACACACACGCACACACACACACGAATCCACCCATGCACCCACACACACACACCGACACAGGCACACACAGACAGTCCCCCACATACAGGCACCCACACACGAATCCACTCACGCACCCACACACGCACCTTTACCCACACATTTTCTCTGTCTCTCTCGCTCATTCTCTCTCTCTGTCACAGGCGCGCACGCTCACACACACACACACACACACACACTTACACATACACACACGCACTCACCCGCGCACCCATTCACGCATCCAAACGCCCGCGCCAGCACACAAATGCACCCATACACACGCACACATACAGGCACCCACACACGCACACACGCGCGCCAACATACGCACACATACACAAACATGAAGGACACACGCAGCCACACCCACACACCCACACACCCGCACACACGCTCCCACACACGCACACTTACACTCACGCATCACACACGCACCCACACACAGGCATACACACACACAAAAACAAGCAAACACACGGACACAAATACACCCACATACACGCACCCACACATACATGCACGCACACACCCACACAACAAAACACACACACTTACACACACACACACATGCCCCCACTCACACGCACCCACATACACACATGCCCCCAAACACGCATTCTAACACACACGCACCGACACACACTCAACTACACACGCACCGACTCACCCACATACATGCACCCACACGCGCGCACACACATATACTCGCACCCACACCCATACACCCACACACGCGCGCCCACACACGCACACTTACACACACGCACCACACACGCACCCACACACAGGCATCCACACATACACAAACACAAGCAAACACACGCACACACACACCCACATACACGCACCCACACATACATGCACGCACACACACAAACACACACACACGCACACACAGACACACACACGCACACCTGCACCCACTCACACGCACCCACATACAAACATGCGCCCAAACACGCATACATACACACACGCACCCACACACACGCAACTACACAAGCACCGACTCACCCACACACATGCACCCACACGAGCACACACACGCGCCAACATACGCACACACACACGCCCATACACACACAAATCCACCCATTCGCCCACACACACACCGACACTCGCACACACAGACATGCCCCCTCACACAGGCACCCACACACGAATCCACTCACGCACCCACACACGCACTGACACACTCACACACTTTCTCTGTCTCTCTCGCTCATTCTCTCTCTGTGTCACACGCGCGCGCACACACACACACATACACACACGCACTCACCCGCGCACCCATTCACGCATCCACACGCCCGCCCCAGCACACACACACACGCACCCATACACACGCACACATACAGGCACCCACACACGCACACACGCGCGCCAACATACGCACACATACACACACATGAAGGACACGCACCCACACACACGCACCCAAACACGCAACCACACCAACACACCCACACACACGCGCCCACACACACACAAACACACACACACACACGAATCCAAACATGCACCCACAAACACATACCGACACAGGCACACACAGACATGCCCCCACACACAGGCACCCACACACGAGTCCACTCACGCACCCACACACGCACCGTTACCCACACACTCTCTGTCTCTCTCGCTCATTCTCTCTCTCTATCGCACGCGCGCGCGCGCACACACACCCACACATTTACACACACACACACACACACACACGCACACGCACTCACCCGCGCACCCATTCACGCATCCACACGCACACATACACACACACATGAAGGACACACGCACCCACACACACGCACCCAAACACGCACCCACACCCACACACCCACACACCCACACACACGCGCCCACACACGCATAAATACACTCACGCACCACACACGCACCCACACACGGGCATCCACACACACACACAAACACAATCAAACACACGGACACAAATATACCACATACACGCACCCACACATACATGCACGCACACACACACACACGCACACACACAACACACACACACACATACACACACACATGCACCCACTCACACCTACCCACATGCACACATGCGCCCAAACACGCATATTTACACACACGCACCCAAACACACTCAACTACACACGCACCGACCCACCCACATACATGCACAGACACGCGCGCACACACACATACACACACACAGACACATACGCAACCACATACACGCACCCACAGACGAATCCACACACGCACCGATATACGCACACACAAACATGAAAAGAAAAAAAACAGACACACACCCACGCACGAACTCACACGCACCCAAACACGCATCCACACCCATACACACACGCGCCCACACACGCACACATACACACACGCACCACACACGCACCCACACACAGGCATACACACATACACAAATCCACCCATTCGCCCACAGACACACCGACACTCGCACACACAGACATGCCCCCACACACAGGCACCCACACACGAATCCACTCACGCACCCACACACGCACTGACACACCCACACACTTTCTCTGTCTCTCTCGCTCATTCTCTCTCTGTGTCACAGGCGCGCGCAAACACACATACACCCACACACGCACTAACCCGAGCACCCATTCACGCATCCACACGCCCGCCCCAGCACACACACACACACACGCACCCATACACACGCACACATGCAGGCACCCACACAGGAACACACGCGCGCGCCAACATAGGCACGCATACAAACACATGAAGGACACGCACCCAAACACACGCACTCACACACAGGCATCCACACACAAACAAACACAAGCAAACAGACGCACACACACCCACAGACACGCACCCACACACGCACATATACACACACATGCACCACACACGCAACCCCACACACGCGCCACACACGCAAACACACACACGCACGCACCCACACACACGCACCCACCTTCACACGCACCCACACGCACACGCAAACGCTCCAACACATGCACACACAGGCACCCACACACACAAACGCTCCAACATTCACACGTACCTACACACGCACCCACACACGCAGCCACACACGCACACACAAGCGACAACACACGCAAACATACACACACACATGCTCCACACACGCACCCACAAACACGCACCCAAGAAAGCACCAACACACGAATCCACACACGAACCCACACTCGCACCGACACACGGACTCACACTCCGGCCCACACATGCACTCAATGCAAACATACACACAGGCACCCACACACGAATCCACTCACGCACCCACACACGCGCACACGCGCGCCAACACACGCACACATACACACACATGAAGGACACACGCACCCCCACACACGCACCCAAACACGCACCCACACCCACACACCCACACACACGGGCCCACAAGCACTCATACACACACGCACCCGGAGACAGGCATCCACACACACACAAACACAAGCAAACACACGCACACAAATACACCCACACACACGCACCCTCTCATACATGCACGCACACACACAAACACACGCACCAACACACACAAGCACGCACACACACGCACGCACACACACATACATGTGCCCACGCACGCACACGCACGCACCCACACACAAATCCACACAGGCACCCACACACGCACCAACACACGCACTCACACACATGCACCTATACACACGCAACCACATACACGCACCCACACATGAACACACACGCGGACACACACGCGCCAATCCACGCACACACACACGCACACACACACACACACGAATCCACACCGACACACGTACACACATACATGCCCCCACACAGAGGCACCCACACACGAATCCACTCACGCACGCACACACGCACCGACACACCGACACACTTTCTCTGTCTCTCTCGATCATTCTCTCTCTGTCAAATGCGCGAACACACACACACACACACATACACACACACGCACTCACCCGTGCACCCATTCAAACATCCACACGCCGGCTCCAGCACACACACACACACATGCACCACACACGCAACCCCACACACGCGCCACACACGCAAATACACATACACACACGCACGCACCCGCACGCATCCACCTTCACACGCATCCACACGCACACGCACACGCTCCAACTCATGCACACACAGGCACCCACACACACAAACGCACCAACACTCACACGTACCTACACACGCACCCACACACGCAGCCACACACGCACATACACGCGACAACACACGCACCCACAAACACGCACCCAAGAACGCAACAACACACGAATCCACACACGAACCCACACTCGCACCGACACACGGACTCACACTCGCGCCCACACATGCACACAAGCACCACACACGTACCCACCCACACACTCGCACGCACCCACACACACACATGCGCCCACATGCACACATACACACACGCACCCCACACACGCACCGACACACACACGCACGCACACACACGCACGCACACATACATACATGTGATCACACACACGCAACCACACACGCACCCACACACGCAGCAAAATACGGACACACACACATACACCCACACACACGCGTCCACACATTAGCACACACGCACACACACACACACACACAAACACATGCACCCACACACACGCACCCAAACACGCACACACACAAGCGTCAACACAAGCACACACACACAGACACAGACACACACACCCACACGCGCACCCACACGCAACCACAAACGCACACACACAATCGCGTAAACACACGTACACATACCCACAAATGCACCACAAACGCATCACCACACGCACGCACCCACGCACACACGGCAACACATACACCCACACCCACTCACATGCACCCATAAACGTGCAAACACACGCACACACACGCACGCACCCACCCACACCCACATGCGGACCCACACACGCCAACCCACGCACATGCAGACACACACATGCACACGCGCAAAGACACGCACACATATACATATGCAGCACACACGCACCCACTTACACGCACCATCAGACGCACGGACGCATCCACACACGCGCCCACACACGCACTCATTTAACACACACGCACCCACACATGCACCGACACACGCAAACACACAAATGCACCCACACACACGCACCCACACACGCAAGCACACACGTCCACACACGAAAGAATACATGCACTCAATGACATGCACCCACACACACGCAACCATACACACGCGGCCACACACGCCCCCATACACACGCGCGCGCCAGCACAAGCACACACGCACGCACCTACACACACGCAACCACATACGTACCCACACACGCCCACATACGCGACAACACGCACACATACACACTCATGCACCACACACGCACACCCACATCCACACATGCACCCACACATGAATCCACACACGCACAGACACACGCACCGACACACGCACACACACACACATGCACTCACACTCACGCACCCACACACGCACACACACGCGCAAAGAGAGGCACACATATAAATATGCTCTACAATCGCACCCACATACACACGCGCCCACACACACACACACACATACACACACAGACACACACGCACCCACATATCAGCACCGACACACGTACACACAAAACCTGAACAAACACACACACACACGCACCCAGTCACACGCACCCACATACACAAATGCGCCCGCACACACGTAACCACACACGAATCCACACAGCCACCCACACACTCACCCACACACGCACACAAATGCACCCACACACACGCACCCACTCACACACACACGCACGCACCTTCACATATATGCGCCCACACAAGGACACACACACACACACACGCACACACACTCGAATCCAAACACGCACATATACACACACGCACCACACACACACGCACCCACACACACACGCACGCACAAACACGCACGCAAACATACATACATGTGCCCACACACGCACGCACACACACGCACCTATACACACGCAACCACATACACGCACCCACTCACACACACACGCACGCACCTTCACATATATGCGCCCACACAAGCACACACACACACACACACACACACGCACACACACTCGATTCCAAACACGCACATATACACACACGCACCACAGACACACGCACCCACTCACACACACACGCACGCACGCACCTTCACATATATGCGCCCACACAAGCACACACACACACACGCACACACACTCGAATCCAAACACGCACATATACACACACGCACCACACACACACACGCAACCACACACACACGCACGCACAAACACGCACGCACACATACATACATGTGCCCACACACGCACGCACACACATGCATCAATACACACGCAACCACATACACGCACCCACACATGCACCCAAACGCGCACACACACGTGCCAACACACGCACACACACACGCACACACACACACACACACGAATCCACACATGCGCCCACACACACATCGTCACACGCACACACAGACATGCCCCCACACACACAGGCACCACACCTGAATCCACGCACGCACCCACACACGCACCGACACACCCACACACTTTCTCTGTCTCTCTCTCTCACACGCGCGCACACACTCAAACACACACGCACTCACCCGCGCACCCATTCACGCATCCACACCCCCGCGCCAGTACACACACACACACGCACCCGTAGACACGCACACATATGGCACCCACACACGCACACACGCGCGCCAACATACGCACACATACACACATATGAAGGACACGCGCACCCTCACACACTCACCCAAACACGCGCCCACACCCAACACCTACACACACGCGCCCACACACGCACACATAGATACACACACACACACACACGCACCCACACACGCACACATTCACACACATGCACACACACACGCACCCACACACACACAAACGCAGCAACACTCACACGTACCTACAAACGCACCCACACACGCACCCACACACGCACACACACGCGACATCACACGCACACATACACACACATGCTCCACACACGCACCCACAAACACGCACCCAAGAACGCACCAATACACGCACCGACACACGGACTCACACACGCGCCCACACATGCACACAATGCACATATACACAAAAGCATCACACACGCACCCACCCACCCACTCGCACGCTCCAACACACACATGCGCCCACACGCACACATACACACACGCACCCACACACACCCACCCACACACGAATCCACACACGCATCTACACACCCACCAACACACGGACACACACGCACCCACACACACAAACACGTGCACCCACACACACGCACCAACACGCGCACCCAAACACGCACACACACAACACACATACCCACAAATGCACCACAAACGCATCAACACACGCACGCACCCACGCTCACGCGCACACACATACACACACACACACACATCCACAAACGTGCCAACACATGCACACACACGCAAAAAAATATGCAGACACACACACGCACACGCGCAGACACACCCACAAACGGACCCACACAAGCCAACCCACGCACAAAAACATGCAGACACACACATACACACGCGCAAAGACACTCGCACATATACATATGCAGCACACACGCACCCACTTACAAGCACCCACACACGCACGGACGCAGCCTCACACGCGCCCACACACGCACACATTCAACACACACGTACCCACACATGCACCGACACAGGCACACACACACATGCACCCACACACACGCACCCACACACACACACACACACACACACACACACTCACACACACACACACACACACACACACACAACACACGCACCCTCACACAGGCATGCACACACACAAACACAAGCAAACACACTCATACAAATACACGCACGCACCTTCACATACATGTGCCCACAAACGCACGCACACACACGCACCCACACACAAATCCACAAGCACCTACACACGCACTCACACATATGCACCTGTACACACGCATCCACATACACGCTCCCACACATGCACCCACACGTGCACACACACGCGCCAACACACGCACTCACCCACACAGGAATCCACACATGCACCCACACACACACCGACACACGCACACACAGACATGTCCCCACACACAGGCATCCACACACGAATCCACTCACACATCGACACACGTACCGACACACCCACACACTCACAAACACTCACAAACACACGCACACAAATACACCCACATACACGCACCCACACATACATGCACGCATACACACAAACACACACACACACACACACACACACACATGCACCCACTCACACGCACCCACATACACACATTCGCCCAAACACGCATACACGCACCCACATACAGGCATCCACAAACACACAAACACAAGCAAACACACGCACACAAATACACGCACACACACGCACCCACACATACATGGACGCACACACGCACCAACACACGCACCCACCCTCACACGCACGCACACACACGGACACACCCACTCATACATGAGCCCACACACGCACGCACAAACAGGTACCCACACACAACTCCAAACAGGCACCCACCTACGCACCAACACACGCACTCACACATATGCACATATACACACGCAACCACATACACGCACCCACACATGCACCCACACGCGCACACACACGCGACAACACACGCACGCACACACACACGCACACACGCACACACGAATCCACACAAGCACCCAAACACACACCGACACACGCATACACAAACATGCCCCCACACACGCACCGTTACACCCACACACTTTCTCTGTCTCTCTCGCTCATTCTCTCACTCTCTCTGTCACACGCGCGCGCACACACACACACCCACACGCACTCACCCGCGCACCCATTCACGCATCCACACGGCTGCGCCAGCACACCCTCACACACACCCATACACACGCCCACATACAGGCACCGACACACGCGGGCCAACATACGCACACATACACACACATGAAGGACACACGCACCCACACACACGCACCCAAACACGCATCCACACCCACACACCCACACACACGCTCCCACACACGCACATATACACACACGCACCACACACACACACACACACAGAGGCATCCACACAAACACAAACACAAGCAAACACACGCACACAAATACACCCACATACACGCACCCACACATACGTGCACGCACACACAAAAACACACGCACAACACACGCACCCTCACACAGGCATGCACAAACATACAAACACAAGCAAACACACGCATACAAATACACGCACGCACCTACACATACATGTGCCTACAAACGCACGCACAAACACGCACCCACACACAAATCCACACGCACGAACACACGCACTCACACATATGCACCTGTACACACGCAACCACATACACGCACCCACACATGCACCCACACGTGCACACACACGCGCGAACACACGCACACACCCACACAGGAATCCACACATGCACCCACACACACACCGACACACGCACACACAGACATGTCCCCACACACAGGCATCCACACACGAATCCACTCACGCACCGACACACGTACCGACACACCCACACACTCACAAACACTCACAAACACACGCACACAAATACACCCACATACACACACCCACACATACATGCACGCATACACACAAACACACACACAGACACACACACACACACACACATGCACCCACTCACACGCACCCACATACACACATTCGCCCAAATACGCATGCACTCACCCACACACAGGCATCCACAAACACACAAACGCAAGCAAACACACGCACACAAATACACGCACACACACGCACCCACACATACATGGACGCACACACGCACCAACACACGCACCCACTCTCACACGCACGCACACACACGCACGCACCCACTCATACATGTGCCCACACACGCACGCACACACAGGCACCCACACACAAATCCACACAAGCACCCACGCACTCACACATATGCACCTATACACACGCAACCACATACACGCACCCACACATGCATCCACACGCGCACATTCACGCGCCGACACACGCACGCACACACACGCGCACACACACAGACACAAATCCACACAAGCACCCAAACACACACCGACACACGCACGCACAGACATGCCCCCACACACGCACCGTTACACCCACACATTTTCTCTGTCTCTCTCGCTCATTCTTTCACTCTCTCTGTCACACATGAAGGACACACGCACCCACACACACGCACCCAAACACGCATCCACACGCACACACCCACACACACGCGCCCACACACGCACATATACACACACCACACCCACACCCACACACAGGCATCCACACAAACACAAGCAAACAACGCACACAAATACACCAACATACACGCACCCACACATACGTGCACGCACACACACAAACAAACACACACATGCACCAACTCACACGCACCCACATACCCACATACACACATACGCCCAAACACGCATACATACACACACGCACCCACACACACACTCAACTACACACGCACAGACTCACCCACACACCTGCACACACACGCGCGCACATACACACACAGACACACACGCAACCACATACACGCACCCACACACGAATCCACACACGCACCGATACACGCACACACAAACCTGAAGAAAAAACACACAGACACACACACACGCACCCACTCCCACGCACCCACATACACACATGCGCCCACACTCCCACACACACGCGCGAAAATACGCACACACACACGCACACACGAATCCACACATGCACCCACACACACACCGACACACGCACACACAGACATGCTCCCACACAGAGGCACCCACATCCGAATCATCTCACGCACCCACACACGCACCGACACACCAACACAGTTTCTCTGTCTGTCGCGCACACACACCTACACAGACGCACTCATCCGCGCACCCATTCACGCATCGATACGCCCGCGCCAGCACACAAACACACGCACCCATACACACGCTCACACACAGGCACCCACACACGCACACACGCACGCCAACATACGCACACATACACACACACACACACGGAGGACACAAGCTCCCACACACACGCACCCAAACACCCACCCGCACCCACACCCACACACGCGCCCACAAACGCACACATACATACACGCACAACACACGCACCCTCACACAGGCATCAACACACACGCAAACACAAGCAAACACACGCATGCAAATACACGCACACGCACGCACCTACACACACATGTGCCCAGACATGCACTCACACATATGTACCTACACACACGCAACCACATACAGGCAAGCACACATGCACCCACACGCACACACACACACGCCAACACTCGCACACACACGAATCCACACATGCACCGACACACACCGACACACGCACACACAGATATGCCCCCACACAGGCACCCACACACGAATCCACTCACGCACCGACACACGTACCGACACACCCACACTCTTTCTCTGTCTCCCTCGCACATTTTCTCTCTCTGTCACACCCGCGCGCACACACACATACGCACAGACGCACTCACCCGCTCACCCATTCACGCATCCACACGCCCCACACGCCCGCGCCAGCACACACACGCACCCATACACACGCACACATACAGGCACCCACAGACGCACACACGAGCGCCAACATACGCACACACACACACACATGAAGGATACACGCACCCACATACACGCACCCAAACACGCACCCACACCCCCATACACACGCGTCCACACACGCACACATACACACACGCACCACACATGCAACCGAACACAGGTATCCACACACACACAAACACAAGCAAACACACGCACACAAATACATCCACATACACGCACCCACACATACATGCACGCACACACACAAACACCCACACCCATGCACCCACTCACACACACCCACATACACACATGCGCCCAAACACGCATACATACACACACGCACCCACACACACGCAACTACACAAGCACCGACTCAAGCACCACACACATGCACCCACACGCGCATACACACGCGCCAACGGACACGCGCACACACGAATCCACACACCCATCCACACACGCACCGACACATGAACACACACACGCACCCTCCCAGATGCACGCACACACTCAAACAGACATACAAACGCACCCACTCACACACCACACACGAACACACACGCGCCAACACACGCACACACACACACACACACACACACACACACACACACACAGACTCACACAAGATTCCACAGTCACCCACACACTCACCCACACACCCACACAGGCACACACACACACACACGAATCCACACACGCGCGCACACATGCACCGACACACGCACACACACACATCCACCCACACTCCAGCACCCGCACAAGCGCCCACACACGCGCCCACACACGAATCCACCCACACGCACCCCCACACACGCACCGACACACACACATGCACCCACACACACACGCAACGACACACATACACACACACACACAAACGCCAACGCACGCACACACGCACCCTCACCCACGAATCCACGCACGCACCCAAACATGCAACCACACACACGCAACCACACACGCACCCAGACACACACATACACGGACACACACACGCCCCTACACACGCACACATACACACAAGCACCACCCAAGCACCACACACACACGCACATTCGCACCCACACACAGATGCGTCCACACGCACACATACACAAACACGCACCAAAACACAACCACACACGAATCCACACACGAACCCTCATATGCACCCACACACTCACATGCGCACACACACACGCACTCACATACACACACGCGCACCAGAACAAGCACACACGCGCACCCACAAACACGCACCCACACACGCACGCACGCATCCTCGTACACGCCCACACACACACACACACGCACCACTCACACACACGCACCCACACATGCACCGACACACGCACACACACAGATGCGTTAACACGCATACATACACAGAAGCACCCACACACAAACGCACGCACACACGAATCCACACATGCACCCACACACACCACACACGCACACACACACACAAACGCACCCACGCGCACCCACATACGCACACCCACACACCCACACATACCCACATGCGCACCCACACACGCACCCACATACACACACGCGCACCAGCACACACTCGCACACACACGCACGCAGGCATCCACATACGCGCCCACACACGCACACATTCACACACACGCACCCACCCACACATGCACCCACACGCACACACACACAGAAACACACGCACCTACACACACGCACCCACACACACGCACCCACGCGCGCACCCACACATGAATCTACACACGCACCGACACACGCACCGACACACGCACATACACCCACACACATGCACACACACACTCACCCACACAAGCACACAAACGCGCAAAGACACGCACACATACACATATGCACCATACACGCACTAACATACACACGCGCACAAACACACATACACACAAATCCACACAGGCACAGACACACACACGGACTCAAGCACACACAAACATTCACAGACACAAACGTACACACACACACGCGGAAGCACACATACTCACCCATACACACACACCGACACTCACACGCACCCACACACGCAACCATAGAAACACACACACGTGAACCCACACACGCACCCACAAGCACGCACCCACAATCGCACAAACACTCGCCAACACCCACACCCACACACACACACACACATACACACACATATATGCACACAGGCATGCACACACACACACACACACACACACACACACACACATTCTGGCACCCACACCCACACCTGCACCCACTCACACGCACCCACATACACACACGCACCCACACACGAATCCACACACGTACCGACACATGCACCCCGACACAAGCACCCACTCACACTCACCCACATATAAACACACACGCGCCAACACACGCACACACACTCACGCGAATCCACTCACGCACCCACACCAGCACCGACACCGACACACGCACCCTTAAACCGCACCCACACACTCACAGACACGCCAGCACATGCACACATACACACACACACACACACACACACACATACACACGCTCCTAAACGCGCACCCACACACGCACACATGTGCGCCAACAAACGCATGTATACACACACACATGCACCACACACGCACCCTCGCACACGCGCCCACACACGCACCCAAACATACACACACGCACCCACGCACCTACACACGCTCCCACACACGCAACAACCTACGCACACACACGCGCCAACATACTCACACATGCACCACACACGCACCCAGAAACACAAACGCACCCACACGGATACACGCAGAAACACCCACGTATCCACACACACGCACCCACAAAGGCGCCCACACATGCACCCATACACACAAACGCACCGCACACGCATCCACACACACATGCGCCCAAATTTACACACATAAGCACACCCACACGCACCGACACACTCGCACCCACACACGAATTCACACACGCACACACACACGCACCGACTCACGGACATACACACACTTGCACACTCACCCACACAGACGCACCTACACAGAAGCACACACCCACACCCGCACCCACACCCACACCCGCACCCACACGTACCCACGCACACCCACACACATACTCACACACGCACCACACTCACACATGCTCCCACGCTCGCTCCCTCAAAGACATGTGCCCACACACACACACACACGCATCCACACACACAGGCACCCACACACGAATCCACACACGCACCCACAAACGCACCGACACACGCACCTACACAGACGCACCCTCACACACCGACATGTGCAACCACACTCGCACCCATATACGCACACGGGCACCAGCACAAGCACACACGCGCACCCACAAACTCGCTCCCACACACGCACGCACGCACGCACGCACCCACATACGCGCCCACTCACGCACACATTCACACACACACACACACACACACACACACACACACACACGCACCACACACACAAACACAAACACGCACCGACACATGCACCGACACACGCACACGCACACGCACACACACACTCATGGACCCACACACTCAACCCCACATGCAACCCATGCACACGCAGAAACACACGCACTCATACACATGCACACACACACACGCAGCCACACACACGCACCCACACACGCACCCACACTAACACGCGCGCCAACACTGGCACAAACACACACCCACACACATGCACCCACATACGCACCAACATCAACACACATGCACCAGACAAGCACCCACATACACTTACCCACACACGCACCCACACATGAATCCACACATGCACCGACACACGCACACTCACCCACACACGAGCAAGCACACACACACAAATACACATGATACACATGCACCACACACGCACCCACACACACATGCAAGCACCCAAACAGACGCGACCACATACAAAAATAGAGACACACACGCACCAACATACACGCACCCACACATGAAACCACAAACGAACCCACACACGCACCGACACACAAACACACACATATGCACCCACACACACCCAGACACACGCACCCACACACTCGCAAACACACACACATACGCATGCACCACAGACGCACCCACACATACACAGAAGCACCCACACACAGGCGCCCTCACACATACACACACGCACCCATACACACGCACCCATCCACACACGCACACACATGCGCCAACACATGCACACACACGCAACAACACACACACATACGCGCTTGCACACACGCACCCACAGGCGCGAACTCACACACACACATACACACACAGGCACACATGCACCACAGACACACCCACACACAAGCACCCACACACGAACCCACACCCACGCACCTGCACACACGCACCCACACACGCGCGCACACATACACACACACACGCACCACAAACGCACACACAACCACCCCTAATTAACGCATCCATTCAACCACCCTTACTTAACGCATCCATTCAACCAACCCTACTTAACGCATCCATCCAATCACCCCTACATAACGCATCCATTCAACCATGCACCTCTACTTAATGCATCCATCCAACCACCCCTACTTAACGCATCCATTCAAACACCCCTACTTAACGCATCCATTCAAACACACCTACTTAACGTATCCATCCAACCACCCCTACTTATCGCATCCATCCAACCACCCCTAATTAACGCATCCATCCAACCACCCCTACTTAATGCATCCATCCAACCACACTTACATAACGAATCCATTCAACCACCCCTACTTAACGCATCAATCCAACTACCCCTTTTTAACGTATCCATCCAACCACCCCTTATCAACGCATCCAACCAACCACCCCTACATAACGCATCCATTCAACCACCCGTATATCCAGCATCCATCCAACCACACCTACTTAACGCATCCATTCAACCACCGCTATTTAACGTATCCATCCAACCACCCCTACTTAACGCATCCATCCAACCAACCCTACTTAACGCATCCATCCAACCACTCCTACTTATCGCATCCATCCAACCACCCGTACTTAATGCATCCATCCATTCACCTCTACTTAATGCATCCATCCATTCACCTCTACTGAATGGATCCACCATTCACCCTACTTATCGCATCCATCCAACCACCCCTAATCAATGCATAAGTCCAACCACCCTTACTTTACTTAACGCATCCATCCATTCACCCCTAGGTAGCGCATCCATCCAACCACCCCTACTTAGCGAATCCTTCCAACCACCCCTAATTATCGCATACAACCAACCACCCCTACTTAACGCATCCATCCATTCTCCTCTACTGAATGCATCCAACCATTCACCTGTAATTAACGCATCCATCCAACCACCAATACATAGCGCATCAATTCAACAACCCCTACATAACGCATCAATTCAACCACCCCTATTTAACGTATCCATCCAACCATCCCTAGTTAGCGAATCCATCCAACCACCCCTAATTATCGCATCCAACCAACCACCCCTACTTAACGTATCCATCCAACCACCCCTAGTTAGCATCCATACCACCACCCCTACTTATCGCATCCATCCTTAGTGCACCCAACCATTCACATCTACTTAACGCATCCATCCAACCACCCATACATCACGCATCAATTCAACAATCCCTACATAACGCATCCATTTAACCACCCCTATTTAACGCATCCATCCAATCACCCCTACATAACGCATCCATCCAATCATTCCTACTTATCGCATCCATCCAACCACCCCTACTTAACGCATCCATCCAACCACCTCTACGTAACGCATCCATCCAACCACCCATACATCACGCATCAATTCAACAATCCCTACATAACGCATCAATTTAACCACCCCATGTAACGTATCCATCCAACCACCCCTACTTAACGCATCCATCCAACCACCCCTACATAATGCATCCATCCAATCACTCCTACTTATCGCATCCATCCAACCACCCCTACTTAACGCATCCATCCACCCACCCCTACGTAACGCATCCACCCAACCACCCCTAGTTAACGCATCAATACAACCACCCCTACTTTATGCATCCATCCAACCACACCTATTTACTGCATCAATTCAACCACCCGTATATACAGCATCCATCCAAACACCCCTACTTAACGCATCCATTCAACCACTCCTATTTAACGCATCCATCCAACCACCCCTACGTAACGCATCCATCCAACCACCCCTTCTTAACGCATCAATCCAACCACCCCTAATTAACGCATCCATTCATCCACCCTTACTTAACGCATCCATCCAACCACCCCTACATAAAGCATCCATTCAACCAACCCTACTTAACGCATCCATCCAATCACCCCTACATAACGCATCCATTCAACCACCACAACTTAATGCATCAATCCAACCACCCCTACATAACGCATCCATTCAAACACCCCTACTTAACGCATCGATTCAAACACCCCTACTTAACGTATCCATCCAACCACCCCTACTTATCGCATCGATCCAACCACCCCTACTTAACGCATCCATCCAACCACCCCTACTTAATGCATCCATCCAACCACACCTACATAACGAATCCATTCAACCACCCCTACTTAACACATCAATCCAACCACACCTATTTAACGTATCCATCCAACCACCCCTTATCAACGCATCCAACCAACCACCCCTACATAACGCGTCCATTCAACCACCCGTATATCCAGCATCCATCCAACCACACCTACTTAAGGCATCCATTCAACCACCGCTATTTAACGTATCCATCGAACCACCCCTACTTAACGCATCCATCCAACCACCCCTTCTTTACGCATCCATCCAACCACTCCTACTTATCGCATCCATCCAACCACCCCTACTTAATGCATCCATCCATTCACCTCTACTGAATGCATCCACCATTCACCCTACTTAATGCATCCATCCAACCACCCCTAATTAACGCATCAGTCCAACCACCCTTACTTTACTTAACGCATCCATCCAACCACCACTACTTAACGCATCCATCCAACCTCCCCTACTTAACGCATCCATCCAGCCACACCTATTTAATGCATCCATCTATTCACCTCTACTTAAGGTATCCATCCAACCACCTCTACGTAGCGCATCCATCCAACCACCCCTACTTAACGAATCCGTCCAACAACCCCTAATTATCGCATCCAACCATCGACTCTACTTAACGCATCCATCCAACCACCCGCATATAAAGCATCCATCCAACCACCCCTACATAACGCATTCATCCATTCTCCTCTACTGAATCCATCCAACCATTCACCCCTACTTTTCGCATCCATCCAACCACCACTACTTAACGCATCCATCCAACCACTCCTACTGATCGCATCCATCCAACCACCCCTACTTAATGCGTACACCATTCACCCTACTTAACGCATCCATCCAACCACCCCTAATCAATGCATAAGTCCAACCACCCTTACTTTACTTAACGCATCCATCCAACCACCCCTACGTAGCGCATCCATCCAACCACCCCTACTTAATGCATCCATCCATTCTCCTCTACTGATTGCATCCTATCATTCACCTCTACTTAACGCATCCATCGAACCATAACTACTTAACGCATACATCCAACCACCCCTACTTAGCGCATCCATCCAACCAAACCTACTTAATGCATACATCTATGCACCTCTACTTAGCGAATCCATCCAACCACCCCTATTTAACGCATCCATCCAACCACCCCTAATCAATGCATAAGTCCAACCACCCTTACTTTACTTAACGCATCCATCCAACCACCCCTACGTAGCGCATCCATCCAACCACCCCTACTTAGCGAATCCATCCAACCACTCCTACTTATCGCATCCATCCAACCACCCCTACTTAACGCATCCATCCAACCATTCCTACTTATAGCGTCCACCCAACCACCCCTACTTAATGCATCCATCCATTCTCCTCTACTAATTGCATCTAATCATTCACCTCTACTTAACGCATCCATCCAACCATAACTACTTAACGCATACATCCAACCACCCCTACTTAGCGCATCCATCCAACCAAACCTACTTAATGCATCCATCTATACACCTCTACTTAGCGAATCCATCCAACCACCCGTAATTAACGCATCCAACCAACCACCTCTAATTAACGCATCCTTTCAACCACCCGTATATATAGCATCCATCCAAACACCCCTACTTAGCGCTTCCATACAAACACCCCTACTTAACGCATCAATCCAACAACCCCTAATTAACGCATCCATTCAACCACCTTTACTTTTACCTTTACCATCCAACCACCCCTATATAACACATCCTTTCAACCACCCCTACTTAACGCATCCATGCAACCACCCCTATAACGCATCAATTCAACCACCCCTACTTAACGCATCCATTCAACAACCCCTATTTAACGTATCCAACCAACCACCCCTACTTAACGCATCTATCCAACCACCTCTACTTAACGCATCCATCCAACCACACCTATTTAATGCATCAATTCAACCACCCTAATATACAGCATCCATACAACCACCCCTACTAAACGCATCCATTCAACCACTCCTACTTATCGCATCCTTACGAACACCCCTACTTAATGCATCCATCCATTCACCTCTACTGAATGCATCCATCCGTTCACCTCTACTTAGCGCATCCATACAATCACCCCTACTTAACGCATCCATCCAACCACCCCTACTTATCGCATCCATACAACCACCCCTAATTAATGCATACATCCAACCACCCCTACGTAACGCATCCATCCATCCACCCCTACTTAACGCATCCATCCAATCACCCCTACTTAACGCATCCATCCAAACTCCACTACTTAGCGCATCCATCCAACCATCCCTACATGACGTATCCATCCAACCACCACTACGTAATGCATCCATCCATTCACCTCTACTTAATGCATCCATCCAACCACCCCTACTTAGCGCATCCATACAATCACCCCTACTTAACGCATCCATCCAACCACCCCTACTTATCGCATCCATACAACCACCCCTAATTAATGCATCCATCCAACCACCCCTACTTAACGCATCCATCCATCCACCCCTATTTAACGCATCCATCCAACCACCCCAACTTAACGCTTTCATCCAAACTCCCCTACTTAACGCATACATCCAACCACCCCTACATAACGCATCCATCCAACCACTCCTACTTAGCGCATCAATCCAACCACCCCTAATTAACGCATCCATTCAACCACCCTTACTTAACTCATCCATCCAACTACCCCCAGTTAGCGAATCCATCCAACCACCGGTAATTAAAGCATCCAACCAACCACCCCTTCTTAGCGCATCCATTCAACCACACGTATATAAAGGATCCATCCAATCACACTTACTTAACGCATCCATTCAACCACTCCTACTTAACGCATCCATCCAACCACCCCTAATTAACGCGTCCATCCAACCACCCCTACTTAACGCTTCCATCCAACCACCTCTACTTAACGCATCCATCCAACCACCCCTAATTAACGCATCCATCCAACCACCCCTACTTAACACATCCATCCAACCACTCCTTCTTATAGCATCCACCCAACCACCCCTACTTAATGCATCCATCCATTCTCCTCTACTGACTGCATCCAATCATTCACCTCTACTTAACGCATCCATCCAATCATAACTACTTAACGCATACATCCAACCACCCCTACTTAGCGCATCCATCCAACCAAACCTACTTAATGCATCCATCCAACTACCTCTACATAACGCATCCATCCAACCACCCCTATTTAGCGCATCCATCCAAACACCCCTACTTAGCGCTTCCATCCAAACACCCCTACTTAACGCATCAATCCAACCACCCCTAATTAACGCATCCATTCAACCACCTTTACTTAGCGCATCCATCCAACCACCCCTACATAACACATCCTTTCAACCACCCTTACTTAACTCATCCATCCAACCACCCCCACTTAGCGAATCCATCCAACCACCCGTAATTAAAGCATCCAACCAACCACCCCTTCTTAACGCATCCATTCAACCACACGTATATAAAGGATCCATCAAATCACCCTTACTTAACGCATCCATTCAACCTCTCCTACTTAACGCATCCATCCAACCACCCCTAATTAACCCATCCACCCAACCACCCCTACTTAACGCATCCATCCAACCACTCCTACTTATCGCATCCACCCAACCACCCCTACTTAATGCATCCATCCATTCTTCTCTACTGAATCCAATCATTCACCTCTACTTATTGCATCCATATATACACCTCTACTTAGCGAATCCATCCAACCACCCCTAATTAACGCATCCAACCAATCACCCCTACTTAACGTATCCTTTCAACCACCCGTATATATAGCATTCATCCAACCACCCCTACTTAACGCATTCATCCAACCACCCCTACTTAACGTATCAAACCAACCACTCCTACTTAATGCATTCATCAAATCACCCCTACTTAACGCACCGATCCAACTACCTCTACATAACGCATCCATCCAACCACCCCTACTTAAAGCATCAATCCAAACACCCCTACTTAGCGCTTCCATCCAAACACCCCTATTTAACGCATCAATCCAACCACCCCTACATAACACATCCTTTCAACCACCCCTACTTAACACATCCATGCAACCACCCCTACTTAACGCATCCATCCAACCACTCCTATTTAACGCATCCATCCAAACACCCCTACTTAGTGCTTCCATCCAAACACCCCTACTTAACGCATCAATCCAACCACCCCTACATAACACATCCTTTCAACCACCCCTACTTAACGCATCCATGCATCGACCCCTACTTAACGTGTCAATCCAACCACTACTGCTTGTTGCATCCATCCAATCACCCCTACTTAACGCATCCATCCATCCACCTCTACATAACGCATGCAACCAACCACGCCTAATTAACGCATCCATCCAACCACCCCCACTTAGCGAATCCATCCAACCACCCGTAATTAAAGCATCCAACCAACCACCCCTTCTTAACGCATCCATTCAACCACACGTATATAAAGGATCCATCAAATCACCCTTACTTAACGCATCCATTCAACCTCTCCTACTTAACGCATCCATCCAACCACCCCTAATTAACCCATCCACCCAACCACCCCTACTTAACGCATCCATCCAACCACTCCTACTTATCGCATCCACCCAACCACCCCTACTTAATGCATCCATCCATTCTTCTCTACTGAATGCATCCAATCATTCACCTCTACTTATTGCATCCATATATACACCTCTACTTAGCGAATCCATCCAACCACCCCTAATTAACGCATCCAACCAATCACCCCTACTTAACGTATCCTTTCAACCACCCGTATATACAGCATTCATCCAACCACCCCTACTTAACGCATTCATCCAACCACCCCTACTTAACGTATCAAACCAACCACTCCTACTTAATGCATTCATCCAATCACCCCTACTTAACGCACCGATCCAACTACCTCTACATAACGCATCCATCCAACCACCCCTACTTAAAGCATCAATCCAAACACCCCTACTTAGCGCTTCCATCCAAACACCCCTATTTAACGCATCAATCCAACCACCCCTACATAACACATCCTTTCAACCACCCCTACTTAACACATCCATGCAACCACCCCTACTTAACGCATCCATCCAACCACTCCTATTTAACGCATCCATCCAAACACCCCTACTTAGTGCTTCCATCCAAACACCCCTACTTAACGCATCAATCCAACCACCCCTACATAACACATCCTTTCAACCACCCCTACTTAACGCATCCATGCATCGACCCCTACTTAACGTGTCAATCCAACCACTACTGCTTGTTGCATCCATCCAATCACCCCTACTTAACGCATCCATCCATCCACCTCTACATAACGCATGCAACCAACCACGCCTAATTAACGCATCCATCCAACCACCCCTACTTAACGCATCCATCCAACCTCTCCTACTTATCGCATCCATCCAACCACCCCTACTTAACGCATCCATGCAACCACCCGTTCTTCACGCATCCATCCAAACTCCCCTACTTAGCGCATCCATCCGATCACCCCTAATTAACGCATCCATTCAATCACCCTTACTTAATGCATCCATTCAATCACCCCTACATAACGCATCAATCCAACCACGCCTAATTAACGCATCCATCCAACCACCCCTACATAACGCATCCATCCAACCTCTCCTACTTATCGCATCCATCCAACCACCCCTATTTAACGTATCCATGCAACCACCCTTACTTATCGCATCCATCCAACCACCCCTACTTAGCGAATCCATCCAATAACCCCTAATTATCGCATCCAACCAACCACCCCTACTTAACGCATCCATCCTACCACCCGTATATGATGCATCGATCCAACTGAATGCATCCAACCATTCACCTCTACTTATCGCATCCATCCAACCACCCCTACATATTGAATCAATTCAACCACCCCTACATAACGCATCCATCCAACCACCCCTATTTAACATGTCCATCCAACCACCCCTACTTGCGTTAAGTAGGGGTGATTGGATGGATGCATTAAGTAGGAGTGGTTGGATTGATAAGTTAAGTAGGGGTGGTTGGATGGATACGTTAAATAGGGGTGGTTGGACGGATGCGTTAAGTAGGGGTGGTTGAATGGATGCTTTAAGAAGGGGTGGTTGAATGGATGCGTTATGTAGGGGTGGTTGAATTGATTCGATATGTAGGGGTGGTTGGATGGATGCGATAAGTAGGGGTGGTTGGATGGATGCTTTATATACGGGTGGTTGAATGTAAGCGTTAAGTAGGGGTGGTTGGATGGATGCGCTAAGTAGGGGTGGTTGGATGGATACATTAAGTAGAGGTGAATAAATGGATGCGTTAAATAGGTGTGATTGGATGGATGTATTAAGTAGGGGTGGTTGGATGGATGCCTTAAGTAGGGGTGGTTGGATGGATGCGTTAAGTAAAGTAAGGGTGGTTGGATGGATTCGCTAAGTAGGGGTGGTTGGATGGATTCGCTAAGTAGGGGTGGTTGGATGGATACATTAAGTAGAGGTGAATAGATGGATGCATTAAGTAGGCTTGGTTGGATGGATGCGTTAAGTAGGGGTGGTTGGATGGATGCGTTAAGTAGTGGTGGTTTGATGGATGCGTTATGTAGGGGTGGTTGGATGGATGGGTTAAGTTGAGGTGAATGGCATTCAGTAGAGGAGGCTGGATGGGTGGTTGCATTAAGTAGGGGTGGTTGGATGTATGCGATAAGTAGGAGTGGTTGCATGGATGCGTTAAGGAGGGGTGGTTGGATGGATGCGTTAAGTAGGGGTGATTGGATGGATGCGTTAAGTAGGAGTGGTTTGATTGATACGTCAATTAGGGGTGGTTGGATGGATGCGTTAAGTAGGGATGGTTGGATGGATGCATTAAGTAGGAGTGGTTGAATCGATGCGTTAAGTAGGGGTGTTTGGATGGATGCTTTTATACGGGTGGTTGAATGGATGCGCTAAGTAGGGGTGGTTGGCCGGATGCATTCAGTAGAGGTGAATGGATGGATGCATTAAGTAGAGGTGAATGGATGGATACACCAAGTAGGGGTGGTTGGATGGATGCGATAAGTAGGGGTGGCTGGATGGATGCGTTAAATAGGGGCGTTTGAATGGACACGTTAAAAAGGGGTTGTTGAATGGATGCGTTATGTAGGGTTGGTTGAATTGATGCGTTATGTAGGGGTGGTTGGATGGATGCGATAAGTAGAGGTGAATGGTTGGATGGATTCAGTATCCATCCAACCACCCGTATATTCGCTAAGTAGGGGTGAATGGATGGATGCGCTACGTAGGGGTGGTTGGATGGATACATTAAGTAGAAGTGAATAGATGGATGCATTAAATTGGATGGATGCGTTAAGTAAGGGTGGCTGGATGGATACGTTAAATAGGGGTGGTTGGATTGATGCGTTAAGTAGGGGTGGTTTGATTGATACGTCAAGTAGGAGTGGTTGGATGGATGGTTGAATGGATGCGTTAATTAGGGGTGGTTGGATTGATGCGTTAAGTAGGGGTGGTTGGATGGAGGCGCTAAGTTGGGGTGTTTTGAAGGAATCGTTAAGTAGGGGTGGTTGGATGGAAGCGTTTATTACGGGTGGTTGGGTGGATGCCTTAAGTAGGAGTGGTTGGATTGATACGTTCAGTTGGGGTGGTTGGATGGATGCGTTAAACCGCACCTATTTAATGCATCCATCTATTCAACTCTACTTAATGTACCCAACCAACGACCCCTACTTAACGCATCCATCCAACCACCCCTACATACTTAGGGGTGGTTGGATTGATGCGTTAAGTAGGGGTGGTTGGATCGATGCGTTACATAGGAGTGGTTGGATGGATGCTTTAAGTAGGAGTTGTTGAATGGATGCGTTAAGTAGAGGTGGTTGGATGGATGCTGTATATACGGGTGGTTGAATTGATGCATTAAATAGGTGTGGTTGGATGGATGTATAAAGTAGGGGTGGTTGGATTGATGCGTTAAGTAGGGGTGGATGGGTGGATGCGTTACGTAGGGGTGGTTGGATGGATGCGATAAGTAGGGGTGGTTGGATGGATGCGATAAGTAGGGGTGGTTGGATGGATACGTTAAATAGGGGTGTTTAAATGGATGCGTTATGTAGGGATTGTTGAATTGATGCGCTATGTATGGGTGGTTGGATGGATGCGTTAAGTAGAGGTGAATGGTTGGATGCACTCAGTAGAGAAGAATGGATGGATGCGATAAGTAGGGGTGGTGGGATGGATGCGATAATTACGGGTGGTTGGATGAATTCGGTAACTAGGGGTGGTTGGATGGATACGGTAAGTAGGGGTGGTTGGTTGGATGCGATAATTAGGGGTGGTTGGATGGATTCGCTAACTAGGCGTGGTTGGATGGATGCGATAAGTAGGGGTGGTTGGATGAGGATACATTAAGTAGAGATGAATAAACGGATGCATTAAATAGGTGTGGTTGGATGGATGCATTAAGTAGGGGTGGTTGGATGGATGCGTTAATTAGGGGTGGTTGGATGGATGCGTTACGTAGGGGTGGTTGGGTGGATGCGATAAGTAGGGGTGGTTGGATGGATAAGTTAAGTAGGGGTGTTTGAATGGATGCGCTAAGTTGAGGTGTTTGAATGGATGCGTTAAGTAGGGGTGGTTGGATGGATGCGTTAAGTAGGGGTGAATGGTGGATGGATTCAGTAGAGGTGAATGGATGGATGCATTAAGTAGGGGTGGTTGGGTGGATGCGATAAGTAGGAGTGGTTGGATGGATGCGTTAAGCAGGGGTGGTTGGATGGATGGGTTAATTAGGGGTGTTTGAATGGATGCGTTAAGTAGGGGTGTTTGAATGGATGCGATAAGTAGGGGTGGTTGGATGGATGCATTAAATAGTGGTTGTTGAATGGATGCGTTATGTAGGGGTGATTGGATGGATGCTTTAAGTAGGGTTGGTCGAATGGATGCTGTATATACGGGTGGTTGAATTGATGCATTAAATAGGTGTGGTTGGATGGATGCATAAAGTAGGGGTGGTTGGATTGATGCGTTAAGTAGGGGTGGTTGGGTGGATGCGTTACGTAGGGGTGGTTGGATGGATGCGTTAAGTAGGGGTGGTTGGATGGATGCGATAAGTAGGAATGATTGGATGGATGCGTTATGTAGGGGTGGTTGGATGGATGTGTTAAGTAGGGGTGGATGGATGGATACGTTAAATAGGGGTGGTTAAATGGATGCGTTATGTAGGGATTGTTGAATTGATGCGTTATGTATGGGTGGTTGGATGGATGCGTTAGGTAGAGGTGAATGGTTGGATGCATTCAGTGGAGGTGAATGGATGGATGCATTAAGTAGGGGTGGTTGGATGGATGCGTGAAATAGGGTGAATGGTGGATGCATTCAGTGGAGGTGAATGGATGGATGCATTAAGTAGGGGTGGTTGGATGGATGCGATAAGTAGGAGTGGTTGGATGGATGCGTTAAGTAGGGGTGGTTGGATTGATGCGTTAAGTACAGGTGAATAGATGGATGCATACAATAGGTGTGGTTTGATGGATGCGTTAAGTAGGGGAGGTTGGATGGATGCGTTAAGTAGTGGTGGTTGGATGGATGCGTTAAGTAGGGTGAATGGTGGATGCATTCAGTAGAGGTGAATGGATGGATGCATTAAGTAGAGGTGAATGGATGGATGCATTAAGTAGGGGTGGTTGGATGGATGCGATAAGTAGGAGTGGTTGGATGGATGCGTTAAGTAGGGTTGGTTGGATGGATGCGTTAAGTAGGGGTGGTTGGATGGATACGTTAAATAGCGGTGTTTGAATGGATGCTGGATATACGGGTGGTTGAATGGATGCGTTATGTAGGGGTGGTTGGTTGGATGCGTTGATAAGGGGTGGTTGTATGGATACGTTAAATAGGGGTGGTTGGATTGATGCGTTAAGTAGGGGTGGTTGAATGGATTCGTTATGTAGGTGTGGTTGGATGGATGCATTAAGTAGGGGTGGTTGGATGGATGCGTTAATTAGCGGTGGTTGAATGGATGCGTTAAGTAGGGGTGTTTGAATGGATGCGTTAAGTAGGGGTGGTTGGATGGATGCATTATGTAGTGGTGGTTGAATGGATGCGTTATGTAGGGGTGATTGGATGGATGCATAAAGTAGGGGTGGTTGGATTAATGCGTTAAGTAGGGGTGGTTGGGTGGATGCGCTACGTAGGGGTGGTTGGATGGATGCGTTAAGTAGTTGTGATTGGATGGATGCGATAAGTAGGAGTGGTTGGATGGATACGTTAAATAGGGGTGGTTAAATGGATGCGTTATGTAGGGATTGTTGAATTGATGCGTTATGTATGGGTGGTTGGATGGATGCGTTAGGTAGAGGTGAATGGTTGGATGCATTCAGTAGAGAAGAATGGATGGATGCGATAACTAGGGGAGGTTGGAAGGATGCGCTAAGTAGGGGTGGTTGGATGAGGATACATTAAGTAGAGGTGAATAAATGGATGCATTAAATAGGTGTGGTTGGATGGATGCATTAAGTAGGGGTGGTTGGATGGATGCGTTAATTAGGGGTGGTTGGATGGATGCGTTACGTAGGGGTGGTTGGATGGATGCGATAAGTAGGGGTGGTTGGATGGATACGTTAAGTAGGGGTGTTTGAATGGATGCGCTAAGTAGGGGTGTTTGAATGGATGCGTTAAGTAGGGATGGTTGGATGGATGCGTTAAGTAGGGGTGAATGGTGGATGGATTCAGTAGAGGTGAATGGATGGATGCATTAAGTAGGGGTGGTTGGGTGGATGCGATAAGCACGGGTGGATGGATGGATGCGTTAATTAGGAGTGGTTGGATGGATGCGTTAAGCAGGGGTGGTTGGATGGATGCGATAAGTAGGGGTGATTGGATGGATGCATTAAGTAGGAGTGGTTGGATGGATGCGTAACGTAGGAGTGGTTGAATGGATGCGTTAAGTAAGGGTGGTTGGATGGATCCTTTATATACGTGTGGTTGTATGGATGCGTTAAGAAGGGGTGTTTGGTTGGATGCTTTAATTAGGGGTGGTTGGATGGATTCGCAAAGTAGGGGTGGTTGGTGGATGCGTTAAGTAGGGGTGGTTGGATGGAAGCGTTAATTAGAGGTGGTTGAATGGATACGTAAAGTAGGAGTTGTTGGATGGATGCTATATATACGGGTGGTTGAAAGGATGCGTTAAGTAGGGGTGGTTGGTTGGATGCGTTAATTAGGGGTGGTTGGATGGATTCGCTAGGTAGGGGTGGTTGGATGGATACATTAAGTAGAGGTGTATAGATGGATGCATTAAATAGGTTTGGTTGGATTGATACGTTAAGTAGGGATGGATGGATGCGTTAAGTAGGGGTGGTTGGATGGATGCGTAACGTAGGAGTGTAGGAGTGGTTGAATGGATGCGTTATGTAAGAGTGGTTGGACGGATGCGTTAAGAAGGGGTGGTTGGTTGGATGCTATAATTAGGGGTGGGTTGATGGATTCGCTAAGTAGGGGTGGTTGGATGGATGAGCTAAGTAAGGGTGGTTGAATGGATGCGTTAATTAGGGGTGGTTGGATTGATGCGTTAAGTAGGAGTGGTTGGATGGATGCGTTATGTAGGGGTGGTTGGATGGATACGTTAAAAACGGGTGGTTGAATGGATGCGTTTTGTAGGGGTGGTTGAATTGATGCGTTATAGGGGTGGTTGGATGGATGCGCTAAGTAGGGGTGGTTGATTGGATGCTTTATTTAGGGGTGGTTAGTTTGATGCGATAAGTAGGGGTGGTTGGATGGAAGCGTTAAGTAGGGGTGCTTGGATGGATGCGCTAAGTAGGGGTGTTTGGCTGGATGCGCTATGTAGAGGTAGTTGGATGGATGCGTTAAGTAGGGGTGATTTGACGGATGCATTAAGTAGGGGTGGTTGTATGGATGCTGTATATAAGGGTGGTTGAATGGAAGCATTAAATAGGTGTGGTTGGATGAATGCATTAAGTAGGAGTGGTTGGATTGATGCGTTAAGTAGGGGTGACAGGATGGATGCGCTACGTAGTGGTGGTTGGATGGATGCGATAAGTAGGGGTGGTTGGATGGATGCGATAAGTAGGAGTGGTTGGATGGATGCGATACGTAGGAGTGGTTGGATGGATGCGTTATGTAGGGGTGGTTGGATGGATGCGTTAAGTAGGGGTGGTTGGATGGATACGTTAAATAGGGGTGGTTGAATGGATGCGTTATGTAGGGGTTGTTGAATTGATGCGATATGTATGGGTGGTTGGATGGATGCGTTAATTAGAGGTGAATGGTTGGATGCATTCACTAGAGGAGAATGGATGGATGCGTTAAGTAGGTGTGGTTGGTTGGATGCGATAGAAAGGGGTGGTTGGATGGATTCGCTAAGTAAGGGTGGATGGATGGATACGCTACTTAGGGGTGGTTGGATGGATGCGTTAAGTAAAGTAAGGGTGGTTGGATTGATGCGTTAAGTAGGGGTGGTTGAATGGATTCGTTATGTAGGTGTGGTTGGATGGATGGATTAAGTATGGGTGGTTGGGTGGATGCGTTAATTAGAGGTGGTTGGATGGATGCGTTAAGTAGGGGTGGTTGGATGGATGCGATAAGTAGGGGTGGTTGGATGGATACGTTAAGTAGGGGTGTTTGAATGGATGCTTTAAGTAGGGGTGTTTGAATGGATGCGTTAAGTAGGGGTGGTTGGATGGGTGCATTAAGTAGTGGTGGTTAAATGGATGCGTTATGTAGGGGTGATTGGATGGATGCGTTAAGTAGGGTTGGTTGAATGGATGCTTTATGTAGGGGTGGTTGGATGGATGCGTTAAGTATGGGTGGTTGAATGGATGCGTTAATTAGGGGTGGTTGGATTGATGCGTTAAGTAGGGGTGGTTGGATGTATGCGTTAAATAGGAGTGGTTGAATGGATGCGTTTTGTAGGGGTGGCTGGATGGATGCGCTAAGTAGGGGTGGTTGGATGGATACGTTAAATAGGAGTGGTTGAATGGATGCGGTATGTACGGGTGGCTGGATGGATGCGTTAAGTAGGGGTGGTTGGATGGATACGTTAAATAGGGGTGGTTGAATGGATGCGTTATGTACGGATTGTTGAATTGATGCGTTATGTATGGGTGTTTGGATGGATGCGTTAAGTAGAGGTGAATGGTTGGATGCACTCAGTAGAGGAGAATGGATGGATGCGATAAGTAGGGGTGGTGGGATGGATGCTTTATATACGGGTGGTTGGATGGATACGTTAAGTAGGGGTGTTTGGTTGGATGCGATAATTAGGGGTGGTTGGATGAATTCGCTAACTAGGCGTGGTTGGATGGATGCGCTAAGTAGGGGTGGTTGGATAAGGAAACATTAAGTAGAGGTGAATAAATGGATGCATTAAATAGGTGTGGTTGGAGGGATGCGTTAATTAGGGGTGGTTAGATGGATGCGTTACGTAGGGGTGGTTGGATGGATGCGATAAGTAGGCGTGGTTGGATGGATACGTTAAGTAGGGGTATTTGAATGGATGCGCTAAGTAGGGGTGTTTGAATGGATGCGTTAAGTAGTGGTGGTTGGATGGATGCATTAAGTAGTGGTGGTTGAATGGATGCGTTATGTAGGGGTGGTTGAATTGATGCGTTATGTAGGAGTGGTTGGATGGATGCAATAAGTAGAGGTGAATGGTTGGATGGATTCAGTATCCATCCAACCACCCGTATATTCGCTAAGTAGGGGTGATTGGATGGATGCGTTATGTAGGAGTGGTTGGATGGATACATTAAGTAGAGGTGAATAGATGGATGCATTAAATAGGTGTGGTTGGATGGATGCGTTAAGTAAGGGTGGCTGGATGGATTCGTTAAATAGGGGTGGTTGGATTGATGCGTTAAGTAGGGGTGGTTTGATTGATACGTCAAGTAGGAGTGGTTGGATGGATGGTTGAATGGATGCGTTAATTAGGGGTGGTTTTTGCATTGATGCGTTAAGTAGGGGTGGTTGGATGGAGGCGCTAAGTTGGGGTGTTTTGAAGGAATCGTTAAGTAGGGGTGGTTGGATGGAAGCGTTTATTAGGGGTGGTTGGGTGGATGCGCTAAGTGAGGGTGGTTGGATTGATACGTTCAGTTGGGGTGGTTGTATGGATGCGTTAAACCGCACCTATTTAATGCATCCATCTATTCACCTCTACTTAATGTACCCATCCAACCACCCCTACGTAGCGCATCCATCCAACCACCCCTACTTAGCGAATCCGTCCAACAACCCCTAATTTTCGCATCCAACCAACGACCCCTACTTAACGTATCCATCCACCCACCCGTATATAAAGCATCCATCCAACCACCCCTACATAATTAGGGGTGGTTGGATTGATGCGTTAAGTAGGGGTGGTTGGATGGATGCGTTACATAGGAGTGGTTGGATGGATGCGTTAAGTAGGAGTGGTTGAATGGATGCGTTAAGTAGAGGTGGTTGGATGGATGCTGTATATACGGGTGGTTGAATTGATGCATTAAATAGGTGTGGTTGGATGGATGTATAAAGTAGGGGTGGTTGGATTGATGCGTTAAGTAGGGGTGGATGGGTGGATGCGTTACGTAGGGGTGGTTGGATGGATGCGATAAGTAGGGGTGGTTGGATGGATGCGATAAGTAGGGGTGGTTGGATGGATACGTTAAATAGGGGTGGTTGGATTGATGCGTTAAGTAGGGGTGGATGGGTGGATGCGTTACGTAGGGGTGGTTGAATGGATGCGTTAAGTAGAGGTGGTTGGATGGATGCTGTATATACGGGTGGTTGAATTGATGCATTAAATAGGTGTGGTTGGATGGATGTATAAAGTAGGGGTGGTTGGATGGATACATTAAGTAGAGGTGAATAGATGGATGCATTAAGTAGGCTTGGTTGGATGGATGCCTTAAATAGGGGTGGTTGGATGGATGGGTTAAGTTGAGGTGAATGGCATTCAGTAGAGGAGGCTGGATGCTGGATGGGTGGATGCATTAAGTAGGGGTGGTTGGATGTATGCGATAAGTAGGAGTGGTTGCATGGATGCGTTAAGGAGGGGTCGTTGGATGGATGCGTTAAGTAGGGATGGTTGGATGGATGCATTAAGTAGGAGTGGTTGAATCGATGCGTTAAGTAGGGGTGGTTGGATGGAAGCTTTATATACGGGTGGTTGAATGGATGCGCTAAGTAGGGGTGGTTGGCCGGATGCATTCAGTAGAGGTGAATGGATGGATGCATTAAGTAGAGGTGAATGGATGGATGCACCAAGTAGGGGTGGTTGGATGGATGCGCTATGTAGGGTTGGCTGGATGGATGCGTTAAGTAGGGGTGGTTGGATGGATACGTTAAATAGGGGTGGTTGAATGGATGCGTTATGTAGGGATTGTTGAATTGATGCGTTATGTATGTGTGTTTGGATGGATGCGTTAAGTAGAGGTGAATGGTTGGATGCACTCAGTAGAGGAGAATGGATGGATGCGATAAGTAGGGGTGGTGGGATGGATGCTTTATATACGGGTGGTTGGATGGATACGTTAAGTAGGGGTGTTTGGTTGGATGCGATAATTAGGGGTGGTTGGATGAATTCGCTAGCTAGGCGTGGTTGGATGGATGCGCTAAGTAGGGGTGGTTGGATAAAGAAACATTAAGTAGAGGTGAATAAATGCATGCATTAAATAGGTGTGGTTGGATGGATGCGTTAATTAGGGGTGGTTAGATGGATGCGTTACGTAGGGGTGGTTGGATGGATGCGATAAGTAGGCGTGGTTGGATGGATACGTTAAGTAGGGGTGTTTGAATGGATGCTCTAAGTAGGGGTGTTTGAATGGATGCGTTAAGTAGTGGTGGTTGGATGGATGCATTAAGTAGTGGTGGTTGAATGGATGCGTTATGTAGGGGTGGTTGGATGGAGGCGCTAAGTTGGGGTGTTTTGAAGGAATCGTTAAGTAGGGGTGGTTGGATGGAAGCGTTTATTAGGGGTGGTTGGATGGATGCTGTATATACGGGTGGTTGAATTGATGCATTAAATAGGTGTGGTTGGATGGATGTATAAAGTAGGGGTGGTTGGATGGATACATTAAGTAGAGGTGAATAGATGGATGCATTAAGTAGGCTTGGTTGGATGGATGCGTTAAATAGGGGTGTTTGGATGGATGCGTTAAGTAGTGGTGGTTGAATGGATGCGTTATGTAGGGGTGGTTGAATTGATGCGTTATGTAGGAGTGGTTGGATGGATGCGATAAGTAGAGGTGAATGGTTGGATGGATTCAGTATACATCCAACCACCCGTATATTCGCTAAGTAGGGGTGATTGGATGGATGCGTTATGTAGGAGTGGTTGGATGGATACATTAAGTAGAGGTGAATAGATGGATGCATTAAATAGGTGTGGTTGGATGGATGCGTTAAGTAAGGGTGGCTGGATGGATTCGTTAAATAGGGGTGGTTGGATTGATGCGTTAAGTAGGGGTGGTTTGATTGATACGTCAAGTAGGAGTGGTTGGATGGATGGTTGAATGGATGCGTTAATTAGGGGTGGTTTTTGCATTGATGCGTTAAGTAGGGGTGGTTGGATGGAGGCGCTAAGTTGGGGTGTTTTGAAGGAATCGTTAAGTAGGGGTGGTTGGATGGAAACGTTTATTAGGGGTGGTTGGGTGGATGCGTTAAGTGAGGGTGGTTGGATTGATACGTTCAGTTGGGGTGGTTGGATGGATGCGTTAAACCGCACCTATTTAATGCATCCATCTATTCACCTCTACTTAATGTACCCATCCAACCACCCCTACGTAGCGCATCCATCCAACCACCCCTACTTAGCGAATCCGTCCAACAACCCCTAATTTTCGCATCCAACCAACGACCCCTACTTAACGTATCCATCCACCCACCCGTATATAAAGCATCCATCCAACCACCCCTACATAATTAGGGGTGGTTGGATTGATGCGTTAAGTAGGGGTGGTTGGATGGATGCGTTACATAGGAGTGGTTGGATGGATGCGTTAAGTAGGAGTGGTTGAATGGATGCGTTAAGTAGAGGTGGTTGGATGGATGCTGTATATACGGGTGGTTGAATTGATGCATTAAATAGGTGTGGTTGGATGGATGTATAAATTAGGGGTGGTTGGATTGATGCGTTAAGTAGGGGTGGATGGGTGGATGCGTTACGTAGGGGTGGTTGGATGGATGCGATAAGTAGGGGTGGTTGGATGGATGCGATAAGTAGGGGTGGTTGGATGGATACGTTAAATAGGGGTGGTTGGATTGATGCGTTAAGTAGGGGTGGATGGGTGGATGCGTTACGTAGGGGTGGTTGAATGGATGCGTTAAGTAGAGGTGGTTGGATGGATGCTGTATATACGGGTGGTTGAATTGATGCATTAAATAGGTGTGGTTGGATGGATGTATAAAGTAGGGGTGGTTGGATGGATACATTAAGTAGAGGTGAATAGATGGATGCATTAAGTAGGCTTGGTTGGATGGATGCGTTAAATAGGGGTGGTTGGATGGATGGGTTAAGTTGAGGTGAATGGCATTCAGTAGAGGAGGCTGGATGCTGGATGGGTGGATGCATTAAGTAGGGGTGGTTGGATGTATGCGATAAGTAGGAGTGGTTGGATGGATGCATTAAGTAGGAGTGGTTGAATCGATGCGTTAAGTAGGGGTGGTTGGATGGAAGCTTTATATACGGGTGGTTGAATGGATGCGCTAAGTAGGGGTGGTTGGCCGGATGCATTCAGTAGAGGTGAATGGATGGATGCATAAAGTAGAGGTGAATGGATGGGTGCACCAAGTAGGGGTGGTTGGATGGATGCGCTATGTAGGGGTGGCTGGATGGATGCGTTAAGTAGGGGTGGTTGGATGGATACGTTAAATAGGGGTGGTTGAATGGATGCGTTATGTAGGGATTGTTGAATTGATGCGTTATGTATGGGTGTTTGGATGGATGCGTTAAGTAGAGGTGAATGGTTGGATGCACTCAGTAGAGGAGAATGGATGGATGCGATAAGTAGGGGTGGTGGGATGGATGCTTTATATACGGGTGGTTGGATGGATACGTTAAGTAGGGGTGTTTGGTTGGATGCGATAATTAGGGGTGGTTGGATGAATTCGCTAGCTAGGCGTGGTTGGATGGATGCGCTAAGTAGGGGTGGTTGGATAAGGAAACATTAAGTAGAGGTGAATAAATGCATGCATTAAATAGGTGTGGTTGGATGGATGCGTTAATTAGGGGTGGTTAGATGGATGCGTTACGTAGGGGTGGTTGGATGGATGCGATAAGTAGGCGTGGTTGGATGGATACGTTAAGTAGGGGTGTTTGAATGGATGCTCTAAGTAGGGGTGTTTGAATGGATGCGTTAAGTAGTGGTGGTTGGATGGATGCATTAAGTAGTGGTGGTTGAATGGATGCGTTATGTAGGGGTGGTTGAATTGATGCGTTATGTAGGAGTGGTTGGATGGATGCGATAAGTAGAGGTGAATGGTTGGATGGATTCAGTATCCATCCAACCACCCGTATATTCGCTAAGTAGGGGTGATTGGATGGATGCGTTATGTAGGAGTGGTTGGATGGATACATTAAGTAGAGGTGAATAGATGGATGCATTAAATAGGTGTGGTTGGATGGATGCGTTAAGTAAGGGTGGCTGGATGGATTCGTTAAATAGGGGTGGTTGGATTGATGCGATAAGTAGGGGTGGTTTGATTGATACGTCAAGTAGGAGTGGTTGGATGGATGGTTGAATGGATGCGTTAATTAGGGGTGGTTGGATTGATGCGTTAAGTAGGGGTGGTTGGATGGAGGCGCTAAGTTGGGGTGTTTTGAAGGAATCGTTAAGTAGGGGTGGTTGGATGGAAGCGTTTATTAGGGGTGGTTGGATGGATGCTGTATATACGGGTGGTTGAATTGATGCATTAAATAGGTGTGGTTGGATGGATGTATAAAGTAGGGGTGGTTGGATGGATACATTAAGTAGAGGTGAATAGATGGATGCATTAAGTAGGCTTGGTTGGATGGATGCGTTAAATAGGGGTGGTTGGATGGATGCGTTAAGTAGGAATGGTTGGATGGATGCGTTAAGTAGGGATGGCTGGATGGATGCGTTAAATAGGGGCGTTTGAATGGACACGTTAAAAAGGGGTTGTTGAATGGATGCGTTATGTAGGGTTGGTTGAATTGATGCGTTATGTAGGGGTGGTTGGATGGATGCGATAAGTAGAGGTGAATGGATGGATGCACCAAGTAGGGGTGGTTGGATGGATGCGATAAGTAGGAATGGTTGGATGGATGCGTTAAGTAGGGATGGCTGGATGGATGCGTTAAATAGGGGCGTTTGAATGGACACGTTAAAAAGGGGTTGTTGAATGGATGCGTTATGTAGGGTTGGTTGAATTGATGCGTTATGTAGGGGTGGTTGGATGGATGCGATAAGTAGAGGTGAATGGTTGGATGGATTCAGTATCCATCCAACCACCCGTATATTCGCTAAGTAGGGGTGATTGGATGGATACATTAAGTAGAGGTGAATAGATGGATGCATTAAATAGGTGTGGTTGGATGGATGCGTTAAGTAAGGGTGGCTGGATGGATACGTTAAATAGGGGTGGTTGGATTGATGCGTTAAGTAGGGGTGGTTTGATCGATACGTCAAGTAGGAGTGGTTGGATGGATGGTTGAATGGATGCGTTAATTAGGGGTGGTTGGATTGATGCGTTAAGTAGGGGTGGTTGGATGGAGGCGCTAAGTTGGGGTGTTTTGAAGGAATCGTTAAGTAGGGGTGGTTGGATGGAAGCGTTTATTAGGGGTGGTTGGGTGGATGCGTTAAGTAGGAGTGGTTGGATTGATACGTTCAGTTGGGGTGGTTGGATGGATGCGTCAAACGGCACCTATTTAATGCATCCATCTATTCACCTCTACTTAATGTACCAATCCAACCACCCCTACGTAGCGCATCCACCCAACCACCCCTACTTAGCGAATCCGTCCAACAAACCCTAATTATCGCATCCAACCAACGACCCCTACTTAACGTATCCATCCACCCACCCGTATATAAAGCATCCATCCAACCACCCCTACATAATTAGGGGTGGTTGGATTGATGCGTTAAGTAGGGGTGGTTGGATGGATGCGTTACATAGGAGTGGTTGGATGGATGCGTTAAGTAGGAGTGGTTGAATGGATGCGTTAAGTAGAGGTGGTTGGATGGATGCTGTATATACGGGTGGTTGAATTGATGCATTAAATAGGTGTGGTTGGATGGATGTATAAAGTAGGGATGGTTGGATTGATGCGTTAAGTAGGGGTGGATGGGTGGATGCGTTACGTAGGGGTGGTTGGGTGGATGCCATAAGTAGGGGTGGTTGGATGGATGCGATAAGTAGGGGTGGTTGGATGGATACGTTAAATAGGGGTGGTTAAATGGATGCGTTATGTAGGGATTGTTGAATTGATGCGTTATGTATGGGTGGTTGGATGGATGCGTTAAGTAGAGGTGAATGGTTGGATGCACTCAGTAGAGAAGAATGGATGGATGCGATAAGTAGGGGTGGTGGGATGGATGCGATAATTAGGGGTGGTTGGATGGATTCGCTAACTAGGGGTGGTTGGATGGATACGGTAAGTAGGGGTGGTTGGTTGGATGCGATAATTAGGGGTGGTTGGATGGTTTCGCTAACTAGGCGTGGTTGGATGGATGCGATAAGTAGGGGTGGTTGGATGAGGATACATTAAGTAGAGATGAATAAATGGATGCATTAAATAGGTGTGGTTGGATGGATGCATTAAGTAGGGGTGGTTGGATGGATGCGTTAATTAGGGGTTGTTGGATGGATGCGTTACGTAGGGGTGGTTGGGTGGATGCGATAAGTAGGGGTGGTTGGATGGATAAGTTAAGTAGGGGTGGTTGGATGGATGCGTTAAGTAGGGTTGAATGGTGGATGGATTCAGTAGAGGTGAATGGATGGATGCAATAAGTAGGGGTGGTTGGGTGGATGCGATAAGTAGGAGTGGTTGGATGGATGCGTTAAGCAGGGGTGGTTGGATGGATGCGTTAATTAGGGGTGTTTGAATGGATGCGTTAAGTAGGGGTGTTTGAATGGATGCGATAAGTAGGGGTGGTTGGATGGATGCATTAAGTAGTGGTGGTTGAATGGATGCGTTATGTAGGGGTGATTGGATGGATGCTTTAAGTAGGGTTGGTTGAATGGATGCTTTATGTAGGGGTGGTTGGATGGATGCGTTAAGTAAGGGTGGTCGAATGGATGCGTTAATTAGGGGTGGTTGGATTGATGCGTTAAGTAGGGGTAGTTGGATAGATGCGTTACGTAGGGGTGGTTGGATAGATGCGTTAAGTAGGAGTGGTTGAATGAATGCGTCAAGTACGGGTGGTTGGATGGATGCTGTATATACGGGTGGTTGAATTGATGCATTAAATAGGTGTGGTTGGATGGATGCATAAAGTACGGGTGGTTGGATTGATGCGTTAAGTAGGGGTGGTTGGGTGGATGCGTTAAGTAGGGGTGGGTGGATGGATGCGATAAGTAGGAATGATTGGATGGATGCGTTATGTAGGGGTGGTTGGATGGATGTGTTAAGTAGGGATGGATGGATGGATACGTTAAATAGGGGTGGTTAAATGGATGCGTTATGTAGGGATTGTTGAATTGATGCGTGATGTATGGGTGGTTGGACGGATGCGCTAAGTAGAGGTGAATGGTTGGATGCACTCAGTAGAGGAGAATGGATGGATGCGATAAGTAGGGGTGGTGGTATGGATGCGATAATTAGGGGTGGTTGGATGGATACGGTAAGTAGGGGTGGTTGGTTGGATGCGATAATTAGGGGTGGTTGGATGGATTTGCTAACTAGGCGTGGTTGGATGGATGCGCTAAGTAGGGGTGGTTCGATGAGGATACATTAAGTAGAGGTGAATAAATGGATGCATTAAATAGGTGTGGTTGGATGGATGCATTAAGTAGGGGTGGTTGGATGGATGCGTTAATTAGGGGTGGTTGGATGGATGCGTTACGTAGGGGTGGTTGGGTGGATGCGAGAAGTAGGGGTGGTTGGATGGATACGTTAAGTAGGGGTGTTTGAATGGATGCGCTAAGTAGGGGTGTTTGAATGGATGCGTTAAGTAGGGGTGGTTGGATGGATGCGACAAGTAGGGGTGAATGGTGGATGGATTCAGTAGAGGTGAATGGATGGATGCATTAAGTAGGGGTGGTTCGGTGGATGCGATAAGTAGGAGTGGTTGGATGGATGCGTTACGCAGGGGTGGTTGGATGGATGCGTTAATTAGGGGTGTTTGAATGGATGCGTTAAGTAGGGGTGTTTAAATGGATGCGTTAAGTAGGGGTGGTTGGATGGATGCATTAAGTAGTGGTGGTTGAATGGATGCGTTATGTAGGGGTGATTGGATGGATACTTTAAGTAGGGTTGGTTGAATGGATGCTTTATGTAGGGGTGGTTGGATGGATGCGTTAAGTAAGGGTGGTTAAATGGATGCGTTAATTAGGGGTGGTTGGATTGATGCGTTAAGTAGGGGTGGTTGGATGGATGCGTTACGTAGGGGTGGTTGGATGGATGCGTTAAGTAGGAGTGGTTGAATGGATGAGTTAATTAGGGGTGGTTGCATGGATGCTGTATATACGGGTGGTTGAATTGATGCATTAAATAGGTGTGGTTGGTTGGATGCATAAAGTAGGGGTGGTTGGATTGATGCGTTAAGTAGGGGTGGTTGGGTGGATGCGTTACGTAGGGGTGGTTGGATGGATGCGTTAAGTAGTGGTGGTTGGATGGATGCGATAAGTAGGAATGATTGGATGGATGCGTTATGTAGGGGTGGTTGGATGGATGCGTTAAGTAGGGGTGGATGGATGGATACGTTAAATAGGGGTGGTTAAATGGATGCGTTATGTAGGGATTGTTGAATTGATGCGTGATGTATGGGTGGTTGGATGGATGCGTTAAGTACAGGTGAATGGTTGGATGCACTCAGTAGAGGAGAATGGATGGATGCGATAAGTAGGGGTGGTGGTATGGATGCGATAATTAGGGGTGGTTGGATGGATTCGCTAACTAGGGGTGGTTGGATGGATACGTTAAGTAGGGGTGGTTGGTTGGATGCGATAATTAGGGGTGGTTGGATGGATTCGCTAACTAGGGATGGTTGGATGGATACGTTATATAGGGGTGGTTGAATGGATGCGTTATGTAGGGGTTGTTGAATTGATCCGCTATGTATGGGTGGTTGGATGGATGCGTTAATTAGAGGTGAATGGTTGGATGCATTCAGTAGAGGAGAATGGATGGATGCGTTAAGTAGGGGTGGTTATTTGAATGCGATAATTAGGGGTGGTTGGATGGATTCGCTAAGTAGGGTTGGTTGGATGGATGCGCTACGTAGGGGTGGTTGGATGGATGCGTTAAGTAAAGTAAGGGTGGTTGGACTTATGCATTGATTAGGGGTGGTTGGATGGATGCGTGAAATAGGGTGAATGGTGGATGCATTCAGTAGAGGTGAATGGATGGATGCATTAAGTAGGGGTGGTTGGATGGATGCGATAAGTAGGAGTGGTTGGATGGATGCGTTAAGTAGGGGTGGTTGGATGGATGCGTTAAGTATAGGTGAATAGATGGATGCATAAAATAGGTGTGGTTTGATGGATGCGTTAAGTAGGGGATGTTGGATGGATGCGTTAAGTAGTGGTGGTTGGATGGATGCGTTAAGTAGGGTGAATGGTGGATGCATTCAGTAGAGGTGAATGGATGGATGCATTAAGTAGAGGTGAATGGATGGATGCATTAAGTAGGGGTGGTTGGATGGATGCGATAAGTAGGAGTGGTTGGATGGATGCGATAAGTAGGGTTGGTTGGATTGATGCGTTAAGTAGGGGTGGTTGGATGGATACGTTAAATAGCGGTGGTTGAATGGATGCTGGATATACGTGTGGTTGAATGGATGCGTTATGTAGGGGTGGTTGGTTGGATGCGTTGATAAGGGGTGGTTGGATGGATACGTTAAATAGGGGTGGTTGGATTGATGCGTTAAGTAGGGGTGGTTGAATGGATTCGTTATGTAGGTGTGGTTGGATGGATTCATTAAGTAGGGGTGGTTGGATGGATGCGTTAATTAGCGGTGGTTGAATGGATGCGTTAAGTAGGGGTGTTTGAATGGATGCGTTAAGTAGGGGTGGTTGGATGGATGCATTATGTAGTGGTGGTTGAATGGATGCGTTATGTAGAGGTGATTGGATGGATGCATAAAGTAGGGGTGTTTGGATTAATGCGTTAAGTAGGGGTGGTTGGGTGGATGCGTTACGTAGGGGTGGTTGGATGGATGCGTTAAGTAGTTGTGATTGGATGGATGCGATAAGTAGGAGTGGTTGGATGGATACGTTAAATAGGGGTGGTTAAATGGATGCGTTATGTAGGGATTGTTGAATTGATGCGCTATGTAGAGGTGAATGGTTGGATGCATTCAGTAGAGAAGAATGGATGGATGCGATAAGTAGGGATGGTGGGATGGATGCGATAATTAGGGGTGGTTGGATGGATTCGCTAACTAGGGGTGGTTGGATGGATGCGCTAAGTAGGGGTGGTTGGATGAGGATACATTAAGTAGAGGTGAATAAATGGATGCATTAAATAGGTGTGGTTGGATGGATGCATTAAGTAGGGGTGGTTGGATGGATGCGTTAATTAGGGGTGGTTGGATGGATGCGTTACGAAGGGGTGGTTGAATGGATGCGTTAATTAATGTGGTTGGATTGATGCGTTAAGTAGGGGTGGTTGGATGGATGCGTTACGTAGGGGTGGTTGGATGGATGCGTTAAGTAGGAGTGGTTGAATGGATGCGTTTAGTAGGGGTGGTTGTACGGATGCTGTATATAAGGGTGGTTGAATGGAAGCATTAAATAGGTGTGGTTGGATGGATGCATTAAGTAGGGGTGGTTGGATTGATGCGTTAAGTAGGGGTGATAGGATGGATGCGCTACGTAGGGGTGGTTGGATGGATGCGATAAGTAGGGGTGGTTGGATGGATGCGATAAGTAGGAGTGGTTGGATGGATGCGATACGTAGGAGTGGTTGGGTGGATGCGTTATGTAGGGGTGGTTGGATGGATGCGTTAAGTAGGGGTGGTTGGATGGATACGTTAAATAGGGGTGGTTGAAAGGATGCGTTATGTAGGGGTTGTTGAATTGATGCGATATGTATGGGTGGTTGGATGGATGCGTTAATTAGAGGTGAATGGTTGGATGCATTCAGTAGAGGAGAATGGATGGATGCGTTAAGTAGGTGTGGTTGTTTGGATGCGATAAATAGGGGTGGTTGGATGGATTCGCTAAGTAGGGGTGGTTGGATGGATGCGCTACGTAGGGGTGGTTGGATGGATGCGTTAGGTAAAGTAAGGGTGGTTAAGCGTTTAGTAGGGGTAATTGGATGGATGTATTAAGTAGGAGTGGCTGGACTGATACGTTAAGTAGGGGTGGATGGTTGGATGCGTTAAGTAGGGGTGGTTGGATTGATGCGTTAAGTAGGAGTGGTTGCATGGAGGCGCTATGTAGGGGTGGTTGGATGGATACGTTAAAAACGGGTGGTTGAATGGTTGCGTTAAGTAGGGGTGGTTGAATTGATGCGTTGTAGGGGTGGTTGGATGGATGCGTTAAGTAGGGGTGGTTGATTTGATGCTTTAATTAGGGGTGTTTAGTTTGATGCGGTAAGTAAAGGTGGTTGGATGGAAGCGTTAAGTAGGGGTGCTTGGATGGATGCGCTAAGTAGGGGTGTTGGGATGGATGCGTTAATTAGGGGTGGTTGGCTGGATGCGTTATGTAGAGGTAGTTGGATGGATGCGATAAGTAGGGGTGATTTGATGGATGCATTATATAGGAGTGGTTGGATGGATGCGTTAAGTAAGGGTGGTTGAGTGGATGCGTTAATTAATGTGGTTGGATTGATGCGTTAAGTAGGGGTCGTTGGATGGATGCCTTACGTAGGGGTGGTTGTATGGATGCGTTAAGTAGGAGTGGTTGAACGGATGCGTTTAGTAGGGGTGGTTGTATGGATGCTGTATATGAGGTTGGTTGAATGGAAGCATTAAATAGATGTGGTTGGATGGATGCATTAAGTAGGGGTGGTTGGATTGATGCGTTAAATAGGGGTGGTTGGATGGATGCGATACGTAGGAGTGGTTGGATGAATGCGATAAGTAGGAGTGGTTGGATGGATGCGTTATGTAGGGGTGGTTGGATGGATGCGCTAAGTAGGGGTGGTTGGATGGATACGTTAAATAGGGGTGGTTGAATGGATGCGTTATGTAGGGGTTGTTGAATTGATGCGATATGTATGGGTGGTTGGATGGATGCGTTAATTAGAGGTGAATGGTTGGATGCATTCAGTAGAGGAGAATGGATGGATGCGTTAAGTAGGGGTGGTTGGTTGGATGCGATAAATAGGGGTGATTGGATGGATTCGCTAAGTAGGGGTGGTTGGATGGATGCGCTACGTAGGGCTGGTTGGATGTATGCGTTAAGTAGGGTGAATGGTGGATGCATTCAGTAGAGGTGAATGGATGGATGCAATAAGTAGAGATGAATGGATGGATGCATTAAGTAGGGGTGGTTGGATGGATGTGATAAGTAGGAGTGGTTGGATGGATGCGTTAAGTAGGGGTGGTTGGATGGATGCGTTAAGTAGAGGTGAATAGATGGATGCATTATATAGGTGTGGTTGGATGGATGCGTTAAGTAGGGGAGTTTGGATGGATGCGTTAAGTAATGGTGGTTGGATGGATACGTTAAGTAAAGTAAGGGTGGTTGGACTTATGCATTAATTAGGGGTGGTTGGATGGATGCGTTAAGTAGGGTGAATGGTGGATGCATTCAGTAGAGGTGAATGGATGGACGCATTAAGTAGAGGTGAATGGATGGATGCAATAAGTAGGAATGGTTGGATGGATGCGTTAAGTAGGGGTGGTTGGATGGATGCGATAAGTAGGGGTGGTTGGATGGATACGTTAAATAGCGGTGGTTGAATGGATGCGTTAAGTAGGTGTGGTTGGATGGATGCTGGATATACGGGTGGTTGAATGGACGCGTTATGTAGGGGTGGTTGGTTGGATGCGTTGATAAGGGGTGGTTGGATGGATACGTTAAATAGGGGTGGTTGGATTGATGCGTTAAGTAGGGGTGTTTGAATGGATTCGTTATGTAGGTGTGGTTGGATGGATGCATTAAGTATGGGTGGTTGGATGGATGCGTTAATTAGGGGTGGTTAGATGGATGCGATAAGTAGGGGTGGTTGGATGGATACGTTAAGTAGGGGTGTTTGAATGGATGCGTTAAGTAGGGGTGGTTGGATGGATGCGTTAAATAAGGGTGGATGGATGGATGCGTTAAGTAGGGGTGGTTGGATGGATGCATTAATTAGGGGTGGTTGTATGGATGCGATAAGTAGGGGTGGTTGGATGGATGCGTTAAGTAGGGGTGATTGTATGGATGCGCTAAGTAGGGGTGGTTGGATGGATGCATTAAGTAGAGGTGAATGGATGGATGCATTACGTAGTTGTGGTTGGATGGATACGTCATGTAGGGATGGTTGGATGGATGCGTTAGGTAGTGGAATTTGGATGGATGCGTTAAGTAGGGGTGGTTGGATGGATGCGTTAAGTAGGGGTGGATGGATGGATGCGTTACGTAGGGGTGGTTAGATGGATGCATTAACTAGGGGTGGTTGTATTGATGCGATAAGTAGGGGTGGTTGGATGGATGCGTTAAGTAGGGGTGATTGTAGGGATGCGTTAAGTAGAGGTGAACGGATGGATGCATTCAGTAGAGGTGAATGGATGGATGCATTAAGTAGGGGTGTTCGTAAGGATGCGATAAGTAGGGGTGGTTGGATGGATGCATTAAGTAGAGGTGAATGGATGGATGCATTACGTAGTTGTGGTTGGATGGATACGTCATGTAGCGATGGTTGGATGGATGCGTTAGGTAGTGGAATTTGGATGGATGCGTTAAGTAGGGGTGGTTGGATAGATGCGTTATGTAGGGGTGGTTGATTGGATACGTTAAATAGGGGTTGTTGAATGGATGCGTTAAGTAGGGGTGGTTGAATTGATGCGTTTTAGGGGTGGTTGCATGGATGCGTTAAGTAGGGGTGGTTGAAAGGATGTGTTATGTAGGGGTGGTTGGATGGATGCGCTAAGTAAAGGTGGTTGAATGGATGCGTTAATTAAGGGTGGTTGGATTGATGCGTTAAGTAGGGGTGTTTGGATGGAAGCGCTAAGTAGGGGTGTTTGGATGAATGCTATAAATACGGGTGGTTGAATGGATGCGTTAAGTAGGGGTGGTTGGTTGGATGCGTTAATTAAGGGTGGTTGGATGGATTCTCTAAGTAGGGGTGGTTGGATGAATGGGCTAAGTAGGGGTGGTTGCATTAATACATTAGGTAGAGGTGAATAGATGGATGCATTAAGTAGGGGTGGTTGGATGGAAGCGATAAGTAGGAGTGGTTGGATGGATGTGTTAAGTAGGGGTGGTTGGATGGATTCGCTAAGTAGATGTGTATAGATGGATGCATTAAGTAGGTTTGGTTGGATGGATGCGCTAAGTGGGGGTGGTTGGATGTATGCGTTAAGTAGCTATGGTTGGATGGATGCGTTAAGTAGAGGTGAATGATTAGATGCAATCAGTAGAGGAGATTGGATGGATGCATTAAGTAGGGGTGGTTGGGTGGATGCTATGAGTAAGAGTGGTTGGATGGATGCGTTAAGTAGGGGTGGTTGGATGGATGCGTTAATTAGGGGTGGTTGGATGGATGCGTTAAGTAGAGGTGGTTGGATGGATGCGTTTAGTAGGGGTGATTGGATGGATGCATTAAGTAGGAGTGGTTGGATTGATACGTTAAGTAGGGGTGGTTGAATGGATGCGTTATATAGCGGTGGTTGGATGGATGCTTTATATACGGGTGGTTGAATGGATGCGTTAAGTAGGGGTGGTTGGTTGGATGCGTTATTTAAGGGTGGTTGGATGGATTCGCTAAGTAGGGGTGGTTGGATGAATGGGCTAATAAGGGTGGTTGGATTAATACATTAAGTAGGGGTGAATAGATGGATGCATTAAGTAGGTTTGGTTGGCTGGATTCGCTAAGTAGGGGTGGTTGGATGGATGGGTTAAGTAGAGGTGAATGGTTGGATGCATTCAGTAGAGGAGAATGGACTGATTCGTTAAGTAGTGTTGGTTGGATGTATGCGATAAGTAGGAGTGGTTGGATGGATGCGTTAAGTAGGGGTGGTTGGATGGATGCGTTATGTAGAGGTAGCTGGATGGATGCTTTAAGTAGGGGTGATTTGATGGATGCATTATATTGGAGTGGTTGGATGGATGCGTTAAGTAAGGGTGGTTGAATGGATGCGTTAATTAATGTGGTTGGATTGATGCGTTAAGTATGGGTGGTTGGATGGATGCGTTACGTAGGGGTGGTTGGATGGATGCGCTAAGTAGGAGTGGTTGAATGGATGCGGTTAGTAGGGGTAGTTGTATGGATGCTGTATATAAGGGTGGTTGAATGGAAGCATTAAATAGGTGTGGTTGGATGGATGCATTAAGTAGGGGTGGTTGGATTGATGCGTTAAGTAGGGGTGATAGGATTGATGCGCTACGTAGGGGTGGTTGGATGGATGGTATAAGTAGGGGTGGTTGGATGGATGCGAGAAGTAGGAGTGGTTGGATGGATGCGTTATGTAGGGGTGGTTGGATGGATGCGTTAAGTAGGGGTGGTTGGATGGATACGTTAAATAGGGGTGGTTGAATGGATGCGTTATGTAGGGGTTGTTGAATTGATGCGATATGTATGGGTGGTTGGATGGATGCGTTAATTAGAGGTGAATGGTTGGATGCATTCAGTAGCGGAGAATGGATGGATGCGTTAAGTAGGTGTGATTGGTTGGATGCGATAAACAGGGGTGGTTGAATGGATTCGCTAAGTAGGGGTGGTTGGATGGATGCGCTACGTAGGGGTGGTTGGATGGATGCGTTATGTAAAGTAAGGGTGGTTGGATTGATGCGTTAAGTAGGGGTGGTTGAATGGATTCGTTATGTAGGTGTGGTTGGATGGATGCATTAAGTATGGGTGGTTGGATGGATGCGTTAATTAGGGGTGGTTGGATGGATGCGTTAAGTAGGGATGGATGGATGGATGCGATAAGTAGGGGTGGTTGGATGGATACGTTAAGTAGGGGTGTTTGAATGGATGCGTTAAGTAGGGGTGGTTTTATGGATGCGTTAAGTAGGGGTGGTTGAACGGATGCGTTAAGTAAGGGTGGTTGAATGGATGCGATAAATAGCGGTGGTTGGATGGATGCTTTATATACGGGTGGTTGAATGGATGCGTTAAGTAGGGGTGGTTGGTTGGATGCGTTAATTAAGGGTTGTTGGATGGATTCGTTAAGTAGGGGTGTTTGAATGGATGCGTTAAGTAGGGGTGGTTGGATGGGTGCATTAAGTAGTGGTGGTTGAATGGATGCGTTATGTAGGGGTGATTGGATGGATGCGTTAAGTAGGGTTGGTTGAATGGATGCTTTATGTAGGGGTGGTTGGATGGATGCGTTAAGTATGGGTGGTTGAATGGTTGCGTTAATTAGGGGTGGTTGGATTGATGCGTTAAGTAGGGGTGGTTGGATGGATGCGTCACGTAGGGGTGGTTGGATGGATGCGTTAAGTAGGAGCGGTTGAATGGATGCGTTAAGTAGGGGTGGTTGGATGGATGCTGTATATACGGGTGCTTGAATGGATGCATTAAATAGGTGTGGTTGGATGGATGCGATAAATAGCGGTGGTTGGATGGATGCTTTATATACGGGTGGTTGAATGGATGCGTTAAGTAGGGGTGGTTGGTTGGATGCGTTAATTAAGGGTTGTTGGATGGATTCGCTAAGTAGGGGTGGTTGGATGAATGGGCTAAGTAGGGGTGGTTGGATTAATACATTAGGTAGAGGTGAATAGATGGATGCATTAAGTAGGGGTGGTTGGATGGAAGCGATAAGTAGGAGTGGTTGGATGGATGTGTTAAGTAGGGGTGGTTGGATGGATTCGCTAAGTAGAGGTGTATAGATGGATGCATTAAGTAGGTTTGGTTGGATGGATGCGCTAAGTAGGGGTGGTTGGATGTATGCGTTAAGTAGCTATGGTTGGATGGATGCGTTAAGTAGAGGTGAATGATTAGATGCAATCAGTAGAGGAGAATGGATGGATGCATTAAGTAGGGGTGGTTGGGTGGATGCTATAAGTAGGAGTGGTTGGATGGATGCGTTAAGTAGGGGTGGTTGGATGAATGCGTTAATTAGGGGTGGTTGGATGGATGCGTTAAGTAGAGGTGGTTGGATGGATGCGTTTAGTAGGGGTGATTGGATGGATGCATTAAGTAGGAGGGGTTGGATTGATACGCTAAGTAGGGGTGGTTGAATGTATGCGATAAGTAGGGGTGGTTGGATGGATACGTTAAGTAGGGGTGTTTGAATGGATGCGTTAAGTAGGGGTGTTTGAATGGATGCGTTAGGTAGGGGTGGTTGGATGGGTGCACTAAGTAGTGGTGGTTGAATGGATGCGTTATGTAGGGGTGATTGGATGGATGCGTTAAGTATGGTTGGTTGAATGGATGCTTTATGTAAGGGTGGTTGGATGGATGCGTTAAGTATGGGTGGTTGAATGGATGCGTTAATTAGGGGTGTTTGGATGGATGCTGTATATACGGGTGCTTGAATGGATGCATTAAATAGGTGTGGTTGGATGGATGCATAAAGTAGGGGTGGTTGGATTGATGCGTTAAATAGGAGTGGTTGCATGGATGCGTTATGTAGGGGTGGTTGGATGGATACGTTAAATAGGGGTGGTTGAATGGATGCGTTATGTAGGGATTGTTGAATTGATGCGTTATGTATGGGTGTTTGGATGGATGCGTTAAGTAGAGGTGAATGGTTGGATGCACTCAGTAGAGGAGAATGGATGGATGCGATAAGTAGGGGTGGTGGGATGGATGCTTTATATACGGGTGGTTGGATGGATGCGTTAAGTAGGGGTGGTTTTATGGATGCGTTAAGTAGGGGTGGTTGAACGGATGCGTTAAGTAAGGGTGGTTGAATGGATGCGATAAATAGCGGTGGTTGGATGGATGCTTTATATACGGGTGGTTGAATGGATGCGTTAAGTAGGGGTGGTTGGTTGGATGCGTTAATTAAGGGTGGTTGGATGGATTCGTTAAGTAGGGGTGTTTGAATGGATGCGTTAAGTAGGGGTGGTTGGATGGGTGCATTAAGTAGTGGTGGTTGAATGGATGCGTTATGTAGGGGTGATTGGATGGATGCGTTAAGTAGGGTTGGTTGAATGGATGCTTTATGTAGGGGTGGTTGGATGGATGCGTTAAGTATGGGTGGTTGAATGGATGCGTTAATTAGGGGTGGTTGGATTGATGCGTTAAGTAGGGGTGGTTGGATGGATGCGTCACGTAGGGGTGGTTGGATGGATGCGTTAAGTAGGAGCGGTTGAATGGATGCGTTAAGTAGGGGTGGTTGGATGGATGCTGTATATACGGGTGCTTGAATGGATGCATTAAATAGGTGTGGTTGGATGGATGCGATAAATAGCGGTGGTTGGATGGATGCTTTATATACGGGTGGTAGAATGGATGCGTTAAGTAGGGGTGGTTGGTTGGATGCGTTAATTAAGGGTGGTTGGATGGATTCGCTAAGTAGGGGTGGTTGGAAGAATGGGCTAAGTAGGGGTGGTTGGATTAATACATTAGGTAGAGGTGAATAGATGGATGCATTAAGTAGGGGTGGTTGGATGGAAGCGATAAGTAGGAGTGGTTGGATGGATGTGTTAAGTAGGGGTGGTTGGATGGATTCGCTAAGTAGAGGTGTATAGATGGATGCATTAAGTAGGTTTGGTTGGATGGATGCGCTAAGTAGGGGTGGTTGGATGTATGCGTTAAGTAGCTATGGTTGGATGGATGCGTTAAGTAGAGGTGAATGATTAGATGCAATCAGTAGAGGAGAATGGATGGATGCGTTAAGTAGGGGTGGTTGGGTGGATGCTATAAGTAGGAGTGGTTGGATGGATGCGTTAAGTAGGGGTGGTTGGATGAATGCGTTAATTAGGGGTGGTTGGATGGATGCGTTAAGTAGAGGTGGTTGGATGGATGCGTTTAGTAGGGGTGATTGGATGGATGCATTAAGTAGGAGGGGTTGGATTGATACGCTAAGTAGGGGTGGTTGAATGTATGCGATAAGTAGGGGTGGTTGGATGGATACGTTAAGTAGGGGTGTTTGAATGGATGCGTTAAGTAGGGGTGTTTGAATGGATGCGTTAGGTAGGGGTGGTTGGATGGGTGCACTAAGTAGTGGTGGTTGAATGGATGCGTTATGTAGGGGTGATTGGATGGATGCGTTAAGTATGGTTGGTTGAATGGATGCTTTATGTAAGGGTGGTTGGATGGATGCGTTAAGTATGGGTGGTTGAATGGATGCGTTAATTAGGGGTGTTTGGATGGATGCTGTATATACGGGTGCTTGAATGGATGCATTAAATAGGTGTGGTTGGATGGATGCATAAAGTAGGGGTGGTTGGATTGATGCGTTAAATAGGAGTGGTTGCATGGATGCGTTATGTAGGGGTGGTTGGATGGATACGTTAAATAGGGGTGGTTGAATGGATGCGTTATGTAGGGATTGTTGAATTGATGCGTTATGTATGGGTGTTTGGATGGATGCGTTAAGTAGAGGTGAATGGTTGGATGCACTCAGTAGAGGAGAATGGATGGATGCGATAAGTAGGGGTGGTGGGATGGATGCTTTATATACGGGTGGTTGGATGGATACGTTAAGTAGGGGTGGTTGGTTGGATGCGATAATTAGGGGTGGTTGGATGGATGCACTAAGTAAGGGTGGTTGGATGAGGATGCATTAAGTAGAGGTGAATAAATGGATGCATTAAATAGGTGTGGTTGGATGGATGCATTAAGTAGGGGTGGTTGGATGGATGCGTTAATTAGGGTTGGTTAGATGGATGCGTTACGTAGGGGTGGTTGGATGGATGCGATAAGTAGGGGTGGTTGGATGGATACGTTAAGTAGGGGTGTTTGTATGGATGCGTTAAGTATGGTTGTTATGTAGGGGTGGTTGTATGGATGCATGAAGTAGTGGTGGTTGAATGGATGCCTTATGTAGGGGTGGTTGAATTGATGCGTTATGTAGGAATGGTTGGATGGATGCGATAAGTAGTGGTGAATGTTTGGATGGATTCAGTACAGGAGAATGGATGGATGCGCTAAGTAGGGGTCGTTGGTTGGATGCGATAATTAGGGGTTGTTGGACGGATTCGCTAAGTAGGGGTGGTTGGATGGATGCGCTACGTAGGGGTGGTTGGATGTATGCGCTAAGTAGGGGTGATTGGATGGATGCATTACGTAGGAGTGGCTGGATTGATACGTTGAGTAGGGGTGGATGGTTGGATGCGTTAAGTAGGGGTGGTTGGATTGATGCGTTAAAAACGGGTGGTTGAATGGATGCGTTAAGTAGGGGTGGTTGGTTGGATGCGATAATTAGGGGTGGTTGGATGGATTCGCTAACTAGGGGTGGTTGGATGGATGCGCTAAGTAGGGGTGGTTGGATGAGGATGCATTAAGTAGAGGTGAATAAATGGATGCATTAAATAGGTGTGGTTGGATGGATGCATTAAGTAGGGGTGGTTGGATGGATACGTTAAGTAGGGGTGTTTGAATGGATGCGCTAAGTAGGGGTGTTTGAAGGGATGCGTTAAGTAGTGGTGGTTGGATGGGTGCATTAAGTAGTGGTGGTTGAATGGATGCGTTATGTAGGGGTGATTGGATGGATGCGATAAGTAGGGTTGGTTGAATGGATGCTTTATGTAGGGGTGGTTGGATGGATGCGTTAAGTATGGGTGGTTGTATGGATGCGTTAATTAGGGGTGGTTGGATTGATGCGTTAAGTAGGGGTGGTTGGATGGATGCGTTAATTAGGGGTGGTTGGATGGATGCGTTAAGTAGAGGTGGTTGGATGGATGCGTTTAGTAGGGGTGATTGGATGGATGCATTAATTAGGAGTGGTTGGATTGATACGTTAAGTAGGGGTGGTTGAATGTATGCTATAAGTAGGGGTGGTTGGATGGATACGTTAAGTAGGGGTGTTTGAATGGATGCGTTAAGTAGGGGTGTTTGAATGGATGCGTTAAGTAGGGGTGGTTGGATGGGTGCATTAAGTAGTGGTGGTTGAATGGATGCGTTATGTAGGGGTGATTGGATGGATGCGTTAAGTATGGTTGGTTGAATGGATGCTATATGTAGGGGTGGTGGATGGATGCGTTAAGTATGGGTGGTTGAAGGGATGCGTTAATTAGGGGTGGTTGGATTGATGCGTTAAGTAGGGGTGGTTGGATGGATGCTTCACGTAGGGGTGGTTGGATGGATGCGTTAAGTAGGAGCGGTTGAATGGATGCGTTAAGTAGGGGTGGTTGGATGGATGCTGTATATACGGGTGCTTGAATGGATGCATTAAATAGGTGTGGTTGGATGGATGCATAAAGTAGGGGTGGTTGGATTGATGCGTTAAATAGGAGTGGTTGGATGGATGCGTAATGTAGGGGTGGCTGGATGGATGCGTTAAGTAGGGGTGGTTGGATGGATACGTTAAATAGGGGTGGTTGAATGGATGCGTTATGTAGGGATTGTTGAATTGATGCGTTATGTATGGGTGTTTGGATGGATGCGTTAAGTAGAGGTGAATGGTTGGATGCACTCAGGAGAGGAGAATGGATGGATGCGATAAGTAGGGGTGGTGGGATGGATGCTTTATATACGGGTGGTTGGATGGATACGTTAAGTAGGGGTGGTTGGTTGGATGCGATAATTAGGGGTGGTTGGATGAGGATGCATTAAGTAGAGGTGAATAAATGGATGCATTAAATAGGTGTGGTTGGATGGATGCATTAAGTAGGGGTGGTTGGATGGATGCGTTAATTAGGGGTTGTTAGATGGATGCGTTACGTAGGGGTGGTTGGATGGATGCGATAAGTAGGGGTGGTTGGATGGATACGTTAAGTAGGGGTGTTTGTATGGATGCGTTAAGTAGTGGTGGTTGGATGGATGCATAAAGTAGTGGTGGTTGAATGGATGCCTTATGTAGGGGTGGTTGAATTGATGCGTTATGTAGGAGTGGTTGGATGGATGCGATAAGTAGAGGTGAATGTTTGGATGGATTCAGTACAGGAGAATGGATGGATGCGCTAAGTAGGGGTCGTTGGTTGGATGCGATAATTAGGGGATGTTGGACGGATTCGCTAAGTAGGGGTGGTTGGATGGATGCGCTACGTAGGGGTGGTTGGATGTATGCGTTAAGTAGGGGTGATTGGATGGATGCATTAAGTAGGAGTGGCTGGATTGATACGTTAAGTAGGGGTGGCTGGTTGGATGCGTTAAGTAGGGGTGGTTGGATTGATGCGTTATGTGTAGGGGTGGTTGGATGGATACGTTAAAAACGGGTGGTTGAATGGATGCGTTAAGTAGGGGTGGTTGAATTGATGCGTTGTAGGGGTGGTTGGATGGATGCGTTAAGTAGGGGGTGGTTGATTTGATGCTTTAAATAGAGGTGGTTAGTTTGATGCGGTAAGTAAGGGTGGTTGGATGGAAGCGTTAAGTAGGGGTGCTTGGATGGATGCGCTAAGTAGGGGTGATTTGATGGATGCATTATATTGGAGTGGTTGGATGGATGCGTTAAGTAAGGGTGGTTGAATGGATGCGTTAATTAATGTGGTTGGATTGATGCGTTAAGTAGGGGTCGTTGGATGGATGCGTTACGTAGGGGTGGCTGGATGGATGCGTTAGGTAGGAGTGGTTGAATGGATGCGTTTAGTAGGGGTGGTTGTATGGATGCTGTATATAAGGGTGGTTGAATGGAAGCATTAAATAGGTGTGGTTGGATGGATGCATTAAGTAGGGGTGGTTGGATTGATGCGTTAAGTAGGGGTGGTTGGATGGATGCGCTACGTTCGGGTGGTTGGATGGATGCGATAAGTAAGGGTGGTTGGATGGATGCGATAAGTAGGAGTGGTTGGATGAATGCGATAAGTAGGAGTGGTTGGATGGATGCGTTATGTAAAGTAAGGGTGGTTGGATTGATGCGTTAGGTAGGGGTGGTTGAATGGATTCGTTATGTAGGTGTGGTTGGATGGATGCATTAAGTATGGGTGGTTGGATGGATGCGTTAATTAGGGGTGGTTGGATGGATGCGTTAAGTAGGGGTGGATGGATGGATGCGTTAAGTAGGGGTGGTTGGATGGATACGTTAAGTAGGGGTGTTTGAATGGATGCGCTAAATAGGGGTGTTTGAATGGATGCGTTAAGTAGGGGTGGTTGGATGGGTGCATTAAGTAGTGGTGGTTGAATGGATGCGTTATGTAGGGGTGATTGGATGGATGCGTTAAGTAGGGTTGGTTGAATGGATGCTTTATGTAGGGGTGGTTGGATGGGTGCGCTGAGTATGGGTGGTTGAATGGATGCGTTAATTAGGGGTGGTTGGATTGATGCGTTAAGTAGGGGTGGTTGCATGGATGCGTTACGTAGGGGTGGTTGGATGGATGCGTTAAGTAGGAGCGGTTGAATGGATGCGTTAAGTAGGGGTGGTTGGATGGATGCTGTATATACGGGTGCTTGAATGGATGCATTAAATAGGTGTGGTTGGATGGATGCATAAAGTAGGGGTGGTTGGATTGCTACGTTAAATAGGAGTGGTTGGATGGATGCGTTATGTAGGGGTGGCTGGATGGATGCGTTAAGTAGGGGTAGTTGGATGGATACGTTAAATAGGGGTGGTTGAATGGATGCGTTATGTAGGTATTGTTGAATTGATGCGTTATGTATGGGTGCTTGGATGGATGCGTTAAGTAGAGGTGAATGGTTGGATGCACTCAGTAGAGGAGAATGGATGGATGCGATAAGTAGGGGTGGTGGGATGGATGCTTTATATACGGGTGGTTGGATGGATACGTTAAGTAGGGGTGGTTGGTTGGATGCGATAATTAGGGGTGGTTGGATGGATTCGCTAACTAGGGGTGGTTGGATGGATGCGCTAAGTAGGGGTGGTTGGATGAGGATGCATTAAGTAGAGGTGAATAAATGGATGCATTAAATAGGTGTGGTTGGATGGATGCATTAAGTAGGGGTGGTTGGATGGATACTTCAAGTAGGGGTGTTTGAATGGATGCGCTAAGTAGGGTTGTTTGAATGGATGCGTTAAGTAGTGGTGGTTGGATGGATGCATTAAGTAGTGGTGGTTGAATGGATGCGTTATGTAGGGGTGGTTGAATTGATGCGTTTTGTAGGAGTGGTTGGATGGACGCGATAAGTAGAGGTCAATGGTTGGATGGATTCAGTACAGGAGAATGGATGGATGCGCTAAGTAGGGGTCGTTGGCTTGATGCGATAATTAGGGGTTGTTGGACGGATTCGCTAAGTAGGGGTGGTTGGATGGATGCGCTACGTAGGGGTGGTTGAATGTATGCGTTAAGTAGGGGTGATTGGATGGATGCATTAAGTAGGAGTGGCTGGATTGATACGTTAAGTAGGGGTGGATGGTTGGATGCGCTAAGTAGGGGTGGTTGGATTGATGCGTTAAGTAGGAGTGGTTGGATGGATGCGTTATGTAGGGGTGGTTGGATGGATACGTTAAAAACGGGTGGTTGAATGGATGCGTTAAGTAGGGGTGGTTGAATTGATGCGTTATAGGGGTGGTTGGATGGATGCGTTAAGTAGGGGTGGTTGATTTGATGCTTTAATTAGGGGTGGTTAGTGTGATGCGGTAAGTAAGGGTGGTTGGATGGAATCGTTAAGTAGGGGTGCTTGGATGGATGCGCTAAGTAGGGGTGATTTGATGGATGCATTATATAGGAGTGGTTGGATGGATGCGTTAAGTAAGGGTGGTTGAATGGATGCGTTAATTAATGTGGTTGGATTGATGCGTTAAGTATGGGTCGTTGGATGGATGCGTTACGTAGGGGTGGTTGGATGGATGCGTTAAATAGGAGTGGTTGAATGGATGCTTTTAGTAGGTGTGGTTGTATGGATGCTGTATATAAGGGTGGTTGAATGGAAGCATTAAATAGGTGTGATTGCATGGATGCATTAAGTAGGGGTGGTTGGATTGATGCGTTAAGTAGGGGTTGTTGGATGGATGCGCTACGTTGGGGTGGTTGGATGGATGCGATAAGTAGGGGTGGTTGGATGGATGCGATAAGTAGGAGTGGTTGGATGAATGCGATAAGTAGGAGTGGTTGGATGGATGCGTTATGTAGGGGTGGTTGGATGGATGCTTTAAGTAGGGGTGGTTGGATGGATACGTTAAGTAGGGGTGGATGGTTGGATGCGTTACGTAGGGGTGGTTGGATTGATGCGTTAAGTAGGAGTGGTTGGATGGATGCGTTATGTAGGGGTGGTTGGATGGATACGTTAAAAACGGGTGGTTGAATGGATGCGTTAAGTAGGGGTGGTTGAATTGATGCGTTATAGGGGTGGTTGGATGGATGCGTTAAGTAGGGGTGGTAGATTTGATGCTTTAATTAGGGGTGGCTAGTTTGATGCGGTAAGTAAGGGTGGTTGGATGGAAGCGTTAAGTAGGGGTGCTTGGATGGATGCGTTAAGTAGGGGTGATTTGATGGATGCATTATATAGGAGTGGTTGGATGGATGCGTTAAGTAAGGGTGGTTGAAAGGATGCGTTAATTAATGTGGTTGGATTGATGCGTTAAGTTGGGGTCGTTGGATGGATGCATTACGTAGGGGTGGTTGGATGGATGCGTTAATGCATTAAGTAGGGGTGGTTGGATTGATGCGTTAAGTAGGGGTGGTTGGATGGATGCGCTACGTTGGGGTGGTTGGATGGATGCGATAAGTAGGGGTGGTTGGATGGATGCGATAAGTAGGAGTGGTTGGATGAATGCGATAAGTAGGAGTGGTTGGATGGATGCGTTATGTAGGGGTGGTTGGATGGATGCGTTAAGTAGGGGTGGTTGGATGGATGCGCTACGTAGGGGTGGTTGGATGGATGCGTTAAGTAAAGTAAGGGTGGTTGGACTTATTCATTAATTAGGGCTGGTTGGATGGATGCGTTAAGTAGGGTGAATGGTGGATGCATTCAGTAGAGGTGAATGGATGGATGCATTAAGTAGAGGTGAATGGATGGATGCATTAAGTAGGGGTGGTTGGATGGAAGCGATAAGTAGGAGTGGATGGATGGATGCGATAAGTAGGGGTGGTTGGATGGATGCGTTAAGTAGAGGTGAATAGAAGGATGCATTAAATAGGGGTGGTTGGATGGATGCGCTAAGTAGGGGAGTTTGGATGGATGCGTTAAGTAGTGGTGGTTGGAAGGATACGTTAAGTAAAGTAAGGGTGGTTGGACTTATGCATTAATTAGGGGTGGTTGGATGGATGCGTTAAGTAGGGTGAATGGTGGAAGCATTCAGTAGAGGTGAATTGATGGATGTATTAAGTAGAGGTGAATGGATGGATGCATTAAGTATGGGTGGTTGGATGGAAGCGATAAGAAGGAGTGGTTGGATGGATGCGATAAGTAGGGGTGGTTGGATGGATGCGATAAGTAGGGGTAGTTGGATGGATGCGTTAAATAGCGGTGGTTGAATGGATGCGTTAAGTAGGTGTGGTTGGATGGATGCTGGATATACGGGTGGTTGAATGGATGCGTTATGTAGGGGTGGTTAGTTGGATGCGTTGATAAGGGGTGGTTGGATGGATACGTTAAATAGGGGTGGTTGGATGGATGCATTAAGTATGGGTGGTTGGATGGATGCGTTAATTAGGGGTGGTTGGATGGATGCGTTAAGTAGGAGTGGTTAGGTGGATGCGATAAGTAGGGGTGGTTGGATGGATACGTTAAGTAGGGGTGTTTGAATGGATGCGTTAAGTAGGGATGGTTGGATGGATGCATTAATTAGGGGTGGTTGTATGGATGCGATAAGTAGGGGTGGTTGGATGGATGCGTTTGGTAGGGGTGATTGTATGGATGCGCTAAGTAGGGGTGGTTGGATCGATGCATTAAGTAGAGGTGAATGGATGGATGCATTACGTAGTGGTGGTTGGATGGATACGTCATGTAGGGATGGTTGGATGGATGCGTTAAGTAGTGGAGTTTGGATGGATGCGTTAAGTAGGGGTGGTTGGATTGATGCGTTAAGTAGGGGTGGATGGATGGATGCGTTACGTATGGGTGGTTAGATGGATGCATTAATTAGGGGTGGTTGTATGGATGCGATAAGTAGGGGTGGTTGGATGGATGCGTTAAGTAGGGGTGATTGTATGGATGCGTTAAGTAGAGGTGAACGGATGGATGCATTCAGTAGAGGTGAATGGATGGATGCATTAAGTAGGGGTGTTCGTAGGGATGCGATAAGTAGGAGTGGTTGGATGGATGCGTTAAGTAGGGGTGGTTGGATAGATGCGTTAAGTAGGGGTGGTTGGTTGGATACTTTAAATAGGGGTTGTTGAATGGATGCGTTAAGTAGGGGTGGTTGAATTGATGCGTTGTAGGGGTGGTTGCATGGATGCGTTAAGTAGGGGTGGTTGAAAGGATGTGTTATGTAGGGGAGGTTGGATGGATGCGCTAAGTAAAGGTGGTTGAATGGATGCGTTAATTAGTGGTGGTTGGATTGATGCGTTAAGTAGGGGTGTTTGGATGGAAGCGCTAAGTAGGGGTGTTTGGATGAATGCTATATATACGGGTGGTTGAATGGATGCGTTAAGTAGGGGTGGTTGGTTGGATGCGTTAATTAAGGGTGGTTGGATGGATTCGCTAAGTAGGGGTGGTTGAACGGATGCGTTAATTAGGGGTGTTTGGATGGATGCTGTATATACGGGTGCTTGAATGGATGCATTAAATAGGTGTGGTTGGATGGATGCATAAAGTAGGGGTGGTTGGATTGATGCGTTAAATAGGAGTGGTTGCATGGATGCGTTATGTAGGGGTGGTTGGATGGATACGTTAAATAGGGGTGGTTGAATGGATGCGTTATGTAGGGATTGTTGAATTGATGCGTTATGTATGGGTGTTTGGATGGATGCGTTAAGTAGAGGTGAATGGTTGGATGCACTCAGTAGAGGAGAATGGATGGATGCGATAAGTAGGGGTGGTGGGATGGATGCTTTATATACGGGTGGTTGGATGGATACGTTAAGTAGGGGTGGTTGGTTGGATGCGATAATTAGGGGTGGTTGGATGGATGCACTAAGTAGGGGTGGTTGGATGAGGATGCATTAAGTAGAGGTGAATAAATGGATGCATTAAATAGGTGTGGTTGGATGGATGCATTAAGTAGGGGTGGTTGGATGGATGCGTTAATTAGGGTTGGTTAGATGGATGCGTTACGTAGGGGTGGTTGGATGGATGCGATAAGTAGGGGTGGTTGGATGGATACGTTAAGTAGGGGTGTTTGTATGGATGCGTTAAGTATGGTTGTTATGTAGGGGTGGTTGTATGGATGCATGAAGTAGTGGTGGTTGAATGGATGCCTTATGTAGGGGTGGTTGAATTGATGCGTTATGTAGGAATGGTTGGATGGATGCGATAAGTAGAGGTGAATGTTTGGATGGATTCAGTACAGGAGAATGGATGGATGCGCTAAGTAGGGGTCGTTGGTTGGATGCGATAATTAGGGGTTGTTGGACGGATTCGCTAAGTAGGGGTGGTTGGATGGATGCGCTACGTAGGGGTGGTTGGATGTATGCGCTAAGTAGGGGTGATTGGATGGATGCATTACGTAGGAGTGGCTGGATTGATACGTTGAGTAGGGGTGGATGGTTGGATGCGTTAAGTAGGGGTGGTTGGATTGATGCGTTAAAAACGGGTGGTTGAATGGATGCGTTAAGTAGGGGTGGTTGGTTGGATGCGATAATTAGGGGTGGTTGGATGGATTCGCTAACTAGGGGTGGTTGGATGGATGCGCTAAGTAGGGGTGGTTGGATGAGGATGCATTAAGTAGAGGTGAATAAATGGATGCATTAAATAGGTGTGGTTGGATGGATGCATTAAGTAGGGGTGGTTGGATGGATACGTTAAGTAGGGGTGTTTGAATGGATGCGCTAAGTAGGGGTGTTTGAAGGGATGCGTTAAGTAGTGGTGGTTGGATGGGTGCATTAAGTAGTGGTGGTTGAATGGATGCGTTATGTAGGGGTGATTGGATGGATGCGATAAGTAGGGTTGGTTGAATGGATGCTTTATGTAGGGGTGGTTGGATGGATGCGTTAAGTATGGGTGGTTGTATGGATGCGTTAATTAGGGGTGGTTGGATTGATGCGTTAAGTAGGGGTGGTTGGATGGATGCGTTAATTAGGGGTGGTTGGATGGATGCGTTAAGTAGAGGTGGTTGGATGGATGCGTTTAGTAGGGGTGATTGGATGGATGCATTAATTAGGAGTGGTTGGATTGATACGTTAAGTAGGGGTGGTTGAATGTATGCTATAAGTAGGGGTGGTTGGATGGATACGTTAAGTAGGGGTGTTTGAATGGATGCGTTAAGTAGGGGTGTTTGAATGGATGCGTTAAGTAGGGGTGGTTGGATGGGTGCATTAAGTAGTGGTGGTTGAATGGATGCGTTATGTAGGGGTGATTGGATGGATGCGTTAAGTATGGTTGGTTGAATGGATGCTATATGTAGGGGTGGTGGATGGATGCGTTAAGTATGGGTGGTTGAAGGGATGCGTTAATTAGGGGTGGTTGGATTGATGCGTTAAGTAGGGGTGGTTGGATGGATGCTTCACGTAGGGGTGGTTGGATGGATGCGTTAAGTAGGAGCGGTTGAATGGATGCGTTAAGTAGGGGTGGTTGGATGGATGCTGTATATACGGGTGCTTGAATGGATGCATTAAATAGGTGTGGTTGGATGGATGCATAAAGTAGGGGTGGTTGGATTGATGCGTTAAATAGGAGTGGTTGGATGGATGCGTAATGTAGGGGTGGCTGGATGGATGCGTTAAGTAGGGGTGGTTGGATGGATACGTTAAATAGGGGTGGTTGAATGGATGCGTTATGTAGGGATTGTTGAATTGATGCGTTATGTATGGGTGTTTGGATGGATGCGTTAAGTAGAGGTGAATGGTTGGATGCACTCAGGAGAGGAGAATGGATGGATGCGATAAGTAGGGGTGGTGGGATGGATGCTTTATATACGGGTGGTTGGATGGATACGTTAAGTAGGGGTGGTTGGTTGGATGCGATAATTAGGGGTGGTTGGATGAGGATGCATTAAGTAGAGGTGAATAAATGGATGCATTAAATAGGTGTGGTTGGATGGATGCATTAAGTAGGGGTGGTTGGATGGATGCGTTAATTAGGGGTTGTTAGATGGATGCGTTACGTAGGGGTGTTTGTATGGATGCGTTAAGTAGTGGTGGTTGGATGGATGCATAAAGTAGTGGTGGTTGAATGGATGCCTTATGTAGGGGTGGTTGAATTGATGCGTTATGTAGGAGTGGTTGGATGGATGCGATAAGTAGAGGTGAATGTTTGGATGGATTCAGTACAGGAGAATGGATGGATGCGCTAAGTAGGGGTCGTTGGTTGGATGCGATAATTAGGGGATGTTGGACGGATTCGCTAAGTAGGGGTGGTTGGATGGATGCGCTACGTAGGGGTGGTTGGATGTATGCGTTAAGTAGGGGTGATTGGATGGATGCATTAAGTAGGAGTGGCTGGATTGATACGTTAAGTAGGGGTGGCTGGTTGGATGCGTTAAGTAGGGGTGGTTGGATTGATGCGTTATGTGTAGGGGTGGTTGGATGGATACGTTAAAAACGGGTGGTTGAATGGATGCGTTAAGTAGGGGTGGTTGAATTGATGCGTTGTAGGGGTGGTTGGATGGATGCGTTAAGTAGGGGTGGTTGATTTGATGCTTTAAATAGAGGTGGTTAGTTTGATGCGGTAAGTAAGGGTGGTTGGATGGAAGCGTTAAGTAGGGGTGCTTGGATGGATGCGCTAAGTAGGGGTGATTTGATGGATGCATTATATTGGAGTGGTTGGATGGATGCGTTAAGTAAGGGTGGTTGAATGGATGCGTTAATTAATGTGGTTGGATTGATGCGTTAAGTAGGGGTCGTTGGATGGATGCGTTACGTAGGGGTGGCTGGATGGATGCGTTAGGTAGGAGTGGTTGAATGGATGCGTTTAGTAGGGGTGGTTGTATGGATGCTGTATATAAGGGTGGTTGAATGGAAGCATTAAATAGGTGTGGTTGGATGGATGCATTAAGTAGGGGTGGTTGGATTGATGCGTTAAGTAGGGGTGGTTGGATGGATGCGCTACGTTCGGGTGGTTGGATGGATGCGATAAGTAAGGGTGGTTGGATGGATGCGATAAGTAGGAGTGGTTGGATGAATGCGATAAGTAGGAGTGGTTGGATGGATGCGTTATGTAAAGTAAGGGTGGTTGGATTGATGCGTTAGGTAGGGGTGGTTGAATGGATTCGTTATGTAGGTGTGGTTGGATGGATGCATTAAGTATGGGTGGTTGGATGGATGCGTTAATTAGGGGTGGTTGGATGGATGCGTTAAGTAGGGGTGGATGGATGGATGCGTTAAGTAGGGGTGGTTGGATGGATACGTTAAGTAGGGGTGTTTGAATGGATGCGCTAAATAGGGGTGTTTGAATGGATGCGTTAAGTAGGGGTGGTTGGATGGGTGCATTAAGTAGTGGTGGTTGAATGGATGCGTTATGTAGGGGTGATTGGATGGATGCGTTAAGTAGGGTTGGTTGAATGGATGCTTTATGTAGGGGTGGTTGGATGGGTGCGCTGAGTATGGGTGGTTGAATGGATGCGTTAATTAGGGGTGGTTGGATTGATGCGTTAAGTAGGGGTGGTTGCATGGATGCGTTACGTAGGGGTGGTTGGATGGATGCGTTAAGTAGGAGCGGTTGAATGGATGCGTTAAGTAGGGGTGGTTGGATGGATGCTGTATATACGGGTGCTTGAATGGATGCATTAAATAGGTGTGGTTGGATGGATGCATAAAGTAGGGGTGGTTGGATTGCTACGTTAAATAGGAGTGGTTGGATGGATGCGTTATGTAGGGGTGGCTGGATGGATGCGTTAAGTAGGGGTAGTTGGATGGATACGTTAAATAGGGGTGGTTGAATGGATGCGTTATGTAGGTATTGTTGAATTGATGCGTTATGTATGGGTGCTTGGATGGATGCGTTAAGTAGAGGTGAATGGTTGGATGCACTCAGTAGAGGAGAATGGATGGATGCGATAAGTAGGGGTGGTGGGATGGATGCTTTATATACGGGTGGTTGGATGGATACGTTAAGTAGGGGTGGTTGGTTGGATGCGATAATTAGGGGTGGTTGGATGGATTCGCTAACTAGGGGTGGTTGGATGGATGCGCTAAGTAGGGGTGGTTGGATGAGGATGCATTAAGTAGAGGTGAATAAATGGATGCATTAAATAGGTGTGGTTGGATGGATGCATTAAGTAGGGGTGGTTGGATGGATACTTCAAGTAGGGGTGTTTGAATGGATGCGCTAAGTAGGGTTGTTTGAATGGATGCGTTAAGTAGTGGTGGTTGGATGGATGCATTAAGTAGTGGTGGTTGAATGGATGCGTTATGTAGGGGTGGTTGAATTGATGCGTTTTGTAGGAGTGGTTGGATGGACGCGATAAGTAGAGGTGAATGGTTGGATGGATTCAGTACAGGAGAATGGATGGATGCGCTAAGTAGGGGTCGTTGGCTTGATGCGATAATTAGGGGTTGTTGGACGGATTCGCTAAGTAGGGGTGGTTGGATGGATGCGCTACGTAGGGGTGGTTGAATGTATGCGTTAAGTAGGGGTGATTGGATGGATGCATTAAGTAGGAGTGGCTGGATTGATACGTTAAGTAGGGGTGGATGGTTGGATGCGCTAAGTAGGGGTGGTTGGATTGATGCGTTAAGTAGGAGTGGTTGGATGGATGCGTTATGTAGGGGTGGTTGGATGGATACGTTAAAAACGGGTGGTTGAATGGATGCGTTAAGTAGGGGTGGTTGAATTGATGCGTTATAGGGGTGGTTGGATGGATGCGTTAAGTAGGGGTGGTTGATTTGATGCTTTAATTAGGGGTGGTTAGTGTGATGCGGTAAGTAAGGGTGGTTGGATGGAATCGTTAAGTAGGGGTGCTTGGATGGATGCGCTAAGTAGGGGTGATTTGATGGATGCATTATATAGGAGTGGTTGGATGGATGCGTTAAGTAAGGGTGGTTGAATGGATGCGTTAATTAATGTGGTTGGATTGATGCGTTAAGTATGGGTCGTTGGATGGATGCGTTACGTAGGGGTGGTTGGATGGATGCGTTAAATAGGAGTGGTTGAATGGATGCTTTTAGTAGGGGTGGTTGTATGGATGCTGTATATAAGGGTGGTTGAATGGAAGCATTAAATAGGTGTGATTGCATGGATGCATTAAGTAGGGGTGGTTGGATTGATGCGTTAAGTAGGGGTTGTTGGATGGATGCGCTACGTTGGGGTGGTTGGATGGATGCGATAAGTAGGGGTGGTTGGATGGATGCGATAAGTAGGAGTGGTTGGATGAATGCGATAAGTAGGAGTGGTTGGATGGATGCGTTATGTAGGGGTGGTTGGATGGATGCTTTAAGTAGGGGTGGTTGGATGGATACGTTAAGTAGGGGTGGATGGTTGGATGCGTTACGTAGGGGTGGTTGGATTGATGCGTTAAGTAGGAGTGGTTGGATGGATGCGTTATGTAGGGGTGGTTGGATGGATACGTTAAAAACGGGTGGTTGAATGGATGCGTTAAGTAGGGGTGGTTGAATTGATGCGTTATAGGGGTGGTTGGATGGATGCGTTAAGTAGGGGTGGTAGATTTGATGCTTTAATTAGGGGTGGCTAGTTTGATGCGGTAAGTCAGGGTGGTTGGATGGAAGCGTTAAGTAGGGGTGCTTGGATGGATGCGTTAAGTAGGGGTGATTTGATGGATGCATTATATAGGAGTGGTTGGATGGATGCGTTAAGTAAGGGTGGTTGAAAGGATGCGTTAATTAATGTGGTTGGATTGATGCGTTAAGTTGGGGTCGTTGGATGGATGCATTACGTAGGGGTGGTTGGATGGATGCGTTAATGCATTAAGTAGGGGTGGTTGGATTGATGCGTTAAGTAGGGGTGGTTGGATGGATGCGCTACGTTGGGGTGGTTGGATGGATGCGATAAGTAGGGGTGGTTGGATGGATGCGATAAGTAGGAGTGGTTGGATGAATGCGATAAGTAGGAGTGGTTGGATGGATGCGTTATGTAGGGGTGGTTGGATGGATGCGTTAAGTAGGGGTGGTTGGATGGATGCGCTACGTAGGGGTGGTTGGATGGATGCGTTAAGTAAAGTAAGGGTGGTTGGACTTATTCATTAATTAGGGCTGGTTGGATGGATGCGTTAAGTAGGGTGAATGGTGGATGCATTCAGTAGAGGTGAATGGATGGATGCATTAAGTAGAGGTGAATGGATGGATGCATTAAGTAGGGGTGGTTGGATGGAAGCGATAAGTAGGAGTGGATGGATGGATGCGATAAGTAGGGGTGGTTGGATGGATGCGTTAAGTAGAGGTGAATAGAAGGATGCATTAAATAGGGGTGGTTGGATGGATGCGCTAAGTAGGGGAGTTTGGATGGATGCGTTAAGTAGTGGTGGTTGGAAGGATACGTTAAGTAAAGTAAGGGTGGTTGGACTTATGCATTAATTAGGGGTGGTTGGATGGATGCGTTAAGTAGGGTGAATGGTGGAAGCATTCAGTAGAGGTGAATTGATGGATGTATTAAGTAGAGGTGAATGGATGGATGCATTAAGTATGGGTGGTTGGATGGAAGCGATAAGAAGGAGTGGTTGGATGGATGCGATAAGTAGGGGTGGTTGGATGGATGCGATAAGTAGGGGTAGTTGGATGGATGCGTTAAATAGCGGTGGTTGAATGGATGCGTTAAGTAGGTGTGGTTGGATGGATGCTGGATATACGGGTGGTTGAATGGATGCGTTATGTAGGGGTGGTTAGTTGGATGCGTTGATAAGGGGTGGTTGGATGGATACGTTAAATAGGGGTGGTTGGATGGATGCATTAAGTATGGGTGGTTGGATGGATGCGTTAATTAGGGGTGGTTGGATGGATGCGTTAAGTAGGAGTGGTTAGGTGGATGCGATAAGTAGGGGTGGTTGGATGGATACGTTAAGTAGGGGTGTTTGAATGGATGCGTTAAGTAGGGATGGTTGGATGGATGCATTAATTAGGGGTGGTTGTATGGATGCGATAAGTAGGGGTGGTTGGATGGATGCGTTAGGTAGGGGTGATTGTATGGATGCGCTAAGTAGGGGTGGTTGGATCGATGCATTAAGTAGAGGTGAATGGATGGATGCATTACGTAGTGGTGGTTGGATGGATACGTCATGTAGGGATGGTTGGATGGATGCGTTAAGTAGTGGAGTTTGGATGGATGCGTTAAGTAGGGGTGGTTGGATTGATGCGTTAAGTAGGGGTGGATGGATGGATGCGTTACGTATGGGTGGTTAGATGGATGCATTAATTAGGGGTGGTTGTATGGATGCGATAAGTAGGGGTGGTTGGATGGATGCGTTAAGTAGGGGTGATTGTATGGATGCGTTAAGTAGAGGTGAACGGATGGATGCATTCAGTAGAGGTGAATGGATGGATGCATTAAGTAGGGGTGTTCGTAGGGATGCGATAAGTAGGAGTGGTTGGATGGATGCGTTAAGTAGGGGTGGTTGGATATATGCGTTAAGTAGGGGTGGTTGGTTGGATACTTTAAATAGGGGTTGTTGAATGGATGCGTTAAGTAGGGGTGGTTGAATTGATGCGTTGTAGGGGTGGTTGCATGGATGCGTTAAGTAGGGGTGGTTGAAAGGATGTGTTATGTAGGGGTGGTTGGATGGATGCGCTAAGTAAAGGTGGTTGAATGGATGCGTTAATTAGTGGTGGTTGGATTGATGCGTTAAGTAGGGGTGTTTGGATGGAAGCGCTAAGTAGGGGTGTTTGGATGAATGCTATATATACGGGTGGTTGAATGGATGCGTTAAGTAGGGGTGGTTGGTTGGATGCGTTAATTAAGGGTGGTTGGATGGATTCGCTAAGTAGGGGTGGTTGGATGAATGGGCTAAGTAGGGGTGGTTGGATTAATACATTAAGTAGAGGTGAATAGATGGATGCATTAAGTAGGGGTGGTTGGATGGAAGCGATAAGTAGGAGTGGTTGGATGGATGCGTTAAGTACGGGTGGTTGGATACATTCGCTAAGTAGAGGTGTACAGATGGATGCATTAAGTAGCTATGTTTGGATGGATGCGTTAAGTATAGGTGAATGATTAGATGCAATCAGTAGAGGATAATGGATGGATGCATTAAGTAGGGGTGGTTGGGTGGATGCTATAAGTAGGAGTGGTTGGATGGATGCGTTAAGTAGGGGTGGTTGGATGGATGCGTTAATTAGGGGTGGTTGGATGGATGCGCTAAGTAGAGGTGGTTGGATGGATTCGTTAAGTAGGGGTGATTGGATGGATGCATTAAGTAGGAGTGGCTGGATTGATACGCTAAGTAGGGGTGGATGGATGGATGCGTTAAGTAGGGGTGGTTGGATGGATGCGTTAAGTAGGGGTAATTGGATGGATGCATTAAGTAGGAGTGGTTGGATAGATACGTTAAGTAGCGGTGGTTGGATGGATGCTTTATATACGGGTGGTTGAATGGATGCGTTAAGTAGGGGTGATTGGTTGGATGCGTTAAGTAGGAGTGGCTGGATTGATACGCTAAGTAGGGGTGGATGGATGGATGCGTTAAGTAGGGGTGGTTGGATGGATGCGTTAAGTAGGGGTAATTGGATGGATGCATTAAGTAGAAGTGGTTGGATTGATACGTTATGTAGCGGTGGTTGGATGGATGCTTTATATACGGGTGGTTGGATGGATTCGCTAAGTAGGGGTGGTTGGATGAATGGGCTAAGTAGGGTGGTTGGATTAATACATTAAGTACAGGTGAATAGATGGATGCATTAAGTAGGCTTGGTTGGATGGATGCGTTAAATAGGGGTGGTTGGATGGATGGGATAAGTAGAGGTGAATGGTTGGATGCATTCAGTAGAGGAGAATGGATTGATTCGTTAAGCAGTGGTGGTTGGATGTCTGCGATAAGTAGGAGTGGTTGGATGGATGCGTTAAGTAGGGGTGGTTGGATGGATGCGCTAAGTAGGGGTTGTTGGATGGATGCGTTAAGTAGGAGTGGTTGAATGGATGCGTTAATTAGGGGTGGTTGGATGAATGCTTTATATACGGGTGGTTGAATGGATGCGTTAAGTAGGGGTGGTTGGATGGATACGTTAAATAAGGGTTGTTGAATGGATGCGTTATGTAGGGATGGTTGAATTGATGCGTTATGTAGGGGTGGGTGGTTGGATGCGATAAGTAGGGTTTGTTGGATGGATGCGCTACGTAGGGGTGGTTGGATGGATACATTAAGTAGAGGTGAATAGATGGATGCATTAAATAGGTGTGGTTGGATGGATGCGCTAAGTAGGGGTGGTTGGATGGATGCGTTATGTAGTGGTGGTTGGATGGATGTGTTAAGAAAAGTAAGGGTGGTTGGACTTATGCAGTAATTAGGGGTGGTTGGATGGATACGTTTAATAGGGGTGGTTGGATTGACGCGTTAAGTAGGGGTGGTTGAATGGATTCGTTATGTAGGGGTGGTTGGACGGATGCGTTAAGTAAGGGAGATTGAATGGATGCGTTAATTAGGGGTGGTTGAATTGATGCGCTAAGTAGGGGTGGTTGGATGGAAGCGCTAAGTAGGGGTGTTTGGATGGATGCGTTAAGTAGGGGTGGTTGGATGGATGCGCTAATTAGGGGTGGTTGGATTGATGTTTTAAGTAGGGGTGGTGGGAAGGATGCGTTTAGTAGGGGTGGTTGGATGGATGCGATAAGTAGGCGTGGTTGAAGGATGCGATAATTAGAGGTGGCTGGATGTATGTTTTATATACGGGTGGTTGAATGGATGCGTTAAGTAGGGGTGGTTGGATGGATGCGTTAAGTAGTGGTGGTTGAATGAATGCGTTATGTAGGGGTGATTGGATGGATGCGTTAAGTAGGGTTGGTTGAATGGATGCTTTATGTAGGGGTAGGTGGATGGATGCGTTAAGTAAGGGTGGTTGAATGGAAGCGTTAATTAGGGGTGGTTGAATGGATGCGTTAAGTAGAGTTGGTTGGGTGGATGCTTTATATACGGGTGGTTGAATGGATGCGTTAAGGTGGGGTGGTTCGTTCGTTCGGTTCAGTAGAGGTGAATGGATGGATGCATTAAGTAGATGTGAATGGACGGATGCAATAATTAGGGGTGGTTGGATGGATGCGATAAGTAGGAGTGGATGGATGGATGCGTTAAGTAGGGGTGGTTGGATGGATGCGTTAAGTAGGGGTGGTTGGATGGATACGTTAAATAGGGGTGGTTGAATGGATGCGTTATGTAGGGGTGATTGAATTGATGCGTTATGTAGCGGTGGTTGGATGGATGCGTTAAATAGAGGTGAATGGTTGGATGCATTCAGTAGAGGAGAATGGCTGGATGCGTTAAGTAGGGGTGGTTGGATGGATGCTTTATAGACGGGTGCTTGGATGGATACGTTAAGTAGGGGTGGTTGGATGGAAGTGCTAAGTAGGGGTGTTTGGATGGATGCGCTAAGTAGGGGTGGTTGGATGGATGCGTTAATTAGGGATGGTTGGCTGGATGCGTTATGTAGAGGTAGTTGGCTGGATGCGTTAAGTAGGGGTGGTTGGATGGATGCGTTAAGTAGGGGTGGTTTTATGGATGCGTTAAGTAGGGGTGGTTGAACGGATGCGTTAAGTAAGGGTGGTTGAATGGATGCGATAAATAGCGGTGGTTGGATGGATGCTTTATATACGGGTGGTTGAATGGATGCGTTAAGTAGGGGTGGTTGGTTGGATGCGTTATTTAGGGGTGGCTGGATGGATTCGCTATGTAGGGGTGGTTGGATGAATGGGCTAAGTAGGGGTGGTTGGATTGGTACATGAAGTAGAGCTGAATAGATGGATGCATTAAGTAGGCTTGGTTGGATGGATACGTTAAATAGGGGTGGTTGAATGGATGCGTTATGTAGGGGTGATTGAATTGATGCGTTATGTAGCAGTGGTTGGATGGATGCGTTAAATAGAGGTGAATGGTTGGATGCATTCAGTAGAGGAGAATGGATGGATGCGTTAAGTAGGGGTGGTTGGATGGATGCTTTATAGACGGGTGCTTGGATGGATACGTTAAGTAGGGGTGGTTGGATGGAAGTGCTAAGTAGGGGTGTTTGGATGGATGCGCTAAGTAGGGGTGGTTGGATGGATGCGTTAATTAGGGATGGTTGGCTGGATGCGTTATGTAGAGGTAGTTGGCTGGATGCGTTAAGTAGGGGTGGTTGGATGGATGCGTTAAGTAGGGGTGGTTTTATGGATGCGTTAAGTAGGGGTGGTTGAACGGATGCGTTAAGTAAGGGTGGTTGAATGGATGCGATAAATAGCGGTGGTTGGATGGATGCTTTACATACGGGTGGTTGAATGGATGCGTTAAGTAGGGGTGGTTGGTTGGATGCGTTATTTAGGGGTGGTTGGATGGATTCGCTATGTAGGGGTGGTTGGATGAATGGGCTAAGTAGGGGTGGTTGGATTGGTACATGAAGTAGAGCTGAATAGATGGATGCATTAAGTAGGCTTGGTTGGATGGATGAGTTTAGTAGGTGTGGTTGGATGGATACGTTAAATACGGGTGGTTGAATGGATGCGTTAAGTAGGGGTGGTTGAATTTATGCGTTATAGGGGTGGTTTTATGGATGCGTTTAGTAGGGGTGGTTGAAAAGATGCGTTGTGTAGGCGTGGTTGGATGGATGCGTTAAGTAAGGGTGGTTGATTGGATGCTTTAATTAGGGGTGGTTGGATTGATGCGTTAAGTAGTGGTGGTTGGATGGAAGCTCTAAGTAGGGTTGTTTGGGTGGATGCGCTAAGTAGGAGTGGTTGGATGGATGCGGTAATTAGGGATGGTTGGCAGGATGCGTTATGTAGAGGTAGTTGGATGGATGCGTTAAGTAGGGGTGATTGGATGGATGCATTAAGTAGGAGTGGTTGGATTGATACGTTAAGTAGCGGTGGTTGGATGGATGCGTTAAGTAGGTGTGGTTGGATGGATGCGTTATGTAGGGTTGGTTGGATGGATGAATTCAGTAAGGGTGATTGAATGGATGCGTTAATTAGGGGTGGTTGGAATGATGCGTTAAGTAGGGGTGGTTGGGTGGATGCAATAAGTAGGGGTGGTTGGATGGATGCTTTATTTACGGGTGGTTGGATGGATGCGTTAAGTAGAGGTGAATGGATTGATGCATTCAGTAGAGGAGAATGGATGGATGGATGAAGTAGGGGTGGTTCGATGGACGCGACAAGTAGGAGAGGTTGGATGGATGCGTTAAGTAGGGGTGGTTTGATGGATGCATTAAGTAGGGGTGGTTGGATGGATGCTTTAATTACGGGTGGTTGGATGGATGCGTTAAGTAGAGGTGGTTGGGTGGATGCGTTAAGTAGGGGTGATTGGATAGATGCATTACGTAGGAGTGGTTGGATTGACACGTTCAGTAGGGGTGATTGGATGGATGCGTTAAGTAGGGGTGGTTGGATGGATGCGCTAAGTAGGGGTGGTTGATTGGATGCGTTAAGTCGGGGTGGTTGGACGGATGCTGCATATACGGGTTGTTGAATGGATGCGCTAAGTATGGGTGGTTGGGTGGATGTGTTAATTAGGGGTGGGGTGGTTGGATGGATTCGCTAAGTAGGGGTGGTTGGATGGATGGGCTAAGTAGGGGTGGTTGGATGGATGCGTTATTTTGGGGAGGTTGAATGGATGCATTAATTAGAGGTGAATGGATCGATGCATTCAGTAGAGGAGAATGGAAGGATGGATGAAGTAGGGGTGGTTCGATGGACGCGACAAGTAGGAGAGGTTGGATGGATGCGTTAAGTAGGGGTGGTTGGATGGATGCGTTAATTAGGCGTGGTTGGATGGATGCGTTATGTAGAGGTGGTTGGATAGATGCGTTAAATAGGGGTGATTGGATGGATGCATTAAATAGGAGAGGTTGGATGGATGCGTTAAGTAGGAGAGGTTGGATGGATGCGTTAAGTAAGGGTGGTTGGATGGATGCATTAAGTAAGGGTGATTGAATGGATGCGCTACTTAGTGTATGCATCCAACCATCCATACGTAGCGCATCCATCCAACCACCCCTACTCAGCGAATCCATCCAACCACCGCTAATCATCGCATCCAAACAACCACCCCTACTTAACGTGTCCATCCAACCACCCGTCTATAAAGCATCCATCCAACCACCCCTACTTAACGCATCCATCCAACCACTCCTACTTATCGCATCCATCCAACCACCCCTAGTTATTGCATCCGTCCATTCACATCTACTTAATGCATCCATTCATTCACCTATACTGAATGCATGCTACGAACCACCCCTACTTAGCGAATCCATCCAACCACCGCTAACTATCGCATCCAAACAACCACCCCTACTTAACGCATCCATCCAACCACCCGTCTATAAAGCATCCATCCAACCACCCCTACATAACGCATCAATTCAATCACCCCTACATAACGCATCCATTCATCCACCCCTATTTAACGTACCCATCCAACTACCCCTACTTAACGCATCCATCCAACCACTCCTACTTATCGCCTCCATCCCACCACCCCTAGTTATTGCATCCGTCCATTCACATCTACTTAATGCATCCATCCATTCACCTATACTGAATGCATCCAACGAACTACCCCTACTTAGCGCATCCATTCAACCACCCGTATATAAAACACACATCCAGCCACCTCTACTTAACGCATCCTTCAACCACGCCTACTTAACGCATCCATCCAACCACCCCTACTTAACGCATCCATCCAACCACCCCTACTTAAAACATCAATCCAACCACCCCTAATTAACGCATCCATCCAACAACCCCTAATTAACGCATCCATCCAACCACCCCTACTTAACGCATCCATCCAAACACCCCTACTTAGCGCTTCCATCCAACCACCCCTACTTAGCGCATCAATCCAACCACCCCTAATTAACGCATCCATTCATCCTCCCTTACTTAGCGCATCCATCCAACCACCCCTACATAACGAATCCATTCAACCACCCCTACTTAACGCATCCATCCAACCACCACTATTTAACGCATCCATCCAACCACCCCTACTTAACGCTTCCATCCAACCACACCTGTTTAATGCATCCATCTATTCACCTCTACTTAATGTATCCATCCAATCACCCCTACGTAGCGCATCCATCCAACAAACCCTACTTATCGCATCCAACCAACCACCCTACATAACGCATCAATTCAACCACCCCTACATAACGCATCCATTCAACAACCCTTATTTAACGTATCCATCCAACCACCCCTACTTAACGCATCCATTCAACCACCCGTATATAAAGCATTCATCCAACCACCCCTACTTAACGCATCCATTCAACCACTCCTACTTAACGAATCAATCCATTCTCCTCTACTGAATGCATCCAACCATTCACCTCTACTTAACCCATTCATCCAACCACCCCTACTTAGCGAATCCATCCAACCACCCCTAATTAACGCAACCAAACAACCACCCCTACTTAACGCATCCATTCAACCACCCGTATATAAAGCATCCATCCAACCACCGCTATTTAACGCATCCATTCAACCACCCCTACTTAACGCATCCATCCAATCACCCCTACTTAACGTATCAATCCAATCACTCCTACTTAATGCATCCATCCAATCACCCCTACTTAGCGCATCCATCCAACTACCTCTACATAACGCATCCAGCCAACCATCCCTATTTAAAGCATCCAATCAACCACCCTTACTTAACGCATCCATCCAACCACGCCTATATAACGCATCCTTTCAACCACCCCTACTTAACGCATACATCCAACCACCCCTATAACGCATCAATTCAACCACCCCTAATTAACGCATCCATTTAACCTCCCTTACTTAACGCATCAATCCAACCACCCTATTTAACGTATCCATCCAACCACCCCTAATTAATGCATAAGTCCAACCACCCTTACTTTTCTTAACACATCCATCCAACCACCCCTACTTAACGCATCCATCCAACCACACCTATTTAATGCATCCATCTATTCACCTCTACTTATTGTATCCATCCAACCAACCCTACGTAGCGCATCCATCCAACCACCCCTACTTAGCGAATCCATCCAACAAACCCTACTTATCGCATCCAACCAACCACCCCTACTTAACGCATCCATCCAACCACCCGTATATAAATCATCCATCCAACCACCCCTACTTAACGCATCTATCCATTCTCTTCTACTGAATGCATCCAAGCATTCACCTCTACTTATCGCAACCATCCAACCACCCCTACATAACGCATCAATTCAAACACCCCTACATAACGCATCCGTTCAACAACCCTTATTTAGCGTATCCATCCAACCACCCCTACTTAACGCATCCATTCAACCACCCGTATATAAAGCATTCATCCAATCACCCCTACTTATCGCATCTATTCAACCACTCCTACTTAACGCATCCATCCAACCACCCCTACTTAACGCATCCATCCAACCACCCCTACTTAACGCATCCATCCAACCACTCCTACTTATCGCTTACATCCACCCACCACTACTTATCGAATCAATCCATTCTCCTCTACTGAATGCATCCAACCATTCACCTCTACTTAGCCCATCCATCCAACCAAGCCTACTTAATGCATCCATCTATTCACCTCTACTTAATGTATCAATACAACCAACCCTACTTAGCCCATTCATCCAACCACCCCTACTAAGCGAATCCTTCCAACCACCCCTAATTAACGCATCCAACCAACCACCCCTACTTAACGCATCCATTCAACCACCCGTATATAAAGCAACCTTCCAACCACCGCTATTTAACGCATCCATTCAACCACCCCTACTTAGCGCATCCATCCAACCAACCCTACTTAACGTATCAATCCAACCACTCCTACTTAATGCATCCATCCAATCACCCCTACTTAACGCATCCATCCAACTAACTCTACATAACGCAGCCAGCCATCCATCCATAATTAACGCATCCATCCAACCACCCCTACTTAGCGCATCCATCCAAACACCCCTACTTAGCGCTTCTATCCAACCACCCCTAACTAAAGCATCCAATCAACCACCCTTACTTAACGCATCCATCCAACCACGCCTACATAACGCATCCTTTCAACCACCACTATAACGCATCAATTCAACCACCCCTAATTAAGGCATCCATTCAACCTCCCTTACTTAACGCATCCATCCAACCACCCCTATTTAACGTATCCATCCAACCAACCCTACTTAACGTATCAATCCAACCACTCCTACTTAATGCATCCATCCAATCACCCCATCTTAACGCATCCATCCAACTACCTCTACATAACGCATCCAGCCAACCATCCCTAATTAACGCATCCATCCAACCACCCCTACTTAGCGCATCCATCCAAACACCCCTACTTAGCGCTTCCATCCAACCACTCCTAGTTAATGCATCTATCCAATCACCCCTACTTAACGCATCCATCCAACCACCTCTACTTAACGCATCCATCTAACCACCCGTAATTATAGCATCCATCCAACCACCCCTACTTAATGCATCTATCCAACAACCCCTACTTAACGCATCCATCCAACCACCCTTACTTAACGCATCCATCCAACCTCTCCTACTTGTCGCGTCCATCGAACCACCCCTACTTCATCCATCCTTCCATTCACCTCAACTGAATGCATCCAACGAACCACCCCTACTTAACGCATCCATTCAACCACCCGTATATAAAGCATCCATCCAACCACCTCTACTTAACGCATCCATTCAACCACACCTACTTAACGCATCCATCCAACCACCCCTACTTAGCGCATCCATCCAACCACCCCTACTTAAAACATCAATACAACCACCCCTAATTAACGCTTCCATTCAACCACCCTTACTTAACGCATCCATCCAACAACCCCTACATAAAGCATCCATTCAACCAACCCTACATAACGCATCCATCCAACCACCCCTACATAACGCATCCATTCAACCACAACAACTAAACGCATCCATCCAACCACCACTACTTAACGCATCCACCCAACCACCCCTACTAAATGCATCCATTCAACCACACCTATTTAATGCATCAATTTGTTCACCTCTACTTAATATATCCATCATCCAACCACCAATACTTAGCGCATCCATCCAACCACCCCTACCTAGCGAATCGATCCAACCACATCTTATTAACGCATCCAACCAACCACCAATCACCCCTACATAACGCATCCATCCAACCACCCGTAATTAGAGCATCCATCCAACCACCCCTACTTAATGCATCCGTCCAACCACCCCTACTTAACGCAACCAAACAACCACCCCTACCTAACGCATCCATCCAACCACCCCTACTTAACGCATCCATCCAATCACCCCTACTGAACGTGTCAATCCAACCACCCCTACTTAACGCATCAATCCAACCACCCCTAATTAAGGCATCCATTCAATCACCCTTACTTAATGCATGCATCCAACCAACCCTACATAACGCATCCATCCAACCACACCTACTTAACGCATCCATCCAACCACCCCTACTTAACGTATCAGTCCAACCACTCCTACTTAATGCATCCATCCAATCACCCCTACTTAACGCATCCATCCAACTACCTCTACATAACGCATCCTGCCAACCATCCCTAATTAGCGCATCCATAAAACCACTCCTACTTAGCGCATCCATCCAAACAACCCTACTTAGCGCTTCCATCCAACCACCCCTACTTAACGCATCAATCCAACCACCCCTAATTAAAGCATCCAATCAACCACCCTTACTTAACGCATCCATAAAACCACCCCTATAACGCATCAATTCAACCACCCCTACTTAACGCATCCATTCAACCACCCGTATTTAACATATCCATCCAACCACCCCTACTAAACTCATCCATCCAACGAAGCCTACTTAATGCGTCCATCTATTCAGCTCTACTTTATGTATCAATCCAACCACCCCTACTTAGCCCATTCATCCAACCACCCCTACATAGCGAATCCATCCAACCACCCCTAATTAACGCATCCATTCAACCACCCTTATATAAAGCATACATCCAACCACCTCTACTTAACGCATCCATTCAACCTCGCCTACTTAACGCATCCATTCAACCACGCCTACATAGCGCATCCTTCCAACCACCCCTACTTAAAACATCATTCCAACCACCCCTAATTAACGCATCCATTCAACTACCCTTACTTAACGCATCCATCCAACCACCCCTACATAAAGCACCCATTCAACCAACCCTACTTAGCGCATCCATCCAATCACCCCTATATAACGCATCCATTCAACAACCCTTATTTAACGCACCCATCCAACCACCTCTACATAACGCATCCATCCAACCAAGCCTACTTAATGCACCCATCTATTCACCTCTACTTAATGTATCAATCCAACCACCCCTACTTAGCCTATTCATCCAACCACCCCTACTTAGCGAATCCATCCAACCACCCCTAATTAACGCATCCAACCAACCACCCCTACTTAACGCATCCATTCAACCACCCGTATATAAGGCATCCATCTAACCACCCCTACTTAACGTATCAATCCAACCACTCCTACTTACTGCATCCATCCAATCACCACTACTTAACGCATCCATCCAACTGCCTCTACATAACGCATCCAGCCAACTACACCTATTTAATGCATCAATTTGTTCACCTCTACTTAATATATCCATCATCCAACCACCAATACTTAGCGCATCCATCCAACCACCCCTACCTAGCGAATCGATCCAACCACACCTTATCAACGCATCCAACCAACCACCCCTACTTAACGCATCCATTCAACCACCCGTATATAAAGCATCCATTCAACCACCCCTACTTAACGCATCCGTCCAACCACTCCTACTTAATGCATCCATCCAATCACCCCTACTTAACGCATCCATCCAACCACCCCTAATTAACGCATTCATTCAACCGCCCGTATATAAAGCATCCATCCAACCACCCCTAAATAGCGCATCCATCCATCCACCCCTACATGACTTATCAATCCAACCACTCCTACTTAATGCATCCATCCAATCACCCTTACTTAGCACATCCATCCAACCACCTCTGCTTAACGCATCCATCCAACCACCGCTATTTAGCGTATCCATTAAACCACTCCTACTTAACGCATCCAACCTACCACCCCTACTTAGCGCATCAATTCAACCACCCCTAATTAACGCATCCATTCAACCTCCCTTACTTGACGCATCCATCCAACCACCCCTACATAACGAATCCATTCATCCACCCCTACTTAACGCATCAGTCCAACCACCCCTATTTAACGTATCCATCCAACCACCCCTAATTAATGCATAAGTCCAACCACCCTTACTTTTCTTAACGCATCCATCCATTCTCCTCTACTGAATGCATCCAACCATTCACCTCTATTTAACGCATCCACCCAACCACCCCTACCTATCGCATCAATTAAATCACCCCTACATAACGCATCCATTCAACCACCCCTGTTTAGCGCATCAATTCAACCACCCCTAATTAACGCATCCATTCAACCTCCCTTACTTGACGCATCCATCCAACCACCCCTACATAACGAATCCATTCATCCACCCCTACTTAACGCATCAGTCCAACCACCCCTATTTAACGTATCCATCCAACCACCCCTAATTAATGCATAAGTCCAACCACCCTTACTTAGCACATCCATACAACCACCTCTGCTTAACGCATCCATCCATTCACCTCTATTTAACGCATCCACCCAACCACCCCTACCTATCGCATCAATTCAATCACCCCTACATAACGCATCCATTCAACCACCCCTGTTTAACGTATCCATTCAACCACCCCTACTTAACGGATCCATCCAACCACCCCTACTTATCGCATCCATCCAACCACCCCTAGTTATTGCATCCGTCCATTCACATCAACTTAATGCATCCACCCATTCACCTCTACTGAATGCATCCAACGAACCACCCCTACTTAACGCATCCATTCAACCACCCGTATATAAAGCATACATCCAACCACCTCTACTTAACGCATCCATTCAACCACGCCTACTTAACGCATCCATTCAACCCCGCCTACTTAACGCATCCATCCAACCACCCCTACTTAAAACATCATTCCAACCACCCCTAATTAACGCATCCATTCAACTACCCTTACTTAGCGCATCCATCCAATCACCCCTATATAACGCATCCATTCAACAACCCTTATTTAACGCATCCATCCAACCACCTCTACATAACGCATCCATCCAACCAAGCCTACTTAATGCACCCATCTATTCACCTCTACTTAATGTATCAATCCAACCACCCCTACTTAGCCTATTCATCCAACCACCCCTACTTAGCGAATCCATCCAACCACCCCTAATTAACGCATCCAACCAACCACCCCTACTTAACGCATCCATTCAACCACCCGTATATAAGGCATCCATCCAACCACCCCTACTTAACGTATCAATCCAACCACTCCTACTTACTGCATCCATCCAATCACCACTACTTAACGCATCCATCCAACTGCCTCTACATAAAGCATCCAGCCAACTACACGTATTTAATGCATCAATTTGTTCACCTCTACTTAATATATCCATCATCCAACCACCAATACTTAGCGCATCCATCCAACCACCCCTACCTAGCGAATCGATCCAACCACACCTTATCAACGCATCCAACCAACCACCCCTACTTAACGCATCCATTCAACCACCCGTATATAAAGCATCCATTCAACCACCCCTACTTAACGCATCCGTCCAACCACTCCTACTTAATGCATCCATCCAATCTCCCCTACTTAACGCATCCATCCATCCACCTCTTCTTAGCGCATCCATCCAACAACCCCTAATTAACGCATCCATCCAACCACCCCTACTTAACGCATCCATCCAAACACCCCTACTTAGCGCTTCCATCCAATCACCCCTACTTAGCGCATCAATCCAACCACCCCTAATTAACGCATCCATTCAACCTCCCTTACTTGACCCATCCATCCAACCACCCCTACATAACGAAACCATTCAACCACCCCTACATAACGCATCAGTCCAACCACCCCTACTTAACGCATCCATCCAAACACCCCTACTTAGCGCTTCCATCCAACCACCCCTACTTAACGCATCAATCCAACAACCCCTAATTAACGCATTATTTCAACCGCCCGTATATAAAGCATCCATCCAACCACCCCTAAATAGCGCATCCATCCATCCACCCCTACATGACTTATCAATCCAATCACTCCTACTTAATGCATCCATCCAATCACCCTTACTTAGCACATCCATCCAACCACCTCTGCTTAACGCATCCATCCAACCACCGCTATTTAGCGTATCCATTAAACCACCCCTACTTAACGCATCCAACCTACCACCCCTACTTAGCGCATCAATTCAACCACCCCTAATTAACGCATCCATTCAACCTCCCTTACTTGACGCATCCATCCAACCACCCCTACATAACGAATCCATTCATCCACCCCTACTTAACGCATCAGTCCAACCACCCCTATTTAACGTATCCATCCAACCACCCCTAATTAATGCATAAGTCCAACCACCCTTACTTTTCTTAACACATCCATCCATCCACCACTACTTAACGCATCCATCCAACCACCCCTACTTAACGCATCCATCTAACCACACCTATTTAATGCATCCATCTATTCACCTCAACTTAATATATCCATCCAACCACCCCTACCTAGCGCATCCATCCAGCCACCCCTACTTAGCGAATCCATCCAACAAACCCTACTTATCGCATCCAACCAACCACCCCTACTTAACGCATCCATCCATTCTCTTCTACTGAATGCATCCAAGCATTCACCTCTACTTATCGCATCCATCCAACCACCCCTACATAACGCATCAATTCAACCACCCCTACATAACGCATCCATTCAACAACCCATATTTAACGTATCCATCCAACCACCCCTACTTAACGCATCCATTCAACCACCCGTATATAAAGCATTCATCCAACCACCCCTACTTAACGCATCCATTCAACCATTCCTGCTTAACGCATCAATCCAACCACCCCTACTTAACGCATCCATCCAACCACCCCTACTTAACGCATCCATCCAACCACTCCTACTTATCGCATACATACACCCACCACGACTTAACGAATCAATCCATTCTCCTCTACTGAATGCATCCAACCATTCATCTCTACTTAACCTATCCATCCAACCACCCCTACTTAACGCATCCATCCAACCAAGCCTACTTAATGCATCCATCTATTCACCTCTACTTAATGTATTAATCAACCACCACTACTTAGCCCATTCGTCCAACCACCCCTACTTAGCGAATCCATCCAACCACCCCTAATTAACGCATCCAACCATCCACCCCTACTTAGCGCATCCATTGAACCACCCGTATATACAGCATCCATCCAACCACCCCTACTTAACGCATCCAAACAACCACCCCTACTTAACGCATCCATCCAACCACCCCTACTTAACGCATCCATCCAACCACCCCTACTGAACGTGTCAATCCAACCACTCCTACTTAATGCATCTATCCAATCATCCCTACTTAACGCATCCATCCAACCACCTCTACTTAACGCATCCATCCAACCACCCCTAATTAAAGCATCCATCCAACCACCCCTACTTAACGCATCCATCCAATCACCCCTACTTAGCGCTTCCATCCAACCACCCCTACTTAATGCATCCATCCATTCACCTCTACTGAATGCATCCATCCATTCACCTCTACTTAACGCATCCATACAACCACCCCTACTTATTGCATCCATCCAACCACCCCTACTTAACGCATCCATCCAACCACCCCTACTTAACGCATCCATGCAACAACCCCTGCTTAACGCATCCATCCAAACACCCCTACTTAACGCATCCATCCAACCACCCCTACTTAACGTAACAATCCAACCACTCCTACTTAATGCATCCATCCAGTCACCCCTACTTAACGCATCCATGCAACCACCTCTACATGACGCATCCATTCAACCACGCATAATTAACGCATCCATCCAACAACCCCTACTTAACGCATCCATCCAAACACCCCTACTTAACGCATCCATCCAACCACCCCTACTTAACGCATCAATCCAACCACCCCTAATTAACGCATCCATTCAATCACCCTTACTTAATGCATCCATCCAACCAACCCTACATAACGCTTCCATCCAACCACCCCTACTTAACGCATCACTCCAACCACCGCTATTTAACGTATCCATCCAACTACCCCTACTTAACGCATCCATCCAACCACTCCTACTTATCGCATCCATCCAACCACCCCTACTTAACGCATCCATCCAACCACCCCTACTTAACGTAACAATCCAACCACTCCTACTTAATGCATCCATCCAGTCACCCCTACTTAACGCATCCATCCAACCACCTCTACCTGACGCATCCATCCAACCACGCATAATTAACGCATCCATCCAACCACCCCTACTTACCGCATCCATCCAACCTCTCCTACTTAACGCATCCATCCAAACATGCCTACTTAGCGCTTCCATCCAACCACCCCTACTTAACGCATCCATCCAACCACCGCTATTTAACGTATCCATCCAACTACCCCTACTTAACGCATCCATCCAAACACCCCTACTTAACGCATCCATCCAACCACCCCTACTTAACGCATCAATCCAACCACCCCTAATTAAAGCATCCATTCAATCACCCTTACTTAATGCATCCATCCAACCACCCCTACTTAACGCATCCATCCAACCACCGCTATTTAACGTATCCATCCAACTACCCCTATTTAACGCATCCATCCAACCACTCCTACTTATCGCATCCATCCAACCACCCCTACTTAGTGCATCCGTCCATCCACCTATACTTAAAGCTTCCATCCATTCACCTTTACTGAATGCATCCAACCAACCACCGCTACTTAACGTATCCATTCTACCACCCGTATATAAAGCATCCATACAACCACCCCTACTTAACGCATCCATTCAACCACTCCTACTTAACGCATCGATCCAACCACCCCTAATTAACGCATCCATTCAACCACCCTTACGTAACGCATCCATCCAACCACCCCTACATAAAGCATCCATTCAAACAACCATACTTAGCGCATCCATCCAATCACCCCTATATAACATATCCATTCAACCACCACTACTTAGCGCATCCATCCAACCACCCCTACTTAACGCATCCATTCAAACACCCCTACTTATCGCATCCATCCAACCACCCCTAATTAAATGCATAAGTCCAACCACCCTTACTTTACTTAACGCATCCATCCAACCACCCCTACTTTACGCATCCATCCAATCACCCCTATATAACGCATCCATTCAACCACCAATAATTAACGCATCCATCCAACCACCCCTACTTAACGCATCCTTTCAACCACCCGTATATACAGCATCCATCCAACCACCCCTATTTAATGCATCCATCCAACGACCCCTACTTAGCGTATCAATCCAACCACTCCTACTTAATGCATTAATCCAATCACCCCTACTTCACGCATTCATCCAACTACCTCTACATAACGCATCCATCCAAACACCCCTACTTAACGCCATCCATCCAAACACCCCTACTTAACGCATCCATCCAAACACCCCTACTTAACGCATCAAACCAACCACCCCTAATTTACGCATCCATTCAACCACACTTACGTAACGCATCCATCCAAACACCCCTATAAAACGCATCCTTTCAACCGTCCCTTCTTAACGCATCCATCCAACCACCCCTATAACGCATCAATTCAACCACCCCTACTTAACGTATCCATTCAACAACCCCTATTTGACGTATCCATCCAACCACCACTACTTAACGCATCCATCCAAACACCCCTACTTAGCGCATCCATCCAACCACCCCTACCTAACGCATCAATCCAACCACCCCTGATTAACGCAACCATTCAATCACCCTTTCCTAATGCATCCATCCAACCAACCCTACATAACGCATCCATCCAACTACACCTACTTAACGCATCCATCCAACAACCCCTACTTAACGCATCCATCCAAACACCCCTACTTAACGCATACATCCAACCACCCCTACTTAACGCATTAATCCAACCACCCCTAATGAACGCATCCATTCAATCACCCTTACTTAATGCATCCATCCAACCACCCCTACATATCGCATCCATCCAACCACCCCTACTTAGTGCATCCATCCATTCACATCTACTTAAAGCATCCATCCATTCACCTCTAGTGAATGCATCCACCATTCACCCTACTTAACGCATCCATCCAACCACCCCTAATTAATGCATCAGTCCAACCACCCTTACTTTATTTAACGCATCCTTCCAACCGCCACTACTTAACGCATCCATCTATCGACCACTACTTAACGCATCCATCCAACCACACCTATTTAATGCATCCATCTATTCACCTCTACTTAGTGTATGCGTCCAACCATCCCTACGTAGCGCATCCATCCAACCACCCCTACTGAACGAATCCATCCAACCACCCCTAATTATCGCATCCATCCAATCACCCCTACTTAACGGATCCATCCAACCACCCCTACTTAGCGCATCCATCACTCCACTCCTACTTATCGCATCCATCCAACCCCCCCTAGTTATTGCATCCGTCCATTCACATCTACTTAATGCATCCACCCATTCACCTCTACTGAACGAACCACCCCTACTTAACGCATCCATTCAACCACCCGTATATAAAGCATACATCCAACCACCTCTACTTAACGCATCAATCCAACCACCCCTAATTAAAGCATCCAATCAACCACCCTTACTTAACGCATCCATAAAACCACCCCTATAACGCATCAATTCAACCACCCGTATTTAACATATCCATCCAACCACCCCTACTAAAGTCATCCATCCAACGAAGCCTACTTAATGCGTCCATCTATTCAGCTCTACTTTATGTATCAATCCAACCACCCCTACTTAGCCCATTCATCCAACCACCCCTACATAGCGAATCCATCCAACCACCCCTAATTAACGCATCCATTCAACCACCCTTATATAAAGCATACCTCCAACCACCTCTACTTAACGCATCCATTCAACCACGCCTACTTAGCGCATCCATTCAACCACGCCTACATAGCGCATCCATCCAACCACCCCTACTTAAAACATCATTCCAACCACCCCTAATTAACGCATCCATTCAACTACCCTTACTTAGCGCATCCATCCAATCACCCCTACATAAAGCACCCATTCAACCAACCCTACTTAGCGCATCCATCCAATCACCCCTACATAACGCATCCATTCAACAACCCTTATTTAACGCATCCATCCAACCACCTCTACATAACGCATCCATCCAACCAAGCCTACTTAATTCACCCATCTATTCACCTCTACTTAATGTATCAATCCAACCACCCCTACTTAGCCTATTCATCCAACCACCCCTACTTAGCGAATCCATCCAACCACCCCTAATTAACGCATCCAACCAACCACCCCTACTTAACGCATCCAACCTACCACCCCTACTTAACGCATCCATCCAACCACTCCTACTTATCGCATCCATCCAACCACCCCTATTTAGTGCATCCATCCATTCACATCTACTTAAAGCATCCATCCATTCACCTCTACTGAATGCATCCACCATTCACCCTATTTAACGCATCTATCCAACCACCCCTAATTAATGCATCAGTCCAACCACCCTTACTTTATTTAACGCATCCTTCCAACCACCACTACTTAACGCATCCATCCATCGACCACTACTTAACGCATCCATCCAACCACACCTATTTAATGCATCCATCTATTCACCTCTACTTAGTGTATGCATCCAACCATACCTACGTAGCGCATCCATCCAACCACCCCTACTGAACGAATCCATCCAACCACCCCTAATTATCGCATCGAAACAACCACCCCTACTTAACGTATCCATTCAACCACCCCTACTTAACGCATCAATCCAACCACCCCTAATTAACGCATCCATTCAACCACCCTTACTTAACGCATCCATCTAACCACCCCTACTTGTCGAATCCAACCAACCACCCCTACTTAACGCATCCATTCAACCGCCCGTATATAAAGCATCCATCCAACCACCCCTAAATAGCGCATCCATCCATCCTCCCCTACATAACGTATCAATCCAACCACTCCTACTTAATGCATCCATCCAATCACCCTTACTTAACGCATCCATCCAACCACCCCTAATTAACGCATCCATCCAACCACCCCTACTTAACGCATCCATCCAAACACCCCTACTTAGCGCATCCATCCAACCACCCCTACTTAACGCATCAATCCAACCACCCCTAATTAACGCATCCATTCAACCGCCCGTTTATAAAGCATCCATCCAACCACCCCTAATTAACGCATCCAACCAACCACCCCTACTTAACGCATCCAACCTACCACCCCTACTTAACGCATCCATCCAACCACTCCTACTTATCGCATCCATCCAACCACCCCTACTTAGTGCTTCCATCCATTCACATCTACTTAAAGCATCCATCCATTCACCTCTACTGAATGCATCCACCATTCACCCTACTTAACGCATCTATCCAACCACCCCTAATTAATGCATCAGTCCAACCACCCTTACTTTATTTAACGCATCCTTCCAACCACCACTACTTAACGCATCCATCCATCGACTACTACTTAACGCATCCATCCAACCACACCTATTTAATGCATCCATCTATTCACCTTTACTTAGTGTATGCATCCAACCATACCTACGTAGCGCATCCATCCAACCACCCCTACTGAACGAATCCATCCAACCACCCCTAATTATCGCATCGAAACAACCACCCCTACTTAACGTATCCATTCAACCACCCCTACTTAACGCATCAATCCAACCACCCCTAACTAACGCATCCATTCAACCACCCTTACTTAACGCATCCATCTAACCACCCCTACTTGTCGAATCCAACCAACCACCCCTACTTAACGCATCCATTCAACCGCCCGTATATAAAGCATCCATCCAACCACCCCTAAATAGCGCATCCATCCATCCTCCCCTACATAACGTATCAATCCAACCACTCCTACTTAATGCATCCATCCAATCACCCTTACTTAGCACATCCATCCAACCACCTCTACTTAAAGCATCCATCCAACCACCCCTAATTAACGCATCCATCCAACCACCCCTACTTAACGCATCCATCCAAACACCCCTACTTAGCGCTTCCATCCAACCACCCCTACTTAACGCATCAATCCAACCATCCCTAATTAACGCATCCATTCAACCGCCCGTATATAAAGCATCCATCCAACCACCCCTAAATAGCGCATCCATCCATCCACCTCTACATAACGTATCAATCCAACCACTCCTACTTAATGCATCCATCCAATCACCCTTACTTAGCACATCCATCCAACCACCTCTACTTAACGCATCCATCCAACCACCGCTATTTAGCGTATCCATTAAACCACCCCTACTTAACGCATCCAACCTACCACCCCTACTTAACGCATCCATCCAACCACTCCTACTTATCGCATCCATCCAACCACCCCTACTTAGTGCATCCATCCATTCACATCTACTTAAAGCTTCCATCCATTCACCTCTAGTGAATGCATCCACCATTCACCCTACTTAACGCATCCATCCAACCACCCCTAACTAATGCATCAGTCCAACCACCCTTACTTTATTTAACGCATCCTTCCAACCACCACTACTTAACGAATCCATCTATCGACCACTACTTAACGCATCCATCCAACCACACCTATTTAATGCATCCATCTACTCACCTCTACTTAGTGTATGCATCCAACCATCCCTACGTAGCGCATCCATCCAACCACCCATACTGAACGAATCCATCCAACCACCCCTAAATATCGCATCAAAACAACCACCCCTACTTAACGTATCCATCCAACCATCCGTCTATAAAGCATCCATCCAACCACCACTACTTAACGCATCCATCCATTCTCCTCTACTGAATGCATCCAACCATTCACCTCTATTTAACGCATCCACCCAACCACCCCTACCTATCGCATCAATTCAATCACCCCTACATAACGCATCCATTCAACCACCCCTGTTTAACGTATCCATCCAACCACCCCTACTTAACGGATCCATCCAACCACCCCTACTTATCGCATCCATCCAACCACCCCTAGTTATTGCATCCGTCCATTCACATCAACTTAATGCATCCACCCATTCACCTCTACTGAATGCATCCAACGAACCACCCCTACTTAACGCATCCATTCAACCACCCGTATATAAAGCATACATCCAACCACCTCTACTTAACGCATCCATTCAACCACGCCTACTTAACGCATCCATTCAACCCCGCCTACTTAACGCATCCATCCAACCACCCCTACTTAAAACATCATTCCAACCACCCCTAATTAACGCATCCATTCAACTACCCTTACTTAGCGCATCCATCCAATCACCCCTATATAACGCATCCATTCAACAACCCTTATTTAACGCATCCATCCAACCACCTCTACATAACGCATCCATCCAACCAAGCCTACTTAATGCACCCATCTATTCACCTCTACTTAATGTATCAATCCAACCACTCCTACTTAATGCATCCATCCAATCACCCTTACTTAGCACATCCATCCAACCACCTCTACTTAAAGCATCCATCCAACCACCCCTAATTAACGCATCCATCCAACCACCCCTACTTAACGCATCCATCCAAACACCCCTACTTAGCGCTTCCATCCAACCACCCCTACTTAACGCATCAATCCAACCATCCCTAATTAACGCATCCATTCAACCGCCCGTATATAAAGCATCCATCCAACCACCCCTAAATAGCGCATCCATCCATCCACCTCTACATAACGTATCAATCCAACCACTCCTACTTAATGCATCCATCCAATCATCCTTACTTAGCACATCCATCCAACCACCTCTACTTAACGCATCCATCCAACCACCGCTATTTAGCGTATCCATTAAACCACCCCTACTTAGCGCATCCAACCTACCACCCCTACTTAACGCATCCATCCAACCACTCCTACTTATCGCATCCATCCAACCACCCCTACTTAGTGCATCCATCCATTCACATCTACTTAAAGCTTCCATCCATTCACCTCTAGTGAATGCATCCACCATTCACCCTACTTAACGCATCCATCCAACCACCCCTAACTAATGCATCAGTCCAACCACCCTTACTTTATTTAACGCATCCTTCCAACCACCACTACTTAACGAATCCATCTATCGACCACTACTTAACGCATCCATCCAACCACACCTATTTAATGCATCCATCTACTCACCTCTACTTAGTGTATGCATCCAACCATCCCTACGTAGCGCATCCATCCAACCACCCATACTGAACGAATCCATCCAACCACCCCTAAATATCGCATCAAAACAACCACCCCTACTTAACGTATCCATCCAACCATCCGTCTATAAAGCATCCATCCAACCACCACTACTTAACGCATCCATCCATTCTCCTCTACTGAATGCATCCAACCATTCACCTCTATTTAACGCATCCACCCAACCACCCCTACCTATCGCATCAATTCAATCACCCCTACATAACGCATCCATTCAACCACCCCTGTTTAACGTATCCATCCAACCAGCCCTACTTAACGGATCCATCCAACCACCCCTACTTATCGCATCCACCCAACCACCCCTAGTTATTGCATCCGTCCATTCACATCAACTTAATGCATCCACCCATTCACCTCTACTGAATGCATCCAACGAACCACCCCTACTTAACGCATCCATTCAACCACCCGTATATAAAGCATACATCCAACCACCTCTACTTAACGCATCCATTCAACCACGCCTACTTAACGCATCCATTCAACCCCGCCTACTTAACGCATCCATCCAACCACCCCTACTTAAAACATCATTCCAACCACCCCTAATTAACGCATCCATTCAACTACCCTTACTTAGCGCATCCATCCAATCACCCCTATATAACGCATCCATTCAACAACCCTTATTTAACGCATCCATCCAACCACCTCTACATAACGCATCCATCCAACCAAGCCTACTTAATGCACCCATCTATTCACCTCTACTTAATGTATCAATCCAACCACCCCTACTTAGCCTATTCATCCAACCACCCCTACTTAGCGAATCCATCCAACCACCCCTAATTAACGCATCCAACCAACCACCCCTACTTAACGCATCCATTCAACCACCCGTATATAAGGCATCCATCCAACCACCCCTACTTAACGTATCAATCCAACCACTCCTACTTACTGCATCCATCCAATCACCACTACTTAACGCATCCATCCAACTGCCTCTACATAACGCATCCAGCCAACTACACCTATTTAATGCATCAATTTGTTCACCTCTACTTAATATATCCATCATCCAACCACCAATACTTAGCGCATCCATCCAACCACCCCTACCTAGCGAATCGATCCAACCACACCTTATCAACGCATCCAACCAACCACCCCTACTTAACGCATCCATTCAACCACCCGTATATAAAGCATCCATTCAACCACCCCTACTTAACGCATCCGTCCAACCACTCCTACTTAATGCATCCATCCAATCACCCCTACTTAACGCATCCATCCAACCACCCCTAATTAACGCATTCATTCAACCGCCCGTATATAAAGCATCCATCCAACCACCCCTAAATAGCGCATCCATCCATCCACCCCTACATGACTTATCAATCCAACCACTCCTACTTAATGCATCCATCCAATCACCCTTACTTAGCACATCCATCCAACCACCTCTGCTTAACGCATCCATCCAACCACCGCTATTTAGCGTATCCATTAAACCACCCCTACTTAACGCATCCAACCTACCACCCCTATTTAGCGCATCAATTCAACCACCCCTAATTAACGCATCCATTCAACCTCCCTTACTTGACGCATCCATCCAACCACCCCTACATAACGAATCCATTCATCCACCCCTACTTAACGCATCAGTCCAACCACCCCTATTTAACGTATCCATCCAACCACCCCTAATTAATGCATAAGTCCAACCACCCTTACTTTTCTTAACGCATCCATCCATTCTCCTCTACTGAATGCATCCAACCATTCACCTCTATTTAACGCATCCACCCAACCACCCCTACCTATCGCATCAATTCAATCACCCCTACATAACGCATCCATTCAACCACCCCTGTTTAACGTATCCATCCAACCACCCCTACTTAACGGATCCATCCAACCACCCCTACTTATCGCATCCATCCAACCACCCCTAGTTATTGCATCCGTCCATTCACATCAACTTAATGCATCCACCCATTCACCTCTACTGAATGCATCCAACGAACCACCCCTACTTAACGCATCCATTCAACCACCCGTATATAAAGCATACATCCAACCACCTCTACTTAACGCATCCATTCAACCACGCCTACTTAACGCATCCATTCAACCCCGCCTACTTAACGCATCCATCCAACCACCCCTACTTAAAACATCATTCCAACCACCCCTAATTAACGCATCCATTCAACTACCCTTACTTAGCGCATCCATCCAATCACCCCTATATAACGCATCCATTCAACAACCCTTATTTAACGCATCCATCCAACCACCTCTACATAACGCATCCATCCAACCAAGCCTACTTAATGCACCCATCTATTCACCTCTACTTAATGTATCAATCCAACCACCCCTACTTAGCCTATTCATCCAACCACCCCTACTTAGCGAATCCATCCAACCACCCCTAATTAACGCATCCAACCAACCACCCCTACTTAACGCATCCATTCAACCACCCGTATATAAGGCATCCATCCAACCACCCCTACTTAACGTATCAATCCAACCACTCCTACTTACTGCATCCATCCAATCACCACTACTTAACGCATCCATCCAACTGCCTCTACATAACGCATCCAGCCAACTACACCTATTTAATGCATCAATTTGTTCACCTCTACTTAATATATCCATCATCCAACCACCAATACTTAGCGCATCCATCCAACCACCCCTACCTAGCGAATCGATCCAACCACACCTTATCAACGCATCCAACCAACCACCCCTACTTAACGCATCCATTCAACCACCCGTATATAAAGCATCCATTCAACCACCCCTACTTAACGCATCCGTCCAACCACTCCTACTTAATGCATCCATCCAATCACCCCTACTTAACGCATCCATCCAACCACCCCTAATTAACGCATTCATTCAACCGCCCGTATATAAAGCATCCATCCAACCACCCCTAAATAGCGCATCCATCCATCCACCCCTACATTACTTATCAATCCAACCACTCCTACTTAATGCATCCATCCAATCACCCTTACTTAGCACATCCATCCAACCACCTCTGCTTAACGCATCCATCCAACCACCGCTATTTAGCGTATCCATTAAACCACCCCTACTTAACGCATCCAACCTACCACCCCTACTTAGCGCATCAATTCAACCACCCCTAATTAACGCATCCATTCAACCTCCCTTACTTGACGCATCCATCCAACCACCCCTACATAACGAATCCATTCATCCACCCCTACTTAACGCATCAGTCCAACCACCCCTATTTAACGTATCCATCCAACCACCCCTAATTAATGCATAAGTCCAACCACCCTTACTTTTCTTAACGCATCCATCCATTCTCCTCTACTGAATGCATCCAACCATTCACCTCTATTTAACGCATCCACCCAACCACCCCTACCTATCGCATCAATTCAATCACCCCTACATAACGCATCCATTCAACCACCCCTGTTTAACGTATCCATCCAACCACCCCTACTTAACGGATCCATCCAACCACCCCTACTTATCGCATCCATCCAACCACCCCTAGTTATTGCATCCGTCCATTCACATCAACTTAATGCATCCACCCATTCACCTCTACTGAATGCATCCAACGAACCACCCCTACTTAACGCATCCATTCAACCACCCGTATATAAAGCATACATCCAACCACCTCTACTTAACGCATCCATTCAACCACGCCTACTTAACGCATCCATTCAACCCCGCCTACTTAACGCATCCATCCAACCACCCCTACTTAAAACATCATTCCAACCACCCCTAATTAACGCATCCATTCAACTACCCTTACTTAGCGCATCCATCCAATCACCCCTATATAACGCATCCATTCAACAACCCTTATTTAACGCATCCATCCAACCACCTCTACATAACGCATCCATCCAACCAAGCCTACTTAATGCACCCATCTATTCACCTCTACTTAATGTATCAATCCAACCACCCCTACTTAGCCTATTCATCCAACCACCCCTACTTAGCGAATCCATCCAACCACCCCTAATTAACGCATCCAACCAACCACCCCTACTTAACGCATCCATTCAACCACCCGTATATAAGGCATCCATCCAACCACCCCTACTTAACGTATCAATCCAACCACTCCTACTTACTGCATCCATCCAATCACCACTACTTAACGCATCCATCCAACTGCCTCTACATAAAGCATCCAGCCAACTACACCTATTTAATGCATCAATTTGTTCACCTCTACTTAATATATCCATCATCCAACCACCAATACTTAGCGCATCCATCCAACCACCCCTACCTAGCGAATCGATCCAACCACACCTTATCAACGCATCCAACCAACCACCCCTACTTAACGCATCCATTCAACCACCCGTATATAAAGCATCCATTCAACCACCCCTACTTAACGCATCCGTCCAACCACTCCTACTTAATGCATCCATCCAATCACCCCTACTTAACGCATCCATCCATCCACCTCTTCTTAGCGCATCCATCCAACAACCCCTAATTAACGCATCCATCCAACCACCCCTACTTAACGCATCCATCCAAACACCCCTACTTAGCGCTTCCATCCAGTCACCCCTACTTAGCGCATCAATCCAACCACCCCTAATTAACGCATCCATTCAACCTCCCTTACTTGACCCATCCATCCAACCACCCCTACATAACGAAACCATTCAACCACCCCTACATAACGCATCAGTCCAACCACCCCTACTTAACGCATCCATCCAAACACCCCTACTTAGCGCTTCCATCCAACCACCCCTACTTAACGCATCAATCCAACCACCCCTAATTAACGCATTCATTCAACCGCCCGTATATAAAGCATCCATCCAACCACCCCTAAATAGCGCATCCATCCATCCACCCCTACATGACTTATCAATCCAACCACTCCTACTTAATGCATCCATCCAATCACCCTTACTTAGCACATCCATCCAACCACCTCTGCTTAACGCATCCATCCAACCACCGCTATTTAGCGTATCCATTAAACCACCCCTACTTAACGCATCCAACCTACCACCCCTACTTAGCGCATCAATTCAACCACCCCTAATTAACGCATCCATTCAACCTCCCTTACTTGACGCATCCATCCAACCACCCCTACATAACGAATCCATTCATCCACCCCTACTTAACGCATCAGTCCAACCACCCCTATTTAACGTATCCATCCAACCACCCCTAATTAATGCATAAGTCCAACCACCCTTACTTTTCTTAACACATCCATCCATCCACCACTACTTAACGCATCCATCCAACCACCCCTACTTAACGCATCCATCTAACCACACCTATTTAATGCATCCATCTATTCACCTCAACTTAATATATCCATCCAACCACCCCTACCTAGCGCATCCATCCAGCCACCCCTACTTAGCGAATCCATCCAACAAACCCTACTTATCGCATCCAACCAACCACCCCTACTTAACGCATCCATCCATTCTCTTCTACTGAATGCATCCAAGCATTCACCTCTACTTATCGCATCCATCCAACCACCCCTACATAACGCATCAATTCAACCACCCCTACATAACGCATCCATTCAACAACCCATATTTAACGTATCCATCCAACCACCCCTACTTAACGCATCCATTCAACCACCCGTATATAAAGCATTCATCCAACCACCCCTACTTAACGCATCCATTCAACCATTCCTGCTTAACGCATCAATCCAACCACCCCTACTTAACGCATCCATCCAACCACCCCTACTTAACGCATCCATCCAACCACTCCTACTTATCGCATACATACACCCACCACGACTTAACGAATCAATCCATTCTCCTCTACTGAATGCATCCAACCATTCATCTCTACTTAACCTATCCATCCAACCACCCCTACTTAACGCATCCATCCAACCAAGCCTACTTAATGCATCCATCTATTCACCTCTACTTAATGTATTAATCCAACCACCACTACTTAGCCCATTCGTCCAACCACCCCTACTTAGCGAATCCATCCAACCACCCCTAATTAACGCATCCAACCATCCACCCCTACTTAGCGCATCCATTGAACCACCCGTATATACAGCATCCATCCAACCACCCCTACTTAACGCATCCAAACAACCACCCCTACTTAACGCATCCATCCAACCACCCCTACTTAACGCATCCATCCAACCACCCCTACTGAACGTGTCAATCCAACCACTCCTACTTAATGCATCTATCCAATCATCCCTACTTAACGCATCCATCCAACCACCTCTACTTAACGCATCCATCCAACCACCCCTAATTAAAGCATCCATCCAACCACCCCTACTTAACGCATCCATCCAATCACCCCTACTTAGCGCTTCCATCCAACCACCCCTACTTAATGCATCCATCCATTCACCTCTACTGAATGCATCCATCCATTCACCTCTACTTCACGCATCCATACAACCACCCCTACTTATTGCATCCATCCAACCACCCCTACTTAACGCATCCATCCAACCACCCCTACTTAACGCATCCATGCAACAACCCCTGCTTAACGCATCCATCCAAACACCCCTACTTAACGCATCCATCCAACCACCCCTACTTAACGTAACAATCCAACCACTCCTACTTAATGCATCCATCCAGTCACCCCTACTTAACGCATCCATGCAACCACCTCTACATGACGCATCCATTCAACCACGCATAATTAACGCATCCATCCAACAACCCCTACTTAACGCATCCATCCAAACACCCCTACTTAACGCATCCATCCAACCACCCCTACTTAACGCATCAATCCAACCACCCCTAATTAACGCATCCATTCAATCACCCTTACTTAATGCATCCATCCAACCAGCCCTACATAACGCTTCCATCCAACCACCCCTACTTAACGCATCCATCCAACCACCGCTATTTAACGTATCCATCCAACTACCCCTACTTAACGCATCCATCCAACCACTCCTACTTATCGCATCCATCCAACCACCCCTACTTAACGCATCCATCCAACCACCCCTACTTAACTTAACAATCCAACAACTCCTACTTAATGCATCCATCCAGTCACCCCTACTTAACGCATCCATCCAACCACCTCTACCTGACGCATCCATCCAACCACGCATAATTAACGCATCCATCCAACCACCCCTACTTACCGCATCCATCCAACCTCTCCTACTTAACGCATCCATCCAAACATGCCTACTTAGCGCTTCCATCCAACCACCCCTACTTAACGCATCCAACCTACCACCCCTACTTAACGCATCCATCCAACCACTCCTACTTATCGCATCCATCCAACCACCCCTACTTAGTGCATCCATCCATTCACATCTACTTAAAGCTTCCATCCATTCACCTCTAGTGAATGCATCCACCATTCACCCTACTTAACGCATCCATCCAACCACCCCTAACTAATGCATCAGTCCAACCACCCTTACTTTATTTAACGCATCCTTCCAACCACCACTACTTAACGAATCCATCTATCGACCACTACTTAACGCATCCATCCAACCACACCTATTTAATGCATCCATCTACTCACCTCTACTTAGTGTATGCATCCAACCATCCCTACGTAGCGCATCCATCCAACCACCCATACTGAACGAATCCATCCAACCACCCCTAAATATCGCATCAAAACAACCACCCCTACTTAACGTATCCATCCAACCATCCGTCTATAAAGCATCCATCCAACCACCACTACTTAACGCATCCATCCATTCTCCTCTACTGAATGCATCCAACCATTCACCTCTATTTAACGCATCCACCCAACCACCCCTACCTATCGCATCAATTCAATCACCCCTACATAACGCATCCATTCAACCACCCCTGTTTAACGTATCCATCCAACCACCCCTACTTAACGGATCCATCCAACCACCCCTACTTATCGCATCCATCCAACCACCCCTAGTTATTGCATCCGTCCATTCACATCAACTTAATGCATCCACCCATTCACCTCTACTGAATGCATCCAACGAACCACCCCTACTTAACGCATCCATTCAACCACCCGTATATAAAGCATACATCCAACCACCTCTACTTAACGCATCCATTCAACCACGCCTACTTAACGCATCCATTCAACCCCGCCTACTTAACGCATCCATCCAACCACCCCTACTTAAAACATCATTCCAACCACCCCTAATTAACGCATCCATTCAACTACCCTTACTTAGCGCATCCATCCAATCACCCCTATATAACGCATCCATTCAACAACCCTTATTTAACGCATCCATCCGACCACCTCTACATAACGCATCCATCCAACCAAGCCTACTTAATGCACCCATCTATTCACCTCTACTTAATGTATCAATCCAACCACCCCTACTTAGCCTATTCATCCAACCACCCCTACTTAGCGAATCCATCCAACCACCCCTAATTAACGCATCCAACCAACCACCCCTACTTAACGCATCCATTCAACCACCCGTATATAAGGCATCCATCCAACCACCCCTACTTAACGTATCAATCCAACCACTCCTACTTACTGCATCCATCCAATCACCACTACTTAACGCATCCATCCAACTGCCTCTACATAACGCATCCAGCCAACTACACCTATTTAATGCATCAATTTGTTCACCTCTACTTAATATATCCATCATCCAACCACCAATACTTAGCGCATCCATCCAACCACCCCTACCTAGCGAATCGATCCAACCACACCTTATCAACGCATCCAACCAACCACCCCTACTTAACGCATCCATTCAACCACCCGTATATAAAGCATCCATTCAACCACCCCTACTTAACGCATCCGTCCAACCACTCCTACTTAATGCATCCATCCAATCACCCCTACTTAACGCATCCATCCAACCACCCCTAATTAACGCATTCATTCAACCGCCCGTATATAAAGCATCCATCCAACCACCCCTAAATAGCGCATCCATCCATCCACCCCTACATGACTTATCAATCCAACCACTCCTACTTAATGCATCCATCCAATCACCCTTACTTAGCACATCCATCCAACCACCTCTGCTTAACGCATCCATCCAACCACCGCTATTTAGCGTATCCATTAAACCACCCCTACTTAACGCATCCAACCTACCACCCCTATTTAGCGCATCAATTCAACCACCCCTAATTAACGCATCCATTCAACCTCCCTTACTTGACGCATCCATCCAACCACCCCTACATAACGAATCCATTCATCCACCCCTACTTAACGCATCAGTCCAACCACCCCTATTTAACGTATCCATCCAACCACCCCTAATTAATGCATAAGTCCAACCACCCTTACTTTTCTTAACGCATCCATCCATTCTCCTCTACTGAATGCATCCAACCATTCACCTCTATTTAACGCATCCACCCAACCACCCCTACCTATCGCATCAATTCAATCACCCCTACATAACGCATCCATTCAACCACCCCTGTTTAACGTATCCATCCAACCACCCCTACTTAACGGATCCATCCAACCACCCCTACTTATCGCATCCATCCAACCACCCCTAGTTATTGCATCCGTCCATTCACATCAACTTAATGCATCCACCCATTCACCTCTACTGAATGCATCCAACGAACCACCCCTACTTAACGCATCCATTCAACCACCCGTATATAAAGCATACATCCAACCACCTCTACTTAACGCATCCATTCAACCACGCCTACTTAACGCATCCATTCAACCCCGCCTACTTAACGCATCCATCCAACCACCCCTACTTAAAACATCATTCCAACCACCCCTAATTAACGCATCCATTCAACTACCCTTACTTAGCGCATCCATCCAATCACCCCTATATAACGCATCCATTCAACAACCCTTATTTAACGCATCCATCCAACCACCTCTACATAACGCATCCATCCAACCAAGCCTACTTAATGCACCCATCTATTCACCTCTACTTAATGTATCAATCCAACCACCCCTACTTAGCCTATTCATCCAACCACCCCTACTTAGCGAATCCATCCAACCACCCCTAATTAACGCATCCAACCAACCACCCCTACTTAACGCATCCATTCAACCACCCGTATATAAGGCATCCATCCAACCACCCCTACTTAACGTATCAATCCAACCACTCCTACTTACTGCATCCATCCAATCACCACTACTTAACGCATCCATCCAACTGCCTCTACATAAAGCATCCAGCCAACTACACCTATTTAATGCATCAATTTGTTCACCTCTACTTAATATATCCATCATCCAACCACCAATACTTAGCGCATCCATCCAACCACCCCTACCTAGCGAATCGATCCAACCACACCTTATCAACGCATCCAACCAACCACCCCTACTTAACGCATCCATTCAACCACCCGTATATAAAGCATCCATTCAACCACCCCTACTTAACGCATCCGTCCAACCACTCCTACTTAATGCATCCATCCAATCACCCCTACTTAACGCATCCATCCATCCACCTCTTCTTAGCGCATCCATCCAACAACCCCTAATTAACGCATCCATCCAACCACCCCTACTTAACGCATCCATCCAAACACCCCTACTTAGCGCTTCCATCCAATCACCCCTACTTAGCGCATCAATCCAACCACCCCTAATTAACGCATCCATTCAACCTCCCTTACTTGACCCATCCATCCAACCACCCCTACATAACGAAACCATTCAACCACCCCTACATAACGCATCAGTCCAACCACCCCTACTTAACGCATCCATCCAAACACCCCTACTTAGCGCTTCCATCCAACCACCCCTACTTAACGCATCAATCCAACCACCCCTAATTAACGCATTCATTCAACCGCCCGTATATAAAGCATCCATCCAACCACCCCTAAATAGCGCATCCATCCATCCACCCCTACATGACTTATCAATCCAACCACTCCTACTTAATGCATCCATCCAATCACCCTTACTTAGCACATCCATCCAACCACCTCTGCTTAACGCATCCATCCAACCACCGCTATTTAGCGTATCCATTAAACCACCCCTACTTAACGCATCCAACCTACCACCCCTACTTAGCGCATCAATTCAACCACCCCTAATTAACGCATCCATTCAACCTCCCTTACTTGACGCATCCATCCAACCACCCCTACATAACGAATCCATTCATCCACCCCTACTTAACGCATCAGTCCAACCACCCCTATTTAACGTATCCATCCAACCACCCCTAATTAATGCATAAGTCCAACCACCCTTACTTTTCTTAACACATCCATCCATCCACCACTACTTAACGCATCCATCCAACCACCCCTACTTAACGCATCCATCTAACCACACCTATTTAATGCATCCATCTATTCACCTCAACTTAATATATCCATCCAACCACCCCTACCTAGCGCATCCATCCAGCCACCCCTACTTAGCGAATCCATCCAACAAACCCTACTTATCGCATCCAACCAACCACCCCTACTTAACGCATCCATCCATTCTCTTCTACTGAATGCATCCAAGCATTCACCTCTACTTATCGCATCCATCCAACCACCCCTACATAACGCATCAATTCAACCACCCCTACATAACGCATCCATTCAACAACCCATATTTAACGTATCCATCCAACCACCCCTACTTAACGCATCCATTCAACCACCCGTATATAAAGCATTCATCCAACCACCCCTACTTAACGCATCCATTCAACCATTCCTGCTTAACGCATCAATCCAACCACCCCTACTTAACGCATCCATCCAATCACCCCTACTTAACGCATCCATCCAACCACTCCTACTTATCGCATACATACACCCACCACGACTTAACGAATCAATCCATTCTCCTCTACTGAATGCATCCAACCATTCATCTCTACTTAACCTATCCATCCAACCACCCCTACTTAACGCATCCATCCAACCAAGCCTACTTAATGCATCCATCTATTCACCTCTACTTAATGTATTAATCCAACCACCACTACTTAGCCCATTCGTCCAACCACCCCTACTTAGCGAATCCATCCAACCACCCCTAATTAACGCATCCAACCATCCACCCCTACTTAGCGCATCCATTGAACCACCCGTATATACAGCATCCATCCAACCACCCCTACTTAACGCATCCAAACAACCACCCCTACTTAACGCATCCATCCAACCACCCCTACTTAACGCATCCATCCAACCACCCCTACTGAACGTGTCAATCCAACCACTCCTACTTAATGCATCTATCCAATCATCCCTACATAACGCATCCATCCAACCACCTCTACTTAACGCATCCATCCAACCACCCCTAATTAAAGCATCCATCCAACCACCCCTACTTAACGCATCCATCCAATCACCCCTACTTAGCGCTTCCATCCAACCACCCCTACTTAATGCATCCATCCATTCACCTCTACTGAATGCATCCATCCATTCACCTCTACTTCACGCATCCATACAACCACCCCTACTTATTGCATCCATCCAACCACCCCTACTTAACGCATCCATCCAACCACCCCTACTTAACGCATCCATGCAACAACCCCTGCTTAACGCATCCATCCAAACACCCCTACTTAACGCATCCATCCAACCACCCCTACTTAACGTAACAATCCAACCACTCCTACTTAATGCATCCATCCAGTCACCCCTACTTAACGCATCCATGCAACCACCTCTACATGACGCATCCATTCAACCACGCATAATTAACGCATCCATCCAACAACCCCTACTTAACGCATCCATCCAAACACCCCTACTTAACGCATCCATCCAACCACCCCTACTTAACGCATCAATCCAACCACCCCTAATTAACGCATCCATTCAATCACCCTTACTTAATGCATCCATCCAACCAACCCTACATAACGCTTCCATCCAACCACCCCTACTTAACGCATCCATCCAACCACCGCTATTTAACGTATCCATCCAACTACCCCTACTTAACGCATCCATCCAACCACTCCTACTTATCGCATCCATCCAACCACCCCTACTTAACGCATCCATCCAACCACCCCTACTTAACTTAACAATCCAACCACTCCTACTTAATGCATCCATCCAGTCACCCCTACTTAACGCATCCATCCAACCACCTCTACCTGACGCATCCATCCAACCACGCATAATTAACGCATCCATCCAACCACCCCTACTTACCGCATCCATCCAACCTCTCCTACTTAACGCATCCATCCAAACATGCCTACTTAGCGCTTCCATCCAACCACCCCTACTTAACGCATCCATCCAACCACCGCTATTTAACGTATCCATCCAACTACCCCTACTTAACGCATCCATCCAAACACCCCTACTTAACGCATCCATCCAACCACCCCTACTTAACGCATCAATCCAACCACCCCTAATTAAAGCATCCATTCAATCACCCTTACTTAATGCATCCATCCAACCACCCCTACATAACGCTTCCATCCAACCACCCCTACTTAACGCATCCATCCAACCACCGCTATTTAACGTATCCATCCAACTACCCCTATTTAACGCATCCATCCAACCACTCCTACTTATCGCATCCATCCAACCACCCCTACTTAGTGCATCCGTCCATCCACCTATACTTAAAGCTTCCATCCATTCACCTTTACTGAATGCATCCAACCAACCACCGCTACTTAACGTATCCATTCTACCACCCGTATATAAAGCATCCATACAACCACCCCTACTTAACGCATCCATTCAACCACTCCTACTTAACGCATCGATCCAACCACCCCTAATTAACGCATCCATTCAACCACCCTTACGTAACGCATCCATCCAACCACCCCTACATAAAGCATCCTTTCAACCAACCATACTTAGCGCATCCATCCAATCACCCCTATATAACATATCCATTCAACCACCACTACTTAGCGCATCCATCCAACCACCCCTACTTAACGCATCCATTCAAACACCCCTACTTATCGCATCCATCCAACCACCCCTAATTAAATGCATAAGTCCAACCACCCTTACTTTACTTAACGCATCCATCCAACCACCCCTACTTTACGCATCCATCCAATCACCCCTATATAACGCATCCATTCAACCACCAATAATTAACGCATCCATCCAACCACCCCTACTTAACGCATCCTTTCAACCACCCGTATATACAGCATCCATCCAACCACCCCTATTTAATGCATCCATCCAACGACCGCTACTTAGCGTATCAATCCAACCACTCCTACTTAATGCATTAATCCAATCACCCCTACTTCACGCATTCATCCAACTACCTCTACATAACGCATCCATCCAAACACCCCTACTTAACGCCATCCATCCAAACACCCCTACTTAACGCATCCATCCAAACACCCCTACTTAACGCATCAAACCAACCACCCCTAATTTACGCATCCATTCAACCACACTTACGTAACGCATCCATCCAAACACCCCTATAAAACGCATCCTTTCAACCGTCCCTTCTTAACGCATCCATCCAACCACCCCTATAACGCATCAATTCAACCACCCCTACTTAACGTATCCATTCAACAACCCCTATTTGACGTATCCATCCAACCACCACTACTTATCGCATCCATCCAAACACCCCTACTTAGCGCATCCATCCAACCACCCCTACCTAACGCATCAATCCAACCACCCCTGATTAACGCAACCATTCAATCACCCTTTCCTAATGCATCCATCCAACCAACCCTACATAACGCATCCATCCAACTACACCTACTTAACGCATCCATCCAACAACCCCTACTTAACGCATCCATCCAAACACCCCTACTTAACGCATACATCCAACCACCCCTACTTAACGCATTAATCCAACCACCCCTAATGAACGCATCCATTCAATCACCCTTACTTAATGCATCCATCCAACCACCCCTACATAACGCATCCATCCAACCACCCCTACTTAACGTAGCAATCCAACCACTCCTACTTAATGCATCCATCCAGTCACCCCTACTTAACGCATTCATCCAACCACCTCTACATGACGCATCCATCCAACCACGCATAATTAAAGCATCCATCCAACCACCCCTTCTTAACGCATCCATCCAACAATCCCTACTTAGCGCATCCATCCAAACACCCCTACTTAGCGCATCCATCCAACCACCCCTACTTAACGCATCAATCCAACCACCCCTAATTAACGCATCCATTCAATCACCATTACTTAATGCATCCATCCAACCACCCCTACATAACGCATCCATCCAACCACCCCTACATAACGTAACAATCCAACAACTCCTACTTAATGCATCCATCCAGTCACCCCTACTTAACGCATCCATCCAACCACCTCTACATGACGCATCCATCCAACCACGCATAATTAACGCTTCCATCCAACCACCCCTAATTACCGCATCCATCCAACCACCCCTACATAACGCTTCCATCCAACCACCCCTACTTAACGCATCCATCCAACCACCGCTATTTAACGTATCCATCCAACTACCCCTACTTAACGCATCCATCCAACCACCCCTACTTAACGCATCCATTCAATCACCCCTACTTAACGTATCCATCCAACCACCCCTACTTATCGCATCCATCCAACCACCCCTACTTAACGCATCCATCAAACCACCCCTAACTAAATGCATAAGTCCAACCACCCTTACATTACTTAACGCATCCATCCAACCACCCCTACTTAAAGCATCCATTCAACCAACCCTACTTAACGCATCCATCCAATCACCCCTACTTAACGCATTCTTTCAACCACCCGTATATACAGCATCCATCCAACCACCCCTACTTAACGTATCAATCCAACCACTCCTACTTAATGCATTAATCCAATCACCCCTACTTAACCCATTCATCCAACTACCTCTACATAACGCATCCATCCAAACACCCCTACTTAACGCATCCATCCAAACACCCCTACTTAGTGCTTCCATCCAAACACCCCTACTTAACGCATCAATCCAACCACCCCTAATTAACGCATCCATTCAACCGCCCGTATATATAGCATCCATCCAACCACCCCTAAATAGCGCATCCATCCATCCACCCTTACATAACGTATCAATCCAACCACCTGTACTTAACGCATCCATCCAACCACCCCTAATTAACGCATCCATCCAACCACCCCTACTTAGGGAATCCATCCAAACACCCCTACTTAGCGCTTCCATCCAACCACCCCTACTTAGCGCATCAATCCAACCACCCCTAACTAACGCATCCATTCAACCACCCTTACTTAACGCATCCATCCAACCACCGCTATTTAGCGTATCCATCCAACCACCCCTACTTAACGCATCCAACCAACAATCCCTACTTAACGCATCCATCCAACCACTCCTACTTATCGCATCCATCCAACCACCCCTACTTAGTGCATCCATCCATTCACATCTACTTAAAGCATCCATCCATTCACCTCTACTGAATGCATCCACCATTCACCCTACTTAAGGCATCCATCCAACCACCCCTAATTAATGCATCAGTCCAACCACCTTTACTTTATTTGACGCATCCATCCAACCACTCCTACTTATCGCATCCATCCAACCACCCCTACTTTGTGCATCCATCCATTCACATCTACTTAAAGCATCCATCCATTCACCTCTACTGAATGCATCCACCATTCACCCTACTTAACGCATCCATCCAACCACCCCTAATTAATGCATCAGTCCAACCACCCTTACTTTATTTAACGCATCAATCCAACCACCCCTAATTAACGCATCCATTCAATCACCCTTACTTAATGCATCCATCCAACCACCCCTACATAACGCATCCATCCAACCACCCCTACTTAACGTAACAATCCAACAACTCCTACTTAATGCATCCATCCAGTCACCCCTACTTAACGCATCCATCCAACCACCTCTACATGACGCATCCATCCAACCACGCATAATTAACGCTTCCATTAAACCACCCCTACTTACCGCATCATTCCAACCTCTCCTACTTAACGCATACATCCAAACACCCCTACTTAGCGCTTCCATCCAACCACCCCTACTTAACGCATCCATCCAACCACCGCTATTTAACGTATCCATCCAACTACCCCTACTTAACGCATCCATCCAAACACCCCTACTTAACGCATCCATCCAACCACCCCTACTTAACGCATCAATCCAACCACCCCTAATTAACGCATCCATTCAATCACCCTTACTTAATGCATCCATCCAACCACCCCTACATAACGCTTCCATCCAACCACCCCTACTTAACGCATCCATCCAACCACCGCTATTTAACGTATCCATCCAACTACCCCTACTTAGCGCATCCATCCAACCACCCCTACTTAACGCATCCATTCAAACACCCCTACTTAACGTATCCATCCAACCACCCCTACTTATCGCATCCATCCAACCACCCCTACTTAACGCATCCATCAAACCACCCCTAACTAAATGCATAAGTCCAACCACCCTTACTTTACTTAACGCATCCATCCAACCACCCCTACTTAAAGCATCCATTCAACCAACCCTACTTAACGCATCCATCCAATCACCCCTACTTAACGCTTCCTTTCAACCACCCGTATATACAGCATCCATCCAACCACCCCTACTTAATGCATCCATCCAACCACCCCTACTTAACGTATCAATCCAACCACTCCTACTTAATGCATTAATCCAATCACCCCTACTTAACGCATTCATCCAACTACCTCTACATAGCGCATCCATCCAACCACCCCTACTTAACGCATTCATCCAAACACCCCTACTTAGTGCTTCCATCCAAACACCCCTACTTAACGCATCAATCCAACCACCCCTAATTAACGCATCCATTCAACCACCCTTACTTAACGCATCCATCTAACCACCCCTACTTAGCGAATCCAACCATCCACCCCTACTTAACGCATCCATTCAACCGCCCGTATATATAGCATCCATCCAACCACCCCTAAATAGCGCATCCATCCATCCACCCTTACATAACGTATCAATCCAACCATCCTACTTACTGCATCCATCCAATCACCCCTACTTAGCACATCCATCCAACCACCTGTACTTAACGCATCCATCCAACCACCCGTAATTAACGCATCCATTCAACCACCCTTACTTAACGCATCCATCCAACCACCGCTATTTAGCGTATCCATCCAACCACCCCTACTTAGCGCATCCAACCAACAATCCCTACTTAACGCATCCATCCAACCACTCCTACACATATATATATAACCCATCCATCCAACCATCCCTACATAGCGCATCCTTTCAACCAGCCCTACTTAACGCATCCATCCAACCACCACTACGTAACGCATCCATCCAACAACCCTTAATTAATGCATCCATCAATTCACCTCTACTTAATACATCCATCTATTCTCCTCTACTTAACGAATCCATCCAGCCACCTCTACATAACGTATCCACCCATTCACCTCTACTTAACCCATCCGTCCAACCACCCCTACTTAACGCAACCATTCAACCACCCCTACTTAACATATCCATCCAACCACCTCTACTTAACGCATCCATCCAACAACCCCTACTTAATGCTTCCATCCATTCACCTCAACTTAACGCATCCATCCTACAACACCTACTTAACGCATCCATCCATTCACATCCATCCAACTACCACTACTTAATGCACCCATCCAATCCCCTCTACTTAATACATCCATCCATTCTCCTCTACTTAACGAATCCATCCAACCACCTCTACATAACGTATCCACCCATTCACCTCTACTTAACGCATCCGTCCAACCACCCCTACTTAACGCAACCATTCAACCACCCCTACTTAACATATCCTTCCAACCACCTCTATTTAACGCATTCATCCAACAACCCCTACATAATGCATCCATCCAACCACACCTACTTAACGCTTCCATCCATTCACATCCATCCAACTACCACTACTTAATGCATCCATCCAATCACCTCTACTTAATACATCCATCGAACTACCCCTATTTTACGCCTCCATCGAACCACCCCTACATAACGCATCCATCAAACTTCCCCTAATTAATGCTTCCATCCATTCACCTCAACTTAATGCATCAATCCAACCACCACTGTGTAACGCATCCGTCCAACAACCTCTAATTAATGCATCCATCAATTCACCTCTACTTAGTATATCCATCCATTCACCTCTACTTAGCGAATCCATCCAACCACCTCTTCATATCGTATCCATCCATTCATCTCTACTTAACGCATCTATCCAACCAGCCCTACATACCGTATCCCTCCAACCACCCATATTTAACGCATCAATTCAAACACCGTACTTAAAGCATCCATCCAACAACCCCTACATAATGCGTCCATTCAACCACCCCTTCTTATCGCATCCATACAACCACCTCTACTTATCCCATCCATTCAACCACCCGTACTTAACGCATCCATCCAATAACCCCTACTTAACGTGTCCATCCAACCACCCGTACTTAACGTATCTATCCAACCACTACTACTTAATGCACCCATTCAATCACCCCTTCTTAACGTATCAATCCAACCACTCCTACTTAATGCATCCATCCAACCACACCTACATTACGCATTAATCCAACCACCCTTAATTAACGCATCCATTCAAACATACTTACTTAGCGCATCCATCCATCCAACCCTACATAACGCATCCATTCAACCACATATATATAACGCATCCATCCAACCATCCCTACATAGCGCATCCTTTCAACCAGCCCTACTTAACGCATCCATCCAACCACCCCTACTTAATGCATCCATCCAACCACCACTACGTAACGCATCCATCCAACAACCCTTAATTAATGCATCCATCAATTCACCTCTACTTAATACATCCATCCATTCTCCTCTACTTAACGAATCCATCCAACCACCTCTACATAACGTATCCACCCATTCACCTCTACTTAACGCATCCGTCCAACCACCCCTACTTAACGCAACCATTCAACCACCCCTACTTAACATATCCATCCAACCACCTCTACTTAACGCATCCATCCAACAACCCCTACTTAATGTTTCCATCCATTCACCTCAACTTAACTCATCCATCCAACCACACCTACTTAACGCATCCATCCATTCACATCCATCCAACTACCACTACTTAATGCACCCATCCAATCCCCTCTACTTAATACATCCATCCATTCTCCTCTACTTAACGAATCCATCCAACCACCTCTACATAACGTATCCACCCATTCACCTCTACTTAACGCATCCGTCCAACCACCCCTACTTAACGCAACCATTCAACCACCCCTACTTAACATATCCATCCAACCACCTCTACTTAACGCATCCATCCAACAACCCCTACTTAATGATTCCATCCATTCACCCCTACTTTACGCCTCCATCCAACCACCCCTACATAACGCATCCATCCAACCTCCACTACTTAATGCTTCCATCCATTCACCTCAACTTAATGCATCCATCCAACCACCCCTACGTAACGCATCCATCCAACCATCCCTACTTAATGCATCCATCCAACCACCCCTGTGTAACGCATCCATTCAACAACCCCTAATTAATGCATCCATCAATTCACCTCTACTTAGTATATCCATCCATTCACCTCTACTAAGCGAATCCATCCAACCACCTCTTCATATCGTATCCATCCATTCATCTCTACTTAACGCATCTATCCAACCAGCCCTACATACCGTATACCTCCAACCACCCATATTTAACGCATCAATTCAAACACCCGTACTTAAAGCATCCATCCAACCACCCCTAAATAACGCGTCCATTCAACTACCCCTACTTACCGCATCCATTCAACCACCCCTACATAACGCATCCAGTCAACCACACCTACTTAATGCATCCATCAAACCACACATACTTATAACACCCATCCAACCACCCCTAATTAAAGCATCCATTCAACCACCCCTATTTAACGTATCCATCGAACCACCCCTTCTTAGCACATCCATCCAAACACCCCTACTTAACGCATACATCCAACCACCCATACTTAATGCTTCCACCTATTCACCTCTACTTAATGCATCTATCCAACCATCCCTACCTAACGCATCCATCCAACCTCCCCTACTTAATGTTTCCATCCATTCACCTCAACTTTATGCATCCATCCAACCACCCCTAATTAGCGCATCCATCCATTCACCTCTACGTACAACATCCAACAACCACCACTACATAACGCATCCATTCAACCACCCATACTTAACGCATCCATCCAACCACCCCTACATAACCCATACATTCAACCACCCCTACTTAGCGCATCCATCCCACCACCCATACTTACCTAATCCATCTAACCACTCCTACTTGGCGTATCCATCCAACCACTCCTACTCAACGCATCGATCCAACCACCTTACTAAGCGCACTGATCCAACCACCCCTATGTAAAGTATCCATCCAATCTCCCCTACTTGACACATCCATCCAACCACCCCTACTTAACGCATCCATCCAACAACCCCTTCTTAACGTATCAATCCAACCACTCCTACCTAATGCTTCCATTCAATCACCCCTTCTTAACGTATCAATCCAACCACTCCTACTTAATGCATCCATCCAATCTCCCCTACTTAACGCATCCATCCAACCACCCCTACTTAACGTATCCATCCAACTACCCCTACTTAATACATCCATCCATTCACCTCAACTTAATGCATCCATCGAACCACCCCTACTTAACGCATCCATCCATTCACCTCTACTTAAAGCATCCAACAACCATCTCTACATAACACATCCATTCAACCACCACTACTTAACGCATCCATCCAAGCACCCCTACTTATCCAATACATTCAACCACCCGTACTTAACGCATCCATCCAATCACCCATACTTACCGTATCACTCCAACCACTCCTACTCAACGCATCTATCCAACCACCTGACTAAGCGCACTGATCTAACCACCCCTACGTAACGCATCTATCCAACCACCTCTACATAACGCATCCATCCAACCACCCCTAGTTAACGTATCAATCCAACCATTCCTACCTAATGCATCCGTTCAATCACCCCTTCTTAACGTATCAATCCAACCACTCCTACATAACGCGTCCATCCAACCACCCCTACTTATCGCATCCATCCAACCTCCCCTACTTAATGCTTCCATCCATTCACCTCTACTTAAAGCATCCAACAACCACCCTAACATAACGCATCCATTCAACCACCACTACATAACGCATCCACCCAACCACCCCTACATAAAGCATCCATTCAACCACCCCTACTTAACCCATCCATCCAAGCACCCCTACTTATCCAATCCATTCATCCACCCGTACTTAGCGCATCCATCCAATCACCCCTACTTAGCGCATCCATCCAACCACTCCTGCTTAGCGTATCCATCCAACCACTCCTACGTAGCGCATCCATCCAATCACTCCTACTTAGCGCATCCATCCAACCACCCCTATTTAACGCATCCGTCCAACAACCCCTACATAACTCATCAATCCAACCACCCCTAATTATCGCATCCATTCAACCACCCCTACATAACGCATCCATCCAACCACCCTTACTTAACGCATATATTCAATCAGCCCTACTCAACGCATCCATCCAACCATCCCTACTTAATGCATCCATCCAACAACCCCTGTGTAACGCATCCATCCAACAACCTCTAATTAATGCATCCATCAATTCACCTCCACTTAGTATATCCATCCATTCACCTCTACTTAACGAATCCATCCAACCACCTCTTCATATCGTTCCCATTCATTCACCTCTACTTAGCGCATCCATCCAACCAGCGCTACATAACGTATCCCTCCAACCACCCCTATTTAACGCATCCATTCAAACACCCGTAGTTAAAGCATCCATCCAACCACCCTACATAACGCATCCATTCAACCACCCCTACTTAACGCATCCATCCAGCCACCCCTATTTAACATATCCCTCCAATCTCCCATACTTAATGCAGCCATCCAAACACCCCTACTTAACGCATCCATCCAAACACCCCTACATAACGCATCCATTCAACCAGCCCTACTTAACGCATCCATCAAAACACCCCTACTTATCGCATCCATCCAACCACTCCTACTTAACGTATCCATCCAACCACTCGAAATTAACGCGTTCACCCAATCACCCGTATTTAACGTATCTATCCAATCTCCCCTACATAACGCATCCATTCAATCACCCCCTTCTTAACGCATCCATCCAACCACTCCTACTTATTGCTACCATCCAATCACCCCTTCTTAACGCATCCATCCAACCACCCCTACTTAGCGCATCTATCCAACCACCCCTATTTAACGCATCCATCCAACCACCCCTACTTAACGTATCCATCCAATCACCTCTACTTAATACATCCATCCAACCACCCCTACTTCACGCCTCCATCCAACCACCCCTACATAACGCATCCGTCCAATGTCCCCTACTTAATGCTTCCATCCATTCACCTCAACTTAGCGCATCCATCCAACCACTCCTACTTAACGTATCCATCCAACCACTCCTACTTAGCGCATCCATCCAACCACTCCTACTTAACGTATCCATCCAACAACCCCTACTAAACGCATCCATCCAATCACCCCTACTTAATGCATCCATCCCACCACTGGTACTTAACGTATCCATCCAACCCCTCCTACTTAACGTATCCATCCAACCACTCCTACTTAACGCATCCATCCAACCACTCCTACTTAACGTAACCATCCAACTAAACGCATCCATCCAGTCACCCCTACTTAACGCATCCATCCGACCACTCGTACTTAACGTATCCATCCAATCACCCCTACTTAACGCATCCATCCAATCACCCCTACTTAACGCATCCATCCGACCACTCGTACTTAACGTAACCATGCAACCACCCCTACTAAATGCATCCATTCAATCACCCCTACTTATCCAATCCATTCAACCACCCGTACTTAACGCATCCATCCAATCACCCATACTTAACGCATCCATCCAACCACTCCTCCTTAGCGTGTCCATCCAACCACTCCTACTTAGCGCATCCATCCAACCACTCCTATTTAACGCATCCATCCAACCTCCCCTATTTAACGCATCCATCCTTCCACCCCTACATAACTCATCAATTAAACCACCCCTAATTAATGCATCCATTCAACCACCCCTACATAACGCATCCATCCAACCACCTCTACATAACGCATCTATTCAACCAGCTCTACTTAGCGCATCCATCCAACCATCCCTACTTAATGCATCCATCTAACCACCCCTGTGTAATGCATCCATCCAACAACCCCTAATTAATGCATCCATGAATTCACCTCTACTTAGAATATATCCATCCATTCACCTCTACTTAACGCATCCCTCCAACCACCCCTATATAACGCATCAATTCAAACACCTGTACTTGAAGCATCCACCCAACCACCCCTACATAACGGATCCATTCAACCACCCTTACTTAACGCATCCATCCAACCACCCAAACATAACGCATCCATTCATCCACCCCTACTTAACGCATCCATCAAAACACCCCTACTTATCGCATCCATCCAACCACTCCTAATTAACGCATCCACCCAACCAACCTACTTAGCGCATTCATCCAACCATCCCTTTTTAACGCATCCATCCAACCACCCGTATTTAACATATCCATCCAACCACTCCTACTTAACGCAGCCATCCAAACACCCTACTTTGCCCATTCATCCAACCACCCCTACTTGACGCATCCATTCAAACACCCCTACTTAAAGTATCCGTCGAACCACCCCTTCTTAGCACATCCATCCAAACACCCCTACTTCACGCATCCATCCAACCACCTCTACTTCATGCTTCCATCCATTCACCTCAAATTAGTGCATCTATCCAACCACCAAAACTTAGCGCATCCATCCAACCACCCCTAATGAACGCATCCATCCAACCACAGCTACATAACGCATCCACCCAACCACTCCTACTTAACGCATCCATCCAACCACCCCTTCTTAACGCATCCATCCAACCCCCCCTACGTAACGCATCCATCCATTCACCTCTACTTAAAGCACCCAACAACCACCCCTACGTTGCACATCCAATCAACCACCACTACATAACGCATCCATCCAACCACCCCTAAATATGGCATTCATCCAACCACCCCTACTTAACGCATCCATCCAACCAACCCTACTTAACGTATCAATCCAACCACTCCTACCTAATGCTTCCATTCAATCACCTCTTCTTAACGTATCAATCCAACAACTCCTACTTAATGCATCCATCCAATCTCCCCTACTTAACGCATTCATCCAACCACCCCCTAATAACGCATCCATTCAACCACACCTACTTAACGCATCCATCCATTCAATAAACCGTACTTAACGCATCCATCCAACCACTCCTACTTAACGTATCCATCCAACCACTCCTACTTAACGTAACCATCCAACCACCCCTACTAAATGCATCCATTCAATCACCCCTACTTATCCAATCCATTCAACCACCCGTACTTAACGCATCCATCCAATCACCCCTACTTAAAGCATCCATCCAACCACTCCTCCTTAGCGTATCCATCCATTCACCCCTACTTAACGCATCCATCCAAACACCCCTACATAACGCATCCATTCAACCACCCCTACTTAACGCATCCATCAAAACACCCCTACTTATCGCATCCATCCAACCACTCCTACTTAACGTATCCATCCAACCACTCGAAATTAACGCGTCCACCCAACCACCCGTATTTAACGTATCTATCCAATCTCCCCTACTTAACGCATCCATCCAATATCCCCTACCTAATGCATCCATTCAATCACCCCTTCTTAACGTATCAATCCAACCACTCCTACTTATTGCTACCATCCAATCACCACTTCTTAACGCATCCATCCAACCACCCCTACTTAGCGCATCTATCCAACCACCCCTACTTAATACATCCATCCAACCACCCCTACTTTACGCCTCCATCCAACCACCCCTACATAACGCATCCATTCAACGTCCCCTACTTAATGCTTCCATCCATTCACTTCAAATTAATGCATCCATCCAACCACCCCTACTTAACGCATCCATCCAACCACTCCTACATAACGTATCCATCCAACCACTCCTACTTAGCGCATCCATCCAACCACTCCTACTTAACGTATCCATCCAACAACCCCTACTAAACGCATCCATCCAATCACCCCTACGTAACGCATCCATCCCACCACTGGTACTTAACGTATCCATCCAACCACTCCTACTTAACGCATCTATCCAACCGCCATACTTTGCGCATTCATCCAACCACCCCTACTTAACGCATCCATTCAAACACCCCTACTTAACGCATCCATCCAACCACCCCTACTTAATGCTTCCATCCATTCACCTCTACTTAATGCATCTATCCAACCGCCCCTACTTAACGCATCCATCCAACCACCCCTACATAACGCTTCCATCCAACTACCCCTACTTAATGCTTCCATCCATTCACCTCAACTTATTGCATCCAACCAACCACCCCTGTGTAACGCATCCATCCAACAACCCCTACTTAACGCATCCATCCAATCACCCCTACTTAACGCTTCCTTTCAACCACCCGTATATACAGCATCCATCCAACCACCCCTACTTAATGCATCCATCCAACCACCCCTACTTAACGTATCAATCCAACCACTCCTACTTAATGCATTAATCCAATCACCCCTACTTAACGCATTCATCCAACTACCTCTACATAGCGCATCCATCCAACCACCCCTACTTAACGCATTCATCCAAACACCCCTACTTAGTGCTTCCATCCAAACACCCCTACTTAACGCATCAATCCAACCACCCCTAATTAACGCATCCATTCAACCACCCTTACTTAACGCATCCATCTAACCACCCCTACTTAGCGAATCCAACCATCCACCCCTACTTAACGCATCCATTCAACCGCCCGTATATATAGCATCCATCCAACCACCCCTAAATAGCGCATCCATCCATCCACCCTTACATAACGTATCAATCCAACCATCCTACTTAATGCATCCATCCAATCACCCCTACTTAGCACATCCATCCAACCACCTGTACTTAACGCATCCATCCAACCACCCGTAATTAACGCATCCATTCAACCACCCTTACTTAACGCATCCATCCAACCACCGCTATTTAGCGTATCCATCCAACCACCCCTACTTAGCGCATCCAACCAACAATCCCTACTTAACGCATCCATCCAACCACTCCTACACATATATATATAACCCATCCATCCAACCATCCCTACATAGCGCATCCTTTCAACCAGCCCTACTTAACGCATCCATCCAACCACCACTACGTAACGCATCCATCCAACAACCCTTAATTAATGCATCCATCAATTCACCTCTACTTAATACATCCATCCATTCTCCTCTACTTAACGAATCCATCCAGCCACCTCTACATAACGTATCCACCCATTCACCTCTACTTAACCCATCCGTCCAACCACCCCTACTTAACGCAACCATTCAACCACCCCTACTTAACATATCCATCCAACCACCTCTACTTAACGCATCCATCCAACAACCCCTACTTAATGCTTCCATCCATTCACCTCAACTTAACGCATCCATCCTACCACACCTACTTAACGCATCCATCCATTCACATCCATCCAACTACCACTACTTAATGCACCCATCCAATCCCCTCTACTTAATACATCCATCCATTCTCCTCTACTTAACGAATCCATCCAACCACCTCTACATAACGTATCCACCCATTCACCTCTACTTAACGCATCCGTCCAACCACCCCTACTTAACGCAACCCTTCAACCACCCCTACTTAACATATCCTTCCAACCACCTCTATTTAACGCATTCATCCAACAACCCCTACATAATGCATCCATCCAACCACACCTACTTAACGCTTCCATCCATTCACATCCATCCAACTACCACTACTTAATGCATCCATCCAATCACCTCTACTTAATACATCCATCGAACTACCCCTATTTTACGCCTCCATCGAACCACCCCTACATAACGCATCCATCAAACTTCCCCTAATTAATGCTTCCATCCATTCACCTCAACTTAATGCTTCAATCCAACCACCACTGTGTAACGCATCCGTCCAACAACCTCTAATTAATGCATCCATCAATTCACCTCTACTTAGTATATCCATCCATTCACCTCTACTTAGCGAATCCATCCAACCACCTCTTCATATCGTATCCATCCATTCATCTCTACTTAACGCATCTATCCAACCAGCCCTACATACCGTATCCCTCCAACCACCCATATTTAACGCATCAATTCAAACACCGTACTTAAAGCATCCATCCAACAACCCCTACATAATGCGTCCATTCAACCACCCCTTCTTATCGCATCCATACAACCACCTCTACTTATCCCATCCATTCAACCACCCGTACTTAACGCATCCATCCAATAACCCCTACTTAACGTGTCCATCCAACCACCCGTACTTAACGTATCTATCCAACCACTACTACTTAATGCACCCATTCAATCACCCCTTCTTAACGTATCAATCCAACCACTCCTACTTAATGCATCCATCCAACCACACCTACATTACGCATTAATCCAACCACCCTTAATTAACGCATCCATTCAAACATACTTACTTAGCGCATCCATCCATCCAACCCTACATAACGCATCCATTCAACCACATATATATAACGCATCCATCCAACCATCCCTACATAGCGCATCCTTTCAACCAGCCCTACTTAACGCATCCATCCAACCACCCCTACTTAATGCATCCATCCAACCACCACTACGTAACGCATCCATCCAACAACCCTTAATTAATGCATCCATCAATTCACCTCTACTTAATACATCCATCCATTCTCCTCTACTTAACGAATCCATCCAACCACCTCTACATAACGTATCCACCCATTCACCTCTACTTAACGCATCCGTCCAACCACCCCTACTTAACGCAACCATTCAACCACCCCTACTTAACATATCCATCCAACCACCTCTACTTAACGCATCCATCCAACAACCCCTACTTAATGCTTCCATCCATTCACCTCAACTTAACTCATCCATCCAACCACACCTACTTAACGCATCCATCCATTCACATCCATCCAACTACCACTACTTAATGCACCCATCCAATCACCTCTACTTAATACATCCATCCATTCTTCTCTACTTAACGAATCCATCCAACCACCTCTACATAACGTATCCACCCATTCACCTCTACTTAACGCATCCGTCCAACCACCCCTACTTAACGCAACCATTCAACCACCCCTACTTAACATATCCATCCAACCACCTCTACTTAACGCATCCATCCAACAACCCCTACTTAATGATTCCATCCATTCACCCCTACTTTACGCCTCCATCCAACCACCCCTACATAACGCATCCATCCAACCTCCACTACTTAATGCTTCCATCCATTCACCTCAACTTAATGCATCCATCCAACCACCCCTACGTAACGCATCCATCCAACCATCCCTACTTAATGCATCCATCCAACCACCCCTGTGTAACGCATCCATTCAACAACCCCTAATTAATGCATCCATCAATTCACCTCTACTTAGTATATCCATCCATTCACCTCTACTTAGCGAATCCATCCAACCACCTCTTCATATCGTATCCATCCATTCGTCTCTACTTAACGCATCTATCCAACCAGCCCTACATACCGTATACCTCCAACCACCCATATTTAACGCATCAATTCAAACACCCGTACTTAAAGCATCCATCCAACCACCCCTACATAACGCGTCCATTCAACTACCCCTACTTACCGCATCCATTCAACCACCCCTACATAACGCATCCAGTCAACCACACCTACTTAATGCATCCATCAAACCACACATACTTATAACACCCATCCAACCACCCCTAATTAACGCATCCATTCAACCACCCCTATTTAACGTATCCATCGAACCACCCCTTCTTAGCACATCCATCCAAACACCCCTACTTAACGCATACATCCAACCACCCATACTTAATGCTTCCACCTATTCACCTCTACTTAATGCATCTATCCAACCATCCCTACCTAACGCATCCATCCAACCTCCCCTACTTAATGCTTCCATCCATTCACCTCAACTTAATGCATCCATCCAACCACCCCTAATTAGCGCATCCATACATTCACCTCTACGTACAACATCCAACAACCACCACTACATAACGCATCCATTCAACCACCCATACTTAACGCATCCATCCAACCACCCCTACATAACCCATACATTCAACCACCCCTACTTAGCGCATCCATCCCACCACCCATACTTACCTAATCCATCTAACCACTCCTACTTGGCGTATCCATCCAACCACTCCTACTCAACGCATCGATCCAACCACCTTACTAAGCGCACTGATCCAACCACCCCTATGTAAAGTATCCATCCAATCTCCCCTACTTGACACATCCATCCAACCACCCCTACTTAACGCATCCATCCAACAACCACTTCTTAACGTATCAATCCAACCACTCCTACCTAATGCTTCCATTCAATCACCCCTTCTTAACGTATCAATCCAACCACTCCTACTTAATGCATCCATCCAATCTCCCCTACTTAACGCATCCATCCAACCACCCCTACTTAACGTATCCATCCAACTACCCCTACTTAATGCATCCATCCATTCACCTCAACTTAATGCATCCATCGAACCACCCCTACTTAACGCATCCATCCATTCACCTCTACTTAAAGCATCCAACAACCATCTCTACATAACACATCCATTCAACCACCACTACTTAACGCATCCATCCAAGCACCCCTACTTATCCAATACATTCAACCACCCGTACTTAACGCATCCATCCAATCACCCATACTTACCGTATCACTCCAACCACTGCTACTCAACGCATCTATCCAACCACCTGACTAAGCGCACTGATCTAACCACCCCTACGTAACGCATCTATCCAACCACCCCTACATAACGCATCCATCCAACCACCCCTAGTTAACGTATCAATCCAACCATTCCTACCTAATGCATCCGTTCAATCACCCCTTCTTAACGTATCAATCCAACCACTCCTACATAACGCGTCCATCCAACCACCCCTACTTATCGCATCCATCCAACCACCCCTATTTAACGCATCCATCCAACCACCCCTACTTTACGCATCCATCCAACCTCCCCTACTTAATGCTTCCATCCATTCACCTCTACTTAAAGCATCCAACAACCACCCCAACATAACGCATCCATTCAACCACCACTACATAACGCATCCACCCAACCACCCCTACATAAAGCATCCATTCAACCACCCCTACTTAACCCATCCATCCAAGCACCCCTACTTATCCAATCCATTCATCCACCCGTACTTAGCGCATCCATCCAATCACCCCTACTTAGCGCATCCATCCAACCACTCCTGCTTAGCGTATCCATCCAACCACTCCTACGTAGCGCATCCATCCAATCACTCCTACTTAGCGCATCCATCCAACCACCCCTATTTAACGCATCCGTCCAACAACCCCTACATAATTGATCAATCCAACCACCCCTAATTATCGCATCCATTCAACCACCCCTACATAACGCATCCATCCAACCATCCCTACTTAATGCATCCATCCAACAACCCCTGTGTAACGCATCCATCCAACAACCTCTAATTAATGCATCCATCAATTCACCTCCACTTAGTATATCCATCCATTCACCTCTACTTAACGAATCCATCCAACCACCTCTTCATATCGTTTCCATTCATTCACCTCTACTTAGCGCATCCATCCAACCAGCGCTACATAACGTATCCCTCCAACCACCCCTATTTAACGCATCCATTCAAACACCCGTAGTTAAAGCATCCATCCAACCACCCTACATAACGCATCCATTCAACCACACCTACTTAACGCATCCATCCAGCCACCCCTATTTAACATATCCCTCCAATCTCCCATACTTAATGCAGCCATCCAAACACCCCTACTTAACGCATCCATCCAAACACCCCTACATAACGCATCCATTCAACCAGCCCTACTTAACGCATCCATCAAAACACCCCTACTTATCGCATCCATCCAACCACTCCTACTTAACGTATCCATCCAACCACTCGAAATTAACGCGTTCACCCAATCACCCGTATTTAACGTATCTATCCAATCTCCCCTACATAACGCATCCATTCAATCACCCCCTTCTTAACGCATCCATCCAACCACCCCTATTTAACGTATCCATCCAATCTCCCCTACCTAATGCATCCATTCAATCACCCCTTCTTAACGTATCAATCCAACCACTCCTACTTATTGCTACCATCCAATCACCCCTTCTTAACGCATCCATCCAACCACCCCTACTTAGCGCATCTATCCAACCACCCCTATTTAACGCATCCATCCAACCACTCCTACTTAACGTATCCATCCAATCACCTCTACTTAATACATCCATCCAACCACCCCTACTTCACGCCTCCATCCAACCACCCCTACATAACGCATCCGTCCAATGTCCCCTACTTAATGCTTCCATCCATTCACCTCAACTTAGCGCATCCATCCAACCACTCCTACTTAACGTATCCATCCAACCACTCCTACTTAGCGCATCCATCCAACCACTCCTACTTAACGTATCCATCCAACAACCCCTACTAAACGCATCCATCCAATCACCCCTACTTAATGCATCCATCCCACCACTGGTACTTAACGTATCCATCCAACCACTCCTACTTAACGTATCCATCCAACCACTCCTACTTAACGCATCCATCCAACCACTCCTACTTAACGTAACCATCCAACTAAACGCATCCATCCAGTCACCCCTACTTAACGCATCCATCCGACCACTCGTACTTAACGTATCCATCCAATCACCCCTACTTAACGCATCCATCCAATCACCCCTACTTAACGCATCCATCCGACCACTCGTACTTAACGTAACCATGCAACCACCCCTACTAAATGCATCCATTCAATCACCCCTACTTATCCAATCCATTCAACCACCCGTACTTAACGCATCCATCCAGTCACCCATACTTAACGCATCCATCCAACCACTCCTCCTTAGCGTGTCCATCCAACCACTCCTACTTAGCGCATCCATCCAACCACTCCTATTTAACGCATCCATCCAACCTCCCCTATTTAACGCATCCATCCTTCCACCCCTACATAACTCATCAATTAAACCACCCCTAATTAATGCATCCATTCAACCACCCCTACATAACGCATCCATCCAACCACCTCTACATAACGCATCTATTCAACCAGCTCTACTTAGCGCATCCATCCAACCATCCCTACTTAATGCATCCATCTAACCACCCCTGTGTAATGCATCCATCCAACAACCCCTAATTAATGCATCCATGAATTCACCTCTACTTAGAATATATCCATCCATTCACCTCTACTTAACGCATCCCTCCAACCACCCCTATATAACGCATCAATTCAAACACCTGTACTTGAAGCATCCACCCAACCACCCCTACATAACGGATCCATTCAACCACCCTTACTTAACGCATCCATCCAACCACCCAAACATAACGCATCCATTCATCCACCCCTACTTAACGCATCCATCAAAACACCCCTACTTATCGCATCCATCCAACCACTCCTAATTAACGCATCCACCCAACCAACCTACTTAGCGCATTCATCCAACCATCCCTTTTTAACGCATCCATCCAACCACCCGTATTTAACATATCCATCCAACCACTCCTACTTAACGCAGCCATCCAAACACCCTACTTTGCCCATTCATCCAACCACCCCTACTTGACGCATCCATTCAAACACCCCTACTTAAAGTATCCATCGAACCACCCCTTCTTAGCACATCCATCCAAACACCCCTACTTCACGCATCCATCCAACCACCTCTACTTAATGCTTCCATCCATTCACCTCAACTTAGTGCATCTATCCAACCACCAAAACTTAGCGCATCCATCCAACCACCCCTAATGAACGCATCCATCCAACCACAGCTACATAACGCATCCACCCAACCACTCCTACTTAACGCATCCATCCAACCACCCCTTCTTAACGCATCCATCCAACCCCCCCACGTAACGCATCCATCCATTCACCTCTACTTAAAGCACCCAACAACCACCCCTACGTTGCACATCCAATCAACCACCACTACATAACGCATCCATCCAACCACCCCTAAATATGGCATTCATCCAACCACCCCTACTTAACGCATCCATCCAACCAACCCTACTTAACGTATCAATCCAACCACTCCTACTTAATGCTTCCATTCAATCACCTCTTCTTAACGTATCAATCCAACAACTCCTACTTAATGCATCCATCCAATCTCCCCTACTTAACGCATTCATCCAACCACCCCCTAATAACGCATCCATTCAACCACACCTACTTAACGTATCCATCCAATCATCCCTTCATAGCCATCCATTCAATAAACCGTACTTAACGCATCCATCCAACCACTCCTACTTAACGTATCCATCCAACCACTCCTACTTAACGTAACCATCCAACCACCCCTACTAAATGCATCCATTCAATCACCCCTACTTATCCAATCCATTCAACCACCCGTACTTAACGCATCCATCCAATCACCCCTACTTAACGCATCCATCCAACCACTCCTCCTTAGCGTATCCATCCATTCACCCCTACTTAACGCATCCATCCAAACACCCCTACATAACGCATCCATTCAACCACCCCTACTTAACGCATCCATCAAAACACCCCTACTTATCGCATCCATCCAACCACTCCTACTTAACGTATCCATCCAACCACTCGAAATTAACGCGTCCACCCAACCACCCGTATTTAACGTATCTATCCAATCTCCCCTACTTAACGCATCCATCCAATCACCCCCTTCTTAACGCATCCATCCAACCACCCCTATTTAACGTATCCATCCAATATCCCCTACCTAATGCATCCATTCAATCACCCCTTCTTAACGTATCAATCCAACCACTCCTACTTATTGCTACCATCCAATCACCACTTCTTAACGCATCCATCCAACCACCCCTACTTAGCGCATCTATCCAACCACCCCTACTTAATACATCCATCCAACCACCCCTACTTTACGCCTCCATCCAACCACCCCTACATAACGCATCCATTCAACGTCCCCTACTTAATGCTTCCATCCATTCACTTCAAATTAATGCATCCATCCAACCACCCCTACTTAACGCATCCATCCAACCACTCCTACATAACGTATCCATCCAACCACTCCTACTTAGCGCATCCATCCAACCACTCCTACTTAACGTATCCATCCAACAACCCCTACTAAACGCATCCATCCAATCACCCCTACGTAACGCATCCATCCCACCACTGGTACTTAACGTATCCATCCAACCACTCCTACTTAACGCATCCATCCAACCGCCATACTTTGCGCATTCATCCAACCACCCCTACTTAACGCATCCATTCAAACACCCCTACTTAAAGTATCCATCGAACCACCCCTTCTTAGCCCATCCATTCAAACACCCCTACTTAACGCATCCATCCAACCACCCCTACTTAATGCTTCCATCCATTCACCTCTACTTAATGCATCTATCCAACCGCCCCTACTTAACGCATCCATCCAACCACCCCTACATAACGCTTCCATCCAACTACCCCTACTTAATGCTTCCATCCATTCACCTCAACTTATTGCATCCAACCAACCACCCCTGTGTAACGCATCCATCCAACAACCCCTAATTAATGCATCCATCAAATCACCTCTACTTTGTTTATCCATCCATTCACCTTTACTTAACGTATCCATCTAACCACTCCTATTTAACGCATCCACCCAACCAACCTACTTAGCGCATTCATCCAAACACCCCTTCTTAGTCACCCATATTTAACGTATCCATCCAATCTCTCCTACTTAGTGCATCCATCCAATTACCCCTACTTAGCGCATCCATCCAATCTCCCCTAATTAATGCATCCATCCAATTACCCCTACTTAACGTAACCATCCAACCACCCCTACTAAATGCATCCATTCAATCACCCCTACTTATCCAATCCATTCAACCACCCGTACTTAACGCATCCATCCAATCACTCCTACTTAACGAATCCATCCAACCACTCCTCCTTAGCGTATCCATCCAAGCACTCCTACTTAGCGCATCCATCCAACCACTCCTACTTAACGCATCCATCCAACCTCCCCTATTTAACGCATCCATCCATCCACCCCTACGTAACTCATCAATTAAACCACCCCTAATTAACGCATCCATTCAACCACCCCTACATAACGCATCCATCCAACTACCTCTACATAGCGCATCTATTCAACCAGCTCTACTTAGCGCATCCATCCAACCATCCCTACTTAATGCATCCATCTAACCACCCCTGTGTAATGCATCCATCCAACAAACCCTAATTAATGCATCCATGAATTTACCTCTACTTAGAATATATCCATCCATTCACCTCTACTTAACGAATTCATCCAACCACCTCTTCATATCGTATCCATCCATTCACCTCTACTTAACGCATCCATCCAACCAGCCCTACAAAACGTATTCATCCAACCACCCCAATTTAACGCATCAATTCAAACACCTGTACTTAAAGCATCCACCCAACCACCCCTACATAACGTATCCATTCAACCACCCTTACTTAACGCATCCATCCAACCACCCAAACATAACGCATCCATTCAACCACCCCTACTTAACGCATCCATCAAAACACCCCAACTTATCGCATCCATCCAACCACTCCTACTTAACGTATCCATCCAACCACTCCTAATTAACGCATCCACCCAACCAACCTACTTAGCGCATTCATCCAACCATCTCTTTTTAACGTATCCATCCAACCACCCGTATTTAACATACCCATCCAAACACTCCTACTTAACGCAGCCATCCAAACACCCTACTTTGCCCATTCATCCAACCACCCCTACTTAGCGCATCCATCCAAACACCCCTACTTCACGCATCCATGCAACCACCCCTACTTAATGCTTCCATCCATTTACCTCTACTTATTGCATCTATCCAACCACCAATACTTAACGCATCCATCCAACCACCCATAATGAACGCATCAATCCAACCACAGCTACATAACGCATCCACCCAACCACTCCTACTTAACGCATCCATCCAACCACCCCTTCTTAACGCATCCATCCAACCCCCCCTACGTAACGCATCCACCCATTCACCTCTACTTTAAGCACCCAACAACCACCCCTATATTGCACATCCAATCAACCACCACTACATAACGCATCCATCCAACCACCCCTACATAAGGCATCCATCCAACCACCCCTACTTAACGCATCCATCCAACCACCCCTACTTAACGTATCAATCCAACAACTCGTACTTAATGCATCCATCCAATCTCCCCTACTTAACGCATCCATCCAACCACCCCTACTTAACGTATCCATCCATCTACACCTACTTAATGCAACCATCCAATCACCTGTACTTAATACATCCATCCAACCATCCCTACATAACGCATCCACCCAACCAACCTACTTAGCGCATTCATCCAACCACCCCTTCTTAGTCACCCATATTTAACGTATCCATCCAATCTCTCCTACTTAGTGCATCCATCCAATTACCCCTACTTAGCGCATCCATCCAATCTCCCCTACTTAATGCATCCATCCAATTACCCCTACTTAACGTAACCATCCAACCACCCCTACTAAATGCATCCATTCAATCACCCCTACTTATCCAATCCATTCAACCACCCGCACTTAACGCATCCATCCAATCACCCCTACTTAACGAATCCATCCAACCACTCCTCCTTAGCGTATCCATCCAAGCACTCCTACTTAGCGCATCCATCCAACCACTCCTACTTAACGCATCCATCCAACCTCCCCTATTTAACGCATCCATCCATCCACCCCTACATAACTCATCAATTAAACCACCCCTAATTAACGCATCCATTCAACCACCCCTACATAACGCATCCATCCAACTACCTCTACATAGCGCATCTATTCAACCAGCTCTACTTTGCGCATCCATCCAACCATCCCTACTTAATGCATCCATCTAACCACCCCTGTGTAATGCATCCAACCAACAAACCCTAATTAATGCATCCATGAATTTACCTCTACTTAGAATATATCCATCCATTCACCTCTACTTAACGAATTCATCCAACCACCTCTTCATATCGTATCCATCCATTCACCTCTACTTAACGCATCCATCCAACCAGCCCTACAAAACGTATCCATGCAACCACCCCAATTTAACGCATCAATTCAAACACCTGTACTTAAAGCATCCACCCAACCACCCCTACATAACAGATCCATTCAACCACCCTTACTTAACGCATCCATCCAACCACCCAAACATAACGCATCCATTCAATCACCCCTACTTAACGCATCCATCAAAACACCCCAACTTATCGCATCCATCCAACCACTCCTACTTAACGTATCCATCCAACCACTCCTAATTAACGCATCCACCCAACCAACCTACTTAGCGCATTCATCCAACCATCTCTTTTTAACGTATCCATCCAACCACCCGTATTTAACATACCCATCCAAACACTCCTACTTAACGCAGCCATCCAAACACCCTACTTTGCCCATTCATCCAACCACCCCTACTTAGCGCATCCATCCAAACACCCCTACTTCACGCATCCATGCAACCACCCCTACTTAATGCTTCCATCCATTTACCTCTACTTATTGCATCTATCCAACCACCAATACTTAACGCATCCATCCAACCACCCATAATGAACGCATCAATCCAACCACAGCTACATAACGCATCCACCCAACCACTCCTACTTAACGCATCCATCCAACCACCCCTTCTTAACGCATCCATCCAACCCCCCCTACGTAACGCATCCACCCATTCACCTCTACTTTAAGCACCCAACAACCACCCCTATATTGCACATCCAATCAACCACCACTACATAACGCATCCATCCAACCACCCCTATATAAGGCATCCATCCAACCACCCCTACTTAACGCATCCATCCAACCACCCCTACTTAACATATCAATCCAACAACTCGTACTTAATGCATCCATCCAATCTCCCCTACTTAACGCATCCATCCAACCACCCCTACTTAACGTATCCATCCATCTACCCCTACTTAATGCAACCATCCAATCACCTGTACTTAATACATCCATCCAACCATCCCTACATAACGCAACCACCCAACCAACCTACTTAGCGCATTCATCCAACCACCCCTTCTTAGTCACCCATATTTAACGTATCCATCCAATCTCTCCTACTTAGTGCATCCATCCAATTACCCCTACTTAGCGCATCCATCCAATCTCCCCTACTTAATGCATCCATCCAATTACCCCTACTTAACGTAACCATCCAACCACCCCTACTAAATGCATCCATTCAATCACCCCTACTTATCCAATCCATTCAACCACCCGTACTTAACGCATCCATCCAATCACCCCTACTTAACGAATCCATCCAACCACTCCTCCTTAGCGTATCCATCCAAGCACTCCTACTTAGCGCATCCATCCAACCACTCCTACTTAACGCATCCATCCAACCTCCCCTATTTAACGCATCCATCCATCAACCCCTACATAACTCATCAATTAAACCACCCCTAATTAACGCATCCATTCAACCACCCCTACATAACGCATCCATCCAACTACCTCTACATAGCGCATCTATTCAACCAGCTCTACTTAGCGCATCCATCCAACCATCCCTACTTAATGCTTCCATCTAACCATCCCTGTGTAATGCATCCATCCAACAAACCCTAATTAATGCATCCATGAATTTACCTCTACTTAGAATATATCCATCCATTCACCTCTACTTAACGAATTCATCCAACCACCTCTTCGTATCGTATCCATCCATTCACCTCTACTTAACGCATCCATCCAACCAGCCCTACAAAACGTATCCATCCAACCACCCCTATTTAACGCATCAATTCAAACACCTGTACTTAAAGCATCCACCCAACCACCCCTACATAACGGATCCATTCAACCACCCTTACTTAACGCATCCATCCAACCACCCAAACATAACGCATCCATTCAACCACCCCTACTTAACGCATCCATCAAAACACCCCAACTTATCGCATCCATCCAACCACTCCTACTTAACGTATCCATCCAACCACTCCTAATTAACGCATCCACCCAACCAACCTACTTAGCGCATTCATCCAACCATCTCTTTTTAACGTATCCATCCAACCACCCGTATTTAACATACCCATCCAAACACTCCTACTTAACGCAGCCATCCAAACACCCTACTTTGCCCATTCATCCAACCACCCCTACTTAGCGCATCCATCCAAACACCCCTACTTCACGCATCCATGCAACCACCCCTACTTAATGCTTCCATCCATTTACCTCTACTTATTGCATCTATCCAACCACCAATACTTAACGCATCCATCCAACCACCCATAATGAACGCATCAATCCAACCACAGCTACATAACGCATCCACCCAACCACTCCTACTTAACGCATCCATCCAACCACCCCTTCTTAACGCATCCATCCAACCCCCCCTACGTAACGCATCCACCCATTCACCTCTACTTTAAGCACCCAACAACCACCCCTATATTGCACATCCAATCAACCACCACTACATAACGCATCCATCCAACCACCCCTACATAAGGCATCCATCCAACCACCCCTACTTAACGCATCCATCCAACCAACCCTACTTAACGTATCAATCCAACAACTCGTACTTAATGCATCCATCCAATCTCCCCTACTTAACGCATCCATCCAACCACCCCTACTTAACGTATCCATCCATCTACCCCTACTTAATGCAACCATCCAGTCACCTGTACTTAATACATCCATCCAACCATCCCTACATAACGCATCCACCCAACCAACCTACTTAGCGCATTCATCCAACCACCCCTTCTTAGTCACCCATATTTAACGTATCCATCCAATCTCTCCTACTTAGTGCATCCATCCAATTACCCCTACTTAGCGCATCCATCCAATCTCCCCTACTTAATGCATCCATCCAATTACCCCTACTTAACGTAACCATCCAACCACCCCTACTAAATGCATCCATTCAATCACCCCTACTTATCCAATCCATTCAACCACCCGTACTTAACGCATCCATCCAATCACCCCTACTTAACGAATCCATCCAACCACTCCTCCTTAGCGTATCCATCCAAGCACTCCTACTTAGCGCATCCATCCAACCACTCCTACTTAACGCATCCATCCAACCTCCCCTATTTAACGCATCCATCCATCCACCCCTACATAACTCATCAATTAAACCACCCCTAATTAACGCATCCATTCAACCACCCCTACATAACGCATCCATCCAACTACCTCTACATAGCGCATCTATTCAACCAGCTCTACTTAGCGCATCCATCCAACCATCCCTACTTAATGCATCCATCTAACCACCCCTGTGTAATGCATCCAACCAACAAACCCTAATTAATGCATCCATGAATTTACCTCTACTTAGAATATATCCATCCATTCACCTCTACTTAACGAATTCATCCAACCACCTCTTCATATCGTATCCATCCATTCACCTCTACTTAACGCATCCATCCAACCAGCCCTACAAAACGTATCCATGCAACCACCCCAATTTAACGCATCAATTCAAACACCTGTACTTAAAGCATCCACCCAACCACCCCTACATAACAGATCCATTCAACCACCCTTACTTAACGCATCCATCCAACCACCCAAACATAACGCATCCATTCAATCACCCCTACTTAACGCATCCATCAAAACACCCCAACTTATCGCATCTATCCAACCACTCCTACTTAACGTATCCATCCAACCACTCCTAATTAACGCATCCACCCAACCAACCTACTTAGCGCATTCATCCAACCATCTCTTTTTAACGTATCCATCCAACCACCCGTATTTAACATACCCATCCAAACACTCCTACTTAACGCAGCCATCCAAACACCCTACTTTGCCCATTCATCCAACCACCCCTACTTAGCGCATCCATCCAAACACCCCTACTTCACGCATCCATGCAACCACCCCTACTTAATGCTTCCATCCATTTACCTCTACTTATTGCATCTATCCAACCACCAATACTTAACGCATCCATCCAACCACCCATAATGAACGCATCAATCCAACCACAGCTACATAACGCATCCACCCAACCACTCCTACTTAACGCATCCATCCAACCACCCCTTCTTAACGCATCCATCCAACCCCCCTTACGTAACGCATCCACCCATTCACCTCTACTTTAAGCACCCAACAACCACCCCTATATTGCACATCCAATCAACCACCACTACATAACGCATCCATCCAACCACCCCTACATAAGGCATCCATCCAACCACCCCTACTTAACGCATCCATCCAACCACCCCTACTTAACGTATCAATCCAACAACTCGTACTTAATGCATCCATCCAATCTCCCCTACTTAACGCATCCATCCAACCACCCCTACTTAACGTATCCATCCATCTACCCCTACTTAATGCAACCATCCAATCACCTGTACTTAATACATCCATCCAACCATCCCTACATAACGCAACCACCCAACCAACCTACTTAGCGCATTCATCCAACCACCCCTTCTTAGTCACCCATATTTAACGTATCCATCCAATCTCTCCTACTTAGTGCATCCATCCAATTACCCCTACTTAGCGCATCCATCCAATCTCCCCTACTTAATGCATCCATCCAATTACCCCTACTTAACGTAACCATCCAACCACCCCTACTAAATGCATCCATTCAATCACCCCTACTTATCCAATCCATTCAACCACCCGTACTTAACGCATCCATCCAATCACCCCTACTTAACGAATCCATCCAACCACTCCTCCTTAGCGTATCCATCCAAGCACTCCTACTTAGCGCATCCATCCAACCACTCCTACTTAACGCATCCATCCAACCTCCCCTATTTAACGCATCCATCCATCAACCCCTACATAACTCATCAATTAAACCACCCCTAATTAACGCATCCATTCAACCACCCCTACATAACGCATCCATCCAACTACCTCTACATAACGCATCTATTCAACCAGCTCTACTTAGCGCATCCATCCAACCATCCCTACTTAATGCTTCCATCTAACCACCCCTGTGTAATGCATCCATCCAACAAACCCTAATTAATGCATCCATGAATTTACCTCTACTTAGAATATATCCATCCATTCACCTCTACTTAACGAATTCATCCAACCACCTCTTCGTATCGTATCCATCCATTCACCTCTACTTAACGCATCCATCCAACCAGCCCTACAAAACGTATCCATCCAACCACCCCTATTTAACGCATCAATTCAAACACCTGTACTTAAAGCATCCACCCAACCACCCCTACATAACGGATCCATTCAACCACCCTTACTTAACGCATCCATCCAACCACCCAAACATAACGCATCCATTCAACCACCCCTACTTAACGCATCCATCAAAACACCCCAACTTATCGCATCCATCCAACCACTCCTACTTAACGTATCCATCCAACCACTCCTAATTAACGCATCCACCCAACCAACCTACTTAGCGCATTCATCCAACCATCCCTTTTTAACGCATCCATCCAACCACCCGTATTTAACATACCCATCCAAACACTCCTACTTAACGCAGCCGTCCAAACACCCTACTTTGCCCATTCATCCAACCACCCCTACTTAGCGCATCCATCCAAACACCCCTACTTCACGCATCCATGCAACCACCCCTACTTAATGCTTCCATCCATTTACCTCTACTTATTGCATCTATCCAACCACCAATACTTAACGCATCCATCCAACCACCCATAATGAACGCATCCATCCAACCACAGCTACATAACGCATTCACCCAACCACTCCTACTTAACGCATCCATCCAACCACCCCTTCTTAACGCATCCATCCAACCCCCCCCCCCCCTACGTAACGCATCCACCCATTCACCTCTACTTTAAGCACCCAACAACCACCCCTATATTGCACATCCAATCAACCACCACTACATAACGCATCCATCCAACTACCTCTACATAACGCATCTATTCAACCAGCTCTACTTAGCGCATCCATCCAAACACCCCTACTTCACGCATCCATGCAACCACCCCTACTTAATGCTTCCATCCATTTACCTCTACTTATTGCATCTATCCAACCACCAATACTTAACGCATCCATCCAACCACCCATAATGAACGCATCCATCCAACCACAGCTACATAACGCATTCACCCAACCACTCCTACTTAACGCATCCATCCAACCACCCCTTCTTAACGCATCCATCCAACCCCCCCCCCCTACGTAACGCATCCACCCATTCACCTCTACTTTAAGCACCCAACAACCACCCCTATATTGCACATCCAATCAACCACCACTACATAACGCATCCATCCAACCACCCCTACATAAGGCATTCATCCAACCACCCCTACTTAACGCATCCATCCAACCACCCCTACTTAACGTATCAATCCAACAACTCGTACTTAATGCATCCATCCAATCTCCCCTACTTAACGCATCCATCCAACCACCCCTACTTAACGTATCCATCCATCTACCCCTACTTAATGCAACCATCCAATCACCTGTACTTAATACATCCATCCAACCATCCCTACATAACGCATCCACCCAACCTCCCCTACTTAATCCTTCCATCCATTCACCTCAACTTAATGCATCCATCGTACCACCCCTACTTTACGCATCCATCCATTCACCTCTACTTATAGCATCTAACAACCATCCCTACATAACACATCCATTCAACCACCACTACATAACGCATCCATCCAACCACCCCTATATAACACATCCATTCAAACACCCCTACTTAAAGCATCCATCCAAGCACCCCTACTTATCCAATACATTCAACCACCCGTACTTAGCGCATCCATCCAAACACCCATACTTAACGCATCCATCCCACCACTCCTACTTACCGTATCATTCCAACCATTCCTACTCAACGCATCTATCCAACCACCTTTCTAAGCGCACTGATCCAACCACCCCTGCGTAACGCATCCATCCAACCACCCCTATTTAACGTATCCATCTAATCTCCCCTTATTAATGCATCCATCCAATCACCCCTACTTAACGCATCCATCCAAACACAACCAACCCTACTTAACGTATCAATCCAACCACTCCTACTTAAAGCATCCATGCAACCACCCCAACATAACGCATCCATTCAACCACCCCTACTTAACGCATTCATCCAACCACCCCCACGTAAAGCATCCATTCAACCATCCCTACTTAACGCATCCATCGAATCACCCCTAATTAGCCCATCCATTCAACCAACCGTACTTAGCGCATCCATCCAATCACCCCTATTTAACGCATCCATCCAACCTCTCCTACTTAGCGTATCCTTCCCACCTCCCCTACTAAACGCATCCATCCAATCACCCCTATTTAACGCATCAATCCCACCACTCGTACTTAACATATCCATCCAACCACTCCTACTTAACACATCCATCCAACCACCCCTACCTAACGCATCCATTCAACCACCCCTATTTAACGTATCCATCGAACCACCCCTTCTTAGCACATCCATCCAAACACCCCTACTTAACGCATACATCCAACCACCCATACTTAATGCTTCCACCTATTCACCTCTACTTAATGCATCTATCCAACCACCCCTACCTAACGCATCCATCCAAACTCCCCTACTTAATGCTTCCATCCATTCACCTCAACTTAATGCATCCATCCAACCACCCCTACTTAGCGCATCCATCCATTCACCTCTACTTACAACATCCAACAACCACCACTACATAGCGCAACCATTCAACCACCCATACTTAACGCATCCATCCAACCACCCCTACATAACCCATCCATTCAACCACCCCTACTTAGCGCATCCATCCCACCACCCATACTTATCTAATCCATCTAACCACTCCTACTTGGCGTATCCATCCAACCACTCCTACTCAACGCATCGATCCAACCACCTTACTAAGCGCACTGATCCAACCACCCCTATGTAAAGTATCCATCCAATCTCCCCTACTTAATGCATCCATCCAGTCACCCCTACTTGACACACCCATCCAACCACCCCCTAATGCTTCCATTCAATCACCCCTTCTTAACGTATCAATCCAACCACTCCTACTTAATGCATCCATCCAATCTCCCCTACTTAACGCATCCATCCAACCACCGCTACTTAACGTATCCATCCAACTACCCCTACTTATTGCATCCATCCAATCACTTGTACTTAATACATCCATCCAACCACCCATACTTTACGCATCCATCCAACCACCCCTACATAACGTATCCATCCAACCTCCCCTACTTAATGCTTCCATCCATTCACCTCAACTTAATGCATCCTTCGAACCACCCCTACTTAACGCATCCATCCATTCACCTCTACTTAAAGCATCCAACAACCATCTCTACATAACACATCCATTCAACCGCCCCAACTTAACGTATCCATCCAACTACCCCTACTTAATGCATCCATCCAATCACCTGTACTTAATACATCCATCCAACCACCCATACTTTACGCATCCATCCAACCACCCCTACATAACGTATCCATCCAACCTCCCCTACTTAATGCTTCCCTCCATTCACCTCAACTTAATGCATCCATCGAACCACCCCTACTTAACGCATCCATCCATACACCTCTACTTAAAGCATCCAACAACCATCTCTACATAACACATCCATTCAACCACCACTACATAACGCATCCATCCAACCACCCCTACATATCGCATCAATTTAAACACCCCTACTTAACGCATCCATCCAAGCACCCCTACTTATCCAATACATTCAACCACCCGTACTTAACGCATCCATCCAATCACCCCTACTTAACGCATCCATCCAAACACCCCTACTCAACGCATCCATTCAACCACCCCTAGTTAACGTATCAATCCAACCACTCCTACCTAATGCATCCGTTCAATCACCCCTTCCTAACGTATCAATCCAACCACTCCTACTTAACGCATCCATCCAACCACCCCTACTTAGCGCATCCATCCAACCACCCCTATTTAACGCATCCATCCAACCACCCCATTTAACGTATCCATCCAACAACCCCTACTTAATGCATCCATCCAATCACCTCTACTTAATATATCCATCCAACCACCCCTACTATAAATAAATAAATAAAATAAACTTATATAGCGCCAAATCTAGCTTAAAAACTATTCAGGGTGCTTTACATGTACATGATAACATGTTCTTAAAACGAATTACCCAATTGTATAACTAAAACAAAATTAACTGTATATTATATAAAAGTGCATAAAGACAGACTAATACAAACATTATAAATAAATAAATAAATAAATATAGAAAGGCTAAAAAAAAAAATACACAAGGTCATTTAGGCAGAAGTAATGTTCTCTTCGACGCATTGTCTCTTCATTTAATTATTTATGCATCAGCCAAAGTATTGGTTAAAATAGAGCGTCTTTAAGGCATTCTTAAAAGAGTTCTCATTGCACAGTTCTCTTATTGAGAACGGTAGTCTGTTCCACAGGTCCGGAGCAGCTGCGGGGAAACTCGCATCTCCAGCTTTGCAATTTGTTTTAGGTCCTTTAAGCTGTTTGGTTCCCTCTGAGCGAAGTGCTCTGGTTGGCGGGTAGATGCAAATAAGGTCACGCAAGTACACTGGTCCACGACAGTTGACCGCTCTGTGGACGTGTAATATTATTTTGAAACAGACACGTTCCCGGACCGGAAGCCAATGGAGTTCCTTCAGCACAGGCGTGATGTTGGAGTATTTTGGTACGCGCATGATCAGTCTAGCGGCAGTATTTTGAAGACGCTGTAGTCTGGCAAAGTTCTTGTCAACTGTGCCATATAGAAGAGAATTACAATAGTCAAGCCTCGATGTCACGAGTGCGTTGAACACCCTCTCCCTCGTCTGTCTTGGCACGAACTTGTTAATTTGACCGATGTGATGGATGTGGAAATAGCAGCATCGAACAATTTCTGATGTGTTGGCAGACATGTTCATGTGATTGTCCAAGTACACACCAAGGTTTTTCACTTTATCAACGGCTTGGATGAGTGCACCACCAACACTGATGCTAAGTTCTTTAATTAATTTCTTTGCGGATACAGGCACAATCGGAAGGAACTCAGTTTTCTGATCATTTACTTTGAGATAATTTGAGGTGAGCCACTCTCGAATGTCCATTATGCAGTCTTGAAGACGTCGTATAGCTTCGGATAGTGATGTAGGGTTGAGATCAAACGTATGCATCAATTGCAGGTCGTCAGCGTAGTGGTGAAACTTGACGCCGTGTCTTCTGATGACATCGCCGACTGGTTGGACATACAATGAGAACAGTGCTGGGCCCAGCACGGATCCCTGTGGCACTCCTGTGGTACACGTGTAGTTTTCTGATGTAGCCTGACCAATCACAACCCTCTGTTTGCGGTCCTGCAGATAGGATGCAACCCACCGTAGGGCGTAACCCTGAATACCATAACGCTTGCTGAGCCGATTGAGTAGTATGGTGTGGTCAATTGTGTCGAAAATTGACCTCAGGTCAAGTAGGACAAGCAGAGTACCTTTCTAGCGATCCAAGGCCGCCCGGATATCGCTGCAGACTCTCAACAAGGCGGTTTCTGTTGAATGTAGTCTTCGATATGCGGACTGGAATGGTTCGTTCAGGTTTTGTGAATCAAGATGATCAGACAATCGCAGAGCAACGACCTTTTCAATAACCTTGGATAGATGAGAGAGAGTGCTAACGGGTCGATAGTTACGTAGAATATCACGGTCTAAAGACGGCTTCTTTAATAATGGGTGAACACAGGCCATCTTTAGAGCAGATGGCATTGTCCCTTCCTCCAATGACTTATTAGTAATAGCGGCGATGACCGGCACCAATGATGACAGGCACTGCTGAATACGCATCCATCCAACCTCCCCTACTTAATGCTTCCATCCATTCACCTCTACTTAAAGCATCCAACAACCACCCCTACATAACGCATCCATTCAACCACCACTACATAGCGCATCCACCCAACCACCCCTACATAACGCATCCATTCAACCACCCCTACTTAACCCATCCATCCACGCACCCCTACTTATCCAATCCATTCATCCACCCGTACTTAACGCATCCATCCAATCACCCCTACTTAGCGCATCCATCCAAACACTCCTGCTTAGCGTATCCATCCAACCACTCCTACTTAGCGCATCCATCCAATCACTCCTACTTAGCGCATCCATCCAAACACCCCTATTTAACGCATCCGTCCAACAACCCCTACATAATTCATCAATCCAACCACCCCTAATTAACGCATCCATTCAACCACCCCTACATAACGCATCCATCCAACCACACTTACATAACGCATCTATTCAATCAGCCCTACTCAACGCATCCATCCAACCATCCCTACTTAATGCATCCATCCAACAACCGCTGTGTAACGCATCCATCCAACAACGTCTAATTAATGCATCCATCAATTCACCTCCACTTAGTATATCCATCCATTCACCTCTACTTAACGAATCCATCCAACCACCTCTTCATATCGTTTCCATTCATTCACCTCTACTTAACGCATCCATCCAACCAGCGCTACATAACGTATCCCTCCAACCACCCCTACTTAATGCTTCCATCCATTCACCTCTACTTAATGCATCTATCCAAACGCCCCTACTTAACGCATCCATCCAACCACCCCTACATAGCGCATCCGTCCAACTCCCCCTACTTAATGCTTCCATCCATTCACCTCAACTTAATGCATCCATCCAACCACCAATACTTTACGCATCCATCCAACCACCCCTAATTAACGCATCCATCCAACCACAGCTACTTAACGCATCCACCCAACCAGTCCTACTTAACGCATCCATCCAACCACACCTTCTTAACGCATCCATCCAAACACCCCTGCTTAACGTATCCATCCAACTACCCCTACTTAATGCATCCGTCCAATAACCTCTACTTAATACATCCATCCAACCACCCCTACTTTACCCATCCACCCAACCTCCCCTACGTAACGCATCCATCCAAGCACCCCTACTTATCCAATCCATTCAACCTACTTAACGCATCCATCCAACCACTCCTGCTTAGCATATCCATCCAACAACTCCTACTTAACGCATCCATCCAACCACCCCCACATAGCGCATCCATTCAACAACCCCTATTTAACGCATCCATGCAACCACCCCTACATAACTCATCAATACAACCACCCCTAATTAACGCATCCATCCAACCACTCGTACTTAACGTATCCATCCAACCACCTTACTTTGCGCATTCATCCAACCACCCCTACTTAACGCATCCATTCAAACACCCCTACATAAAGTATCCATCGAACCACCCCTTCTTAGCGCATCCATCCAAACACCCCTACTTAACGCATCCATCCAACCACCCCTACTTAATGTTTCCATCCATTCACCTCTTCTTAATGCATCTATCCAACCGCCCCTACTTAACGCATCCATCCAACCACCCCTACATAACGCATCCGTAACTACCCCTACTTCATGCTTTCGTCCATTCACCTCAACTTAATGCATCCATCCTACCACCAATACTTAACGCATCCATCCAACCACCCCTAATTAACGCATCCATCCAACCACAGCTACTTAACGCATCCACCCAACCACTCCTTCTTAGCGCATCCATCCAAATACCCCTTCTTAACGCATCCATCCAACCACCCCTGCTTAACGTATCCATCCAACCACCCCTACTTTTCCCATCCACCCAACCTCCCCTACGTAACGCATCCATCCATTCACCTCTACTTAAAGCGTACAACAACCACCCCTACATAACGCACCCATTCAACCGCCACTACATAACGCATCCATCCAAGCAACCCTACTTATCCAATCCATTCAACCACCCGTACTTAACGCATCCATCCAACCACTCCTGCTTAGCGTATCCATCCAACCACTCCTACTTAACGCATCCATCCAACCACTCCAACTTAGCGCATCCATTCAACAACCCCTATTTAACCCATCCATCCAACCACCCCTACATAACGCATCCATCCAACCTCCCCTACGTAACGCATCTATCCATTATCCTCTACTTAAAGCGTCCCACAACCACCACTACATAACGCATCCATCCAACCACCCCTACTTAGCCCATCCATTCAACCAACCGTACCATCCATTCAACCAACCGTACTCAACGCATCCATACAAACACCACTACGTAACGCTTCCATCCAACCACTCCTACTTAACGTATCCTTCCAACCACTCCTACTTAGCGCATCCATCCAACCACCCCCACATAACGCATCCATTCAACAACCCCTACTTAACGCATCCATCCAACACCCCCTACTTAACGCATCCATCCAACCATTCCTACTTACCGCATCTATCCAACCGTCCCTACTTAACGCATCCATCCAACCACCCCTAAATAACGCATCCGTCCAACTACCCCTACTTAATGCTTCCATCCATTCACCTCAACTTAATGCATCCATCCAACCACCAATACTTAACGCATCCATCCAACCACCCGTAATTAACGCATCCATCCATCCACAGCTACTTAACGCATCCACCCAACCACTCCTAATTAACGCATCCATCCAACCACCCCTTCTTAACGCATCCATCCAACCACCCATGCTTAACGTATCCATCCAACTACCCCTACTTAATGCATCCATCCAATCACCTCTACTTAATACATCCATCCAACCACCCCTACTTTGCCCATCCACCCAACCTCCCCTACGTAACGCATCCATCCATTCACCTCTACTTAAAGCATCCAACAACCACCCCTACATAACGCATCCATTCAACCACCCCTACTTAACGCATCCATCAAAACACCCCTACGTATCGCATACATCCAACCACTCCTACTTAACGCATCCATCCAACCACTCCTAATTAACGCATCCACCCAACTAATCTACTTAGCGCATTCATCCAACCACCCCTTCTTAACGCATCCATCCATCATCGTGCTGTCGGTCGCGAAGCGACAAAGACTGCTTCCATCACTTGACTCTTGCTCTCCATTTCTCTCTCTGCTGTGAGAGTGATGTCCATGAGTCGATCTTTATGTCTCTCATCTTTAGGTTTCTCTTGATGGTATCTTTGAACCGGAGACGAGGGCGCCCTCTCTTTCTCTGACCAGAAGACAGTTGAGAGTAGAGAACCTGCTTCGGTAGCCTGTCTGGTGACATCCTCATGAGGTGTCCAGTCCACCGGAGATTCTTTCTGATCAGAAGATCTTCCATAGATGGCAGCCCTGTTCGTTCTAGTATTTCCTTGTTTGTCACTTTGTCCATCCAGGTTATCCTCATGATCGAACGCAGATGTCGCATCATGAAGGCATGTAGCTTTTTAACCTGTCGTCTGTACACTGTCCAGGCCTCAGCTCCGTATAGGAGGGTGGACAGCACGATTGCACGGTATATCTTTCCTTTAACCCGCATGGACACATGGTGGTTGTTCCAGAGTCTCTGGCGTAGTCGGCCGAAAGATGCACTAGCCTTGGCCATCCTCCTCTGTATTTCATCGTCAATGCATCCATCACTTGATATAGTGCTTCCGAGGTAGGTGAATGCTAGAACAGAGTTCAGCTTGTTTCCATCAACCATGATATCCTCCTCTCGGGTTCTTGTAGAGTTGGGTTGGTACAGCACCTCGGTCTTCTTGATGTTAATCTTCAGGCCGAACTTCTTTGACGCATCGGAGAAAGCATCCACTATTTTCTGCATCTCTTCAGCAGAGTGTGCAACCAGTGCACTGTCATCTGCGAATAGCAGCTCTCTCATCAGTATCCGAGTAGTCTTGGTCTTTGCTCTGAAGTGTGCGACGTTGAATAGGTCAGCGTTTTGTCTGGACTGTATGTAGACTCCATCCCCCATGTCTCGGAAAGCCTCGTCGAGCATTGCTGATAGGAAGATGGAGAAGAGTGTGGGGGCCAGTACACAACCTTGCTTGACCCCATTTGTGACACTGAACGATTCTGAGACTTCTCCTCCAACACTGACATTCGCCATCATTCCAGTATGTAGTGCCTCGATCATTGTTGTGAACTTCTCTGGGCAGCCATACTTCCTCAGTAGCTGCCATAGCCCAGTCCTCCCAACTGTATCGAACGCCTTGCTGAAGTCGACAAATACCATGTACAGTGGTCGGTCCTGTTCAATGCATTTTTCTTGTAGTTGTCGGAGACAAAATATCATATCCACGGTGCTCCGGTTACCTCTGAAGCCACATTGTGTCTCCGGAACTACCTCTGGTGTTATGTGGGTAGATAGTCTGTTGAGGAGGATCCTCGCGAAGATCTTGCCCGCTATGGAAAGAAGAGAGATTCCTCTATAGTTCCCACAGTCTGTTCGATCACCTTTCTTGTAGATGGTTACAATGCTGGCATCCTTCCATGCTTGTGGTACAGAACCCACCTCCCAGGCATAGGTGATTAGTTGGTGCAGTCTGCTGAACAGATTGTCTCCTCCGTGCTTCCATACTTCTGCGGGAATTCCATCTCCTCCAGGTGCTTTGCCATCTTTCAGGCCGGCGATTGCTCTAGCCATCTCATCCGTAGTTGGAATCTCATCGAGGCTTGTCTTGATAATGCGCTGCGGGATGTTGTCCAGAGCTTCGTGATCTATGTCGCCAGGGACGTTGAGTAGCTTCTGGAAGTGTTCACTCCATCTTGCCACAACTCTCTTGCTGTCAGAGAAGGTCTCCATTCCATCTGTTGATTTCAGTTGAACAGATCCCTTCTTTTTGGGACCCCACACTTCCTTCAGCCCATTGTAGAAGCCCTTCATGTTGTTACTGTCAGCAGCTCTCTGCAGCTCCACTGCCTTCCTTTCCCACCAGTCTGACTTCAGTGCACGCGTGTGTTTTTGTAGCAATCTGCAGGCATCTTTGTATGCTGCAGTGGTGGACCTGGTGCTCCTGGTTTGCAACACTCTCTGGTGGGCTTGGTCTCTTCTGTTCATAAGAGTCTGTAGCTCCTGGTCGTTGGGGTCGAACCAGTCCTGGTCTTTTCTGTCTGGCTTGCCGAGATATGTCTTGGCTGTGTTGTACACGACCTGCTGCAGAGAAGCCCATTCCTCATCTGGTGTTGAGTTTTCCTTCTCCTCCCATTGGGCGAGAGCACTGTCCATCTCCTGCTCAAAACTCTCCCTATCGCTGGTGGTACTTAGTTTTGCAATGTTCAGCTTGGTCGGCTTACTTGTCCCTTGCCTGTTGTGCTTTTTTCGTATTCTGAAAGCCACTTTTGACCTCAGCATCTGGTGATCAGTCCAGCAGTTTGCTCCACGCATGACTCGGGTACTGTGGATGTCCATCTTATCCCGACACCTCGTGATGATGAAGTCGATCATATGCCAATGTTTCGAACGAGGATGCATCCAGGTGGTCTTGCGTTCATCCTTCTGCTTGAACATGGTGTTCGTCACTATCAGTTCGAACTCAGAGCACAGAGCCAGTAGAAGCTCGCCATTGGAGTTGCATTTCCCAATCCCATGTTTGCCCATGACCAAGGGCCACTTGTCATTTTCTCTTCCTATCCTCGCATTGAAGTCTCCTATCAGCAGTAGCTTATCTGTACGAGGGATGCCACTGAGCACACTTGCCAGCTGGTTGTAGAAGGCCTCCTTGTTTGCATCTGGGTTTGTCATTGTTGGAGCGTACACGCTGATAATTGTAGCAAAGTTGTCCTTGCTCAGAGGTAGTCTCATCGTCATGATTCTGTCACTTACTGGCCGTGGCATTTCTGTCAGCTTTGTGACGATATCCTTCTTGATAGCAAAGCCCACTCCTGCCTCCCTTCTTTCTCCTTCCGGTTTGCCACTCCAGAAGAAAGAGTATTCCAAGTCGTCGAGACTACCAGACTCTGAGAACCTTGTTTCACATAGGGCGGCGATGTCGATGTTGTATTTGGCAAGTTCCATTGCTACTAGTGCCGTACGTCTTTCTGGTCGGTTAGCTCCATCTCGGTCGAGGAGAGTCCTGACGTTCCATTGTCCAATTGTCAGTAGTTGTCTTCTTTGTCTTCTTCTTCCTAGCTGATTTTCCACTGTCGACGGAAGATGAGGTCGAGCAGCGCGGTCCTTGGTAACCCGGGCGACGGCCGATCCGGTATGGAGTTTCATGCAGTTGTACATTTCATGGAAGCTGCTTGCAAAAAGTGTTGAAGTGCCGCTGGCTTTTGCAAGTTACTAGCGACACTCTCTCGGGGAACAAATAGAGGTCTCACACCGGCAAGAACATGTCAAGACAGGCGCAAACTATTTGTCCCTGCAGTGGCTGGTCGAGAGATGTTGGGAGTTCCATACATCAACCGCCCTTGATGCTGCCACAGTGACATGGTTTTCTGTTTAGGGTTTGCTCCCTTAGCCTTCGGTTCTGACAGGAACCTGTACCACAAGGCAGTGTTTTACAACTCTGCATGGCAGGGGCGTCAAACTCCCTGAGTTGTTGCAGTACCTGGGGTACTGCAACACCTGCATACCCAACGCATCCATCCAACCACCCATATTTAACGTATTCATCCTGTTGATTCTTGTGTGGGTGCGTGTGTGTGGGTGCATGTGTGTGTGTGCGTGTGTCGGTGGGTGTGTGGGTGCATGTGTGCAATAATGTGTGTGTGTGAGTGCGTGTATGTATGTGCGTGTGTTAGCGCGTGTGTGTGCGCGGGTGGGTGCATGTGTGGGTGCGGGTGTGTGGGTGCGTGTGTGTGTGTGGGTGCACGTGTGTGAATGCGTGTGTTGTTACGTGTGTGGATTGGTGTGTGGGTGAGTGTGTGTGCGTGCGTGTGTGGGCACATGTATGTGTGGGTGCGTGCGTCTGTGTGTGGGTGCGTGTGTGGTTGGATGTGTGGATTCGTGTATGTGTATGTGTGTGCGTGTGCATGTGTGTGTGTGCGTGTGTTGGCGCGTGTGTGTGCGCGTGTGGTTGCGTGTGTGTGGGTGCGTGCGTGTGTATGTGCGTGTGTGTATGTGCATGTGTGTTGTCGCGTGTGTGTGCGTGTGAGGGTGCACATGTGGGTGCCTGTGTGTGGTTGCGTGTGTCGATGCGTCCGTGCGTGTGTGGGTGCGTGTAAATGGGTGCGTCTGTGGTGCATATGTATATGTGTGCGTTTCTTTGCGCGTGTGCATGTGTGTGTCTGCGTGTGTGTGTGCGTGGGTTGCTGTGTGTGGGTCCGCATGTGGGTGTGTGTGGGTTCGTGTGTGTGCGTGTGTTTGCACGGTTGTGGGTGCGTGTGTGTGGGTGTGTATATGTGTGAGCGTGTGCGTGGTTGCGTGCGTATGTTGATGGGTTTGTGGTGCTTTTGTGGGTATGTGTGCGTGTGCTTGCGCGTGTGTTACGTGTGGGTGCGCGTGTGTGTGTCTGTGTGCGCGCGTGTTGGCCCGCGTGTGTGTGTGCGTGTGTGGGTGCGTGTGTTGGTGCGTGTGTTGGTGCGTCTGTGTATGTGAGCGTGTGGGCGCATATGTGTGTGGACGCGTGCAAATGGGAGCATGGGTGCGTGTGTGGGTGCGTGTGTGGGTGCGTGTGTGGGTACATGTGAGTTTTGGGGCGTTTGTGTGTGTGTGGATTCGTGTGCGTGTGTGTGTGCGTGTGTGTGTGCGTGTGTTGGCGCGTGTATGTGCGTGGGTTTGATCGTGTGTGTGGGTGCATGTGTGTGTGCGTGTGTCGGTGCGTGATTGGATGCGTGTGTGGGTGCGCGTGTGTGGGTGCTTGTGTGGTGCATGTGTGTGTATGTGTGCGTGTGTTGTCGCGTGTGTGTTCGTGTGGGTGCGTGTGTGTGAGAGTGTGCGTGTGTTGTCAAGTGTGTGCGTGTGAAGGAGCGTGTGGGTGCGTGTGGATGTGTTAGTCTGCGTGATTGTGAGTGTGCGTGTGTTGGTGCATGTATGTGTATGTGTGCATGTGTCAGTGTATGTTTGAGTGCGTGTGTGGATTCTTGTGTGTGTGTGTGTGTGTTTGGGTGTGTGGGTGTGTATGCGTGGGCTTGTGCGTGTGTGTGGGTGCGTGTGTGTTTGTCGGTGCATGTGTCGGTGCGTGTCTGGATTCGTATGTGGGTGCGCACCAACACACGGACCCACAAGCGCACATACACGGGCCAACTCACGCACACCCACACACGCACACACAGACGATTCCATACATGTACCAAGACACCCAACGACACACGCACACACACACACACACACACACACACACACACACACACATGCATCCGCAAACACGCACCCACACACGAATCAACACACGCACCCACACACGCACCGACACAAGCACAAACTTTCTCTGTCTCTCTCGTTTACTCTCTCTCCCTCTCTGTCATACGCGCGCACACACACGCATCTATACACATAGACGCAAACACACACACACACACACACACACACACATAAACACCCACCCACACACGCACCCACACGCGCCAAAACACGCACACGCACACACACGCACACACGCACACACGCAACCACACACACGCACCCACACACGCACTAACAGGCGTACCCACACACGGACCCACACGCAAGCGCCAGCACACTCACACGCGAACCCATACACACGCACCCATACACGCACCCACACACGCGCACACTCACACACACGCGCCAAAATACGCACACATACACACACATGAACGACACACGAACCCATACACACGCACCCAAACACGCACCCACACCCATGTACCCACACACACGCGCCCACACACGCACACATACCAACACGCACCACACACGCACCCACAGACGCACACATTCACACACATGCACCACACACGCAACCCCGCACACGCGCCAACCACGCAAATACACACACGCACGCACCCACCCACAGGCACCCACCCACACACGCACCGTCATACGCCCACACACTCTGCAACACACGCACACACACACCCGAACACACACACACACAAACGCCCCAACACTCACACGTACCCACACACGCACCCACACACGCACCCACACACGCACACACACGCTACAACACGTGCACACATAAACACACAAACTCCACACACGCACCCACAAACACGCACCCAAGCACGCACCGACACACGGACTCACACACCCGCCCCACACATGCACACATAGACACAAGCACCACACACGCACCCACTCGCACGCGCCCACACACACACATGCTCCCACACGCACATATACACACACGCAACCACACACGGACCAACACACGCACACACACACACGCGTCCACACAAGCTCACTTGCACACACACACACACACAAACACATGAACCCATACACACGCGGGCCAACACACACACACACAGACACAAACACACCCACACGCGCACTCACACGTAACCATACACGCACACACACGCGCAAGCACACGCACACATACCCACTAATGCACCACCAACGCATCAACATACGCACGCACCCACGCACACGCACACGCGCACACATATATACACACACACCCACACACACGCACCCACAACCGTGCAAACACACGCACACACACGAACCCACACACACCCACATGCGGACCCACACACAGCAACCCACGCACACACACACGCAGACACACACATGCACACGCGCAAAGACACGCACACATATACATATGCACCACACACGCACCCACTTACACGCACCCACACACCCTCGGACGCATCCACACACGCAACCACACACATGCGCACCCTCACACGCACACACACGCGACAACACACAGACACATACACACACGCACACACACGCACGCACCCACAAACACGCAACCACACGCGCACAGACACGCGCCAACACACGCACACACACATGCCCCCACACACACATACTCATACACGAATCCATACATTTACCCACACACGCACCCACACACACACGCACGCACCCACACATACATGTGCCCACACACGCACGCACGCACACACACTCACCCACACACCAATCCACACACTCACCCACACAGGTAACAACACACGCATTCACACACATACACCCACACTCATACGCACCCACACACCCGCACCTATACACGCACCCACCCGCGCACACACTCGCGCCAACACACGCAGATACACACACGCACTCACACACACACGATTCCACGCATGCACCCACACACCCACCGACACACGCACACACACATGCACACACACACACACGCACCCACACACGAATCAACACACGCACCGCATGCGTGTCCGTTTGTCGGTGCATATATTGGTGCATGTGTCGATTCGTGTGTGGTTGCGTGTGTGTGGGTGCGTGTGTGTATGTTTGCGTGTGGGCGCATGTGTGTGTGGGTGCGTACGAGTGTGTGGGTGGGTGCATGTGTGGTGCTTGTATGTATGTGTGCATGTGTGGGCGCGTGTGTGAGTCCGTGTGTCGCTGCGTGTGTGGGTGCGTGTGTGAATTCGTGTGTTGGTGTGTGCTTGGGTGCGTGTTTGTGGGTGCGTGTGTGGAGCATGTGTTTGTTTGTGTTCGTGTGTAGTCGCGTGTGTCTCCGTGTGTGGGTGCGTGTGTGGGTGCGTGTGTGGTGCATGTGTGTGTATGTGTGCGTGTGTGTGTACCTGTGTGTGGGTGTGGGTGTGCATGTGTTGGCTTGTATTTGTGTGTGTGGGTGCGTGTGTGGTGTGTGTTTGTATGTGTGCGAGTGTTGGAGCGTGTGTATGGGTGCGTGTGTTGTTCATGTGTGTGTATGTGTGCCTATTTTGGCGCGCGTTTGTGCGTGTGTGGGTGCGTGTATGGGTGCGTGTATTGGTGCGCGTGTGAGTGCGTGTGTGGGTGCGTATGTGTTTTTGCGTGTGTGTGCGTGTGTGTGTGTGAGCGTGTGCGTGTGCGTGTGCGTGTTTTGGCGCGTGTGGGTGAGT
>OZ024861.1:20145212-20180212 GCA_964017155.1 Oasisia sp. SBJ-2009
TGTGGGTGTGCATGTGTTGGCTTGTATTTGTGTGTGTGGGTGCGTGTGTGGTGTGTGTTTGTATGTGTGCGAGTGTTGGAGCGTGTGTATGGGTGCGTGTGTTGTTCATGTGTGTGTATGTGTGCCTATTTTGGCGCGCGTTTGTGCGTGTGTGGGTGCGTGTATGGGTGCGTGTATTGGTGCGCGTGTGAGTGCGTGTGTGGGTGCGTATGTGTTTTTGCGTGTGTGTGCGTGTGTGTGTGTGAGCGTGTGCGTGTGCGTGTGCGTGTTTTGGCGCGTGTGGGTGAGTGTGTGGGTGGGTGTTTGTGTGTGTGTGTGTGTGTGTGTGTTTGTGTGTGTGTGTGTGTGTGTGTGTGTGTGTGTTTGTGTGTGTGTGTGTGTGTGTGTGTGTGTGTGTGCCCGCGCGTATGACAGAGGGAGAGAGAGTGAGCGAGAGAGACAAAGAAAGTATGTGCGTGTTTCGTTGAGTGTGTGGGTGCGTGTGTTGATTCGTTTGTGGGTGCGTGTGTGTGGGTGCATGTGTGTGTGTGCGTGTTTCGGTGGGTGTGTGCGTGCATGTGTGGATTCGTGGGTGTGTGTGTGTGTGTTGGCGGGTGTGTGTGCGCGGATGGGTGCGTGTGTGGGTGCGTGTGTGGGTGTGAGGGTGCGTGTGTGTGGGTGCATGTGTGTGAATGCGTGTGTTGTTACGTGCGTTGGTGCGTGTGTGGATTGGTGTGTGGGTGTGTATGTGTGTGTGTGTGTGGGCGCGTGTGTATGTGGGTGTTTTTGTAGTGCATATGTATATGTGTGCGTGTCTTTGCGCGCGTGTGTGCGTGTGGGTGCGTGTGTGGATGCATGTGGGTGCGTGTGTGTGAGTGCATGTGTCTGTATGCCTGCGTGTGTGGGTGCGTGTGTAGATTCATGTGTGGGTGCGTGTGTGGGTGCGTGTGTGTGTGCGTGTTTGTTTGTGTGTATGTATATATATGTGTGTGGTGTGTGTGTGTGCGTGTGAGCGCGCGCGTATGACAGAGAGAGAGAGAGCGAGCAAGAGAGACAGAGAATATGTGTGCGTGTGTCGGTGCGTGTGTTGATTCGTGTGTGGGTGCGTGTGTGTGGGTGCATGTGTGTGTGCGTGTGTCGGTGGGTGTGTGGGTGCATGCGTGGAATCGTGTGTGTGTGAGTGCGTGTGTGTATCTGCGTGTGTAGGTGCGGGTGTGTGGGTGCGTATGAGTGTGGGTGCATGTGTGTGAATGCGTGTGTTGTTACCTGTGTGGGTGAGTGTGTGGATTGGTGTGTGGGTGAGTGTGTGTGCGTGCGTGCGTGTGTGGGCACATGTATGTGTGGGTGCGTGCGTCTGTGTGTGGGTGCGTGTGTGGGTAAATGTATGGATTCGTGTATGAGTATGTGTGTGTGTGTGCATGTGTGTGTGTGCGTGTGTTGGCGCGTGTGTGTGCGCGTGTGGTTGCGTGTTTGTGGGTGCGTGCGTGTGTGTGCGGGTGTGTATGTGTCTGTGTGTTGTCGCGTGTGTGTGCGTGTGAGGGTGCGCATGTGGGTGCCTGTGTGTGGTTGCGTGTGTGGATACGTCCGTGGGTGTGTGGGTGCGTGTAAGTGGGTGCGTGTGTGGTGCATATGTATATGTGTGCGTGTCTTTCCGCGTGTGCATGTGTGTGTCTGCGTGTGTGTGTGCGTGGGTTGCTGTGTGTGGGTCCGCATGTGGGTGTGTGTGGGTTCGTGTGTGTGCGTGTGTTTGCACGGTTGTGGGTGCGTGAGTTTGGGTGTGTGTGTATATATGTGTGCGCGTGTGCGTGTGCGTGCGTGCGTGCGTATGTTGATGCGTTGGTGGTGCATTTGTGGGTATGTGTGCGTGTGCTTGCGCGTGTGTGTGCGTGTATGGTTACGTGTGAGTGCGCGTGTGGGTGTGTTTGTGTCTGTGTGTGTGCGTGTGTTGGCCCGCGTGTGTATGGGTTCATGTGTTTGTGTGTGTGTGTGTGTGTGTGTGTGTGTGTGTGTGTGTGTGTGTGTGTGCAAGTGAGCTTGTGTGGACGCGTGTGTGTGGGTGTATGTGTGTGTGCGTGTGCGTGTGTTGGTGCGTGTGTGGTTGCGTGTGTGTATATGTGCGTGTGGGAGCATGTGTGTGTGTGGGCGCGTGCGAGTGGGTGCGTGGGTGCGTGTGTGGTGCTTGTGTCTATGTGTGCATGTGTGGGGCGGGTGTGTGAGTCCGTGTGTCGGTGCGTGCTTGGGTGCGTGTTTGTGGGTGCGTGTGTGGAGTTTGTGTGTGTATGTGTGCACGTGTTGTAGCGTGTGTGTGCGTGTGTGGGTGCGTGTGTGGGTGCGTGTGAGGGTACGTGTGAGTGTTGGGGCGTTTGTGTGTGTGTGTGTTCGTGTGTGTGTGTGCGTGTGTTGCAGAGTGTGTGGGCGTATGACGATGCGTGTGTGGGTGGGTGCCTGTGGGTGGGTGCGTGCGTGTGTGTATTTGCGTGGGTGGCGCGTGTGCGGGGTTGCGTGTGTGGTGCATGTGTGTGAATGTGTGCGTCTGTGGGTGCGTGTGTGGTGGGTGTTGGTATGTGTGCGTGTGTGGGCGCGTGTGTGGGGGTACATGGGTGTGGGTGCGTGTTTGGGTGCGTGTGTATGGGTTCGTGTGTCGTTCATGTGTGTGTATGTGTGCGTATTTTGGCGCTTGTGTGTGAGTGTGCGCGTGTGTGGGTGCGTCTATGGGTGCGTGTGTATGGGTTCGCGTGTGAGTGTGCTGGAGCTTGCGTGTGGGTCCGTGTGTGGGTACGCCTGTGAGGGCGTGTGTGGGTGCGTGTGTGTGGTTGCGTGGTTGCGTGTGTGCGTGTGTGTGCGTGTGCGTGTGCGTGTTTTGGCGCGTATGGGTGCGTGTGTGTGTGGGTGTTTATGTGTGTGTGTGTGTGTGTGTGTGTGTGTGTTTTTGCGTCTATGTGTATAGATGTGTGTGTGTGCGCGCGTATGACAGAGAGGGAGAGAGAGTAAACGAGAGAGACAGAGAAAGTTTGTGCTTGTGTCGGTGCGTGTGTGGGTGCGTGTGTTGATTCGTGTGTGGGTGCGTGTTTGTGGGTGCATGTGTGTGTGTGTGTGTGTGTGTGTGTGTGTGTGTGTGTGTGTGTGTGTGTGTGTGTGTGTGTGTCGTTGGGTGTCTTGGTGCATGTATGGAATCGTCTGTGTGTGCGTCTGTGGGTGTGCGTGTGTTGGCCCTTGTATGTGCGCTTGTGGGTCCGTGTGTTGGTGCGCACCCACATACGAATCCAGACACGCACCGACACATGCACCGACAAACACACACGCACCCACACACACGCACAAACCCACGCATACACACCCACACACCCAAAAAAACACACACACACACACACACGAATCCACACACGCACTCAAACATACACTGACACATGCACACACACATACATGCACCAACACACGCACACTCACAATCACGCAGACAAACACATCCACACGCACCCACACGCTCCCACCCACGCACACACTTGACAACACACGCACACTCTCACACACACGCACCCACACGAACACACACGCGACAACACACGCACACATACACACACATGCACCACACAAGCACCCACACACGCGCACCCACACACGCATCCAATCACGCACCGACACACGCACACACACATGCACCCACACACACGATCAAACCCACGCACATTCACGCGCCAACACACGCACACACACACGCACACACACACGCACACGAATCCACACACACACAAACGCCCCAACACTCACATGTACCCACACACGCACCCACACACGCACCCACACACGCACCCATGCACCCACTTGCACGCGTCCACACACACATGCGCCCACACGCTCACATACACAGACGCACCAACACACGCACCAACACACGCACCCACACACGCACACACACACGCGGGCCAACACGCGCGCACACACACACAGACACACACACGCGCACCCACACGTAACACACGCGCAAGCACACGCACACATACCCACAAAAGCACCACAAACGCATCAACATACGCACGCAACCACGCACACGCTCACAAATATACACACAACCACAAACACGCACACAAAACCGTGAAAACACACGCACACACACGAACCCACACACACCCACATGCGGACCCACACACAGCAACCCACGCACACACACACGCAGACACACACATGCACACGCGCAAAGAAACGCACACATATACATATGCACCACAGACGCACCCATTTACACGCACCCACACACGCACGGACGCATCGACACACGCAACCACACACAGGCCCCCACATGCGCACCCTCACACGCACACACACGCGACAACACACATGCACATACACACACGCACACACACACGCACGCACCCACACACACGCAACCACACGCGCACACACACGCGCCAACACACGCACACACACACATGCACACGCACACACATACACATACACGAATCCACACATCCAACCACACACGCACCCACACACAAACGCACGCACCCACACATACGCCCACACACGCACGCACACACACTCACCCACACACCAATCCACACACGTAACAACACACGCATTCACACACGTGCACCCACACACACACGCACCCACCCACCCGCACCCACACATGCACCCACCCGCGCACACACACGCGCTAACACACGCACATACATACACGCACTCACACACACACACACACATTATTGCACACATGCACCCTCACACCCACCGACACACGCACACACACAAGAATCAACACACGCACCGACACACGCACACACATTCTCTGTCTCTCTGGCTCACTCTCTCTCTCTCTCTCTCTGTTATACGCGCGCGCTCACACGCACACACATACACACACACACACACACACACACACAGACACACATATACACATACACACAACCACACACGCACACACACGCACCCACACACGCACCCACACATGAATCCACACACGCACCCACACACGCACGCATACAGACACATGCACTCACACACGCACCCACATGCAACCACACACGCACCCACACGCACACACACGTGCAAAGAAACGCACACATATACATATGCACAACAAACGCACCCACATACACACGCGCCCACACCCACATACACACCCACACACCAATCCAAACACGCACCAACACACGTAACAACACACGCATTCACACACATGCACCCACACACACGCACCCTCACACCCGCACCCACACACCCACTCATCCGCGCATACGCACACACACACGCACACGCACACGCACTCGCACACGCACACACACGCAACAACACATACGCATCGACACACGCACTCACACGCGCACCAATACACGCACCCATACACGCATACACGCACCCACACACGCACAAACGCGCGCCAAAATAGGCACATATACACATACACATGAACAACACACGCACCCATACACACGCACCGACACACGCACACATACAAACACCCACCACATACGCACCCACACACACAAACACAAGCCAACACACGAACACACACACCCACACACACGCGACAACACACGAACACAAACACACACATGCTCCACACACGCACCCACAAACACGCACCCAAACACACACCAACATACGAATCCACACCCACACCCACACACGCAGCGACACACGGACTCACACACGCGCCCACACATGTACACATACATACAAGCACCACACACGCACCCACCCACACACTCGTACGCACCCACACACACATGCGCCCACACGCACACACACACATACACAGACGCACCCACACACACGCAACCACACACGAATCCACAGATGCACCAACATATGCACCGACAAACTGACACACATGCACCCACACACACGCACCCACTCACAATCACACACACAAACACCCACCCACACACACACATACACATGCGCCAAAACACGCACACACACACGCACCAACACACGCACTCACACGCGCACCCACACACGGGCCCACACGCACGCGCCAACACACACACACACGAACCCGTACACAGGCACCCATACACGCACCCACACACGCACACACGCGCGCCAAAATGCGCACACATACACGCACATGAATGACACACGCACCCGTACACACGCACCCAAACACGCCCCCACACCCACGCACACGCGCCCAAACAATCACACATACAAACACGCAACACAGACGCACCCACACACACAAACACAAGCCAACACAAGCACACACACACCAACACACACGCCCACACATACGCACACATACACAGACATGCAACACACACGCAAACCCACAAACGCGCCACACACACAAAGACACACACGCACCCATCCACACACACGCACCCATCTACACAAGCACCCAAATAAGCCCACACACGCTCCAACCCACGCACACACATGCACCCACACACACAAACGCACCAACACTTACACGTACCCTCCCACGCACGCACCCACACACACATGCGCCCACTCGCAGACATACACACACGCACCCATACAAACGCACCACACACGAATCCACACACACACCCACACACGCACCCACACGCGCAAACATACTCACACACACACATGCACCACAAACGCACCCACACACGCAGGCACCCACAGACACGCGCACACACATACACACACACCCACACAGACGTTCCCACTCACATGCACCAAACGACACACGCACCCACACAGGCACACACACGCGCCAAAACACGCAGACACACAAACACGCACCCACACTTACCAACACCCACTCACGGACCCACATACACACACGCGCCGAAGCACACACACACGCACACATACGCACGCACGCACCCACACACGCACCCAGACTGACAAGCGCCCACACATAATAATCATAATCGTCGCATTTTGATAGCGCTGTTCCAACGTTCGTTGCTCACAGCGCTGTACAGAATGTTCTTGTAAATAAATAAGTCTTGAATTTTACTTTAAACGTAGCCGTGGACTTAGGTGACAATGTCAGATGATACGGTAGTGCATTCCATAGACTTGGGGCTGCCACGCTGAAAGCTCTGTCACCCCAGCGACGCCTTGTGCGTGGCACACACAATAAACTGTGTTCGCTGTAGCGGAGCGACCTAACTGGCTGGCGTCGGCTTACACATTGTGCAATGTAGTCAGGTGCTTGGCCATTCAGTCCACACACGCACACATACACACACGCACCACACACACGCACCCACGCTCAGACGCACGCACCCACACAGACATGTGCCCCCACACGGACGCATACACATGCACCCACACACGCACCAACACACACGCACCCATACACCCGCACCAACACACGGACCCACAAGCGCACATACACGGGCCAACACACGCACACCCACACACGCACACACAGACGAGTACATACATGCACCAAGACACCCAACGACACACGCACACACACACACACACACACACACACACACACACACACACATGCACCCACAAACACTCACCCACACACGAATCAACACACGCACCCACACACGCACCGACACAAGCACAAACTTTCTCTGTCTCTCTCGTTTACTCTATCTCCCTCTCTGTCATACGCGCGCACACACACACATATATATACACATAGACGCAAACACACACACACACGCACCCACACGCGCCAAAACACGCACACGCACACGCACACACACGCACATACGCACACACGCAACCACACACACGCACCCACACATGCACTCACACGCGTACCCACACACGGACCCACACGCAAGCGTCAGCACACTCACACGCGAACCCATACACACGCACCCATACACGCACCCACACACGCACACACTCACACACACGCGCCAAAATACGCACACATACACACACGAACCCATACACACGCACCCAAACACGCACCCACACCCATGTACCCACACACACGCGCCCATACACGCACACATACCAACCCGCACCACACACGCACCCACAGACGCACACATTCACACACATGCACCACACACGCAACCCCGCACACGCGCCACCCACGCAAATACACACACGCACGCACCCACCCACAGGCACCCACCCACACACGCACCCTCATACGCCCACACACTCTGCAACACACGCACACACACACACGAACACACACACACAAACGCCCCAACACTCACACGTACCCACACACGCACCCACACACGCACCCACACACGCACACACACGCTACAACACGTGCACACATACACACACAAACTCCACACACGCACCCACAAACACGCACCCAAGCACGCACCGACACACGGACTCACACACCCGCCCCACACATGCACACATAGACACAAGCACCACACACGCACCCACGCACCCACTCGCACGCGCCCACACACACATGCTCCCACACGCACACATACACACACGCAACCACACACGCACCAACACACGCAAACACACATACACCCACACACACGCGTCCACACAAGCTCACTTGCACACGCACACACACACACAAACACATGAACCCATACACACGTACCCACACACGCACACACACACACGCGGACCAACACACACAGACACACACACACACACACACCCACACGCGCACTCACACGTAACCACACACGCACACACACGCGCAAGCACACGCACACATACCCACAAATGCACCACCAACGCCTCAACATACGCACGCATGCACGCACACGCACACGCGCACACATATATATATACACACACACACACACACACACACATGCACCCACAACCGTGCAAACACACGCACACACAGGAACCCACACACACCCACATGCGGACCCACACACAGCAACCCACGCACACACACACACACAGACACACACATGCACACGCGCAAAGACACGCACACATATACATATGCACGACACACGCACCCACTTACACGCACCCACACAACCACGGACGCACCCTCACACGCACACACATGCGACAACACACAGACACATACACACACGCACACACACGCACGCACCCACAAACACGCAAACACACGCGCACACACACGCGCCAACACGCGCACACACACATGCACACACACACATACTCATACACGAATCCATACATTTACCCACACACGCACCCACACACAGACGCACGCACCCACACATACATGTGCCCACACACGCACGCACACACACTCACCCACACACCAATCCACACACTCACCCACACACGTAACAACGCACGCATTCACACACATCTCACGCACACCCATACACCCGCACCTACACACTCACCCACCCGCGCCAACACACGCAGATACACACACGCACTCACACACACACGATTCCATACATGCACCCACATACCCACCGACACACGCACACACACATGCACCCACACACACGCACCCACACACGAATCAACACACGCACCGACACACGAACACACATTCTCTGTTTATCTGGCTCACTCTCTCTCTCTCTCTCTCTGTCATACGCCCGAGCTCACACGCACACACACACACACACACACACACACACACACACACATATATACACACACATACACACAAACACACACGCACACGCACACACACACGCACCAACACACGCACCCACACATTATTCCACACACACACCCACACACGCACGCATACAGACACATGCACTCACACACACGCACCCACATGCATCCACACACGCACCCACACGCACCTACACGCACACACACGCACAAAGACACGCACAAATATACATATGCACTACAAACGCACCCACATACACACGCGCCCACACACACACATACACACCCACACACCAATCCACACACGCACCAACACACGTAACAACACACGCATTCACACACATGCACCCACACACACGCACCTTCACACCCGCACCCACACACGCACCCATCCGCGCACACACACCCGCCAACACACGCACACACACCCACGAATCCACACATGCACGCACACACCCACCGAAACACGCACACACACACACACACACATGCACCCACACACACGCACCCACAAACGAATTAACACACGCACCCACACACTCACCGAAACACGCACATACTTTCTTTGTCTCTCTCGCTCACTCTCTCTCTCCCTCTGTCATACGCGCGGGGACACACACACACACACACACATATATATATATATATATATATATATATATATACATACACACAAACACACACACACAAACACCCACCCACACACGCACCCACACGCGCCAAAACACGCACACGCACACTCACACGCTCAGACACACACACGCACACACACGCAAAAACACATACGCACCCACACACGCACTCACACACGCACCAATACACGCACCCATACACGCACCCACACACGCACAAACGCGCGCCAAAATAGGCACACATACACACACATGAACAACACACGCACCCATACACACGCACCCACACTCGCACACATACAAACACGCACCACACACGCACCCACACACTCAAATACAAGCGTACACATGCACACCCACACCCACACACAGGCACACACACACGCACACATACACACACATGCACCACACACGCACCCACACACGCACCCACACACGCACCCACACACGCGACTACACACGAACACAAACAAACACATGCTCCACACACGCACCCACAAACACGCACCCAAGCACACACCAACATAATAATTCACACACGCACCCACACACGCAGCGACACACGGACTCACACACGCGCCCACACATGCACACATACATACAAGCACCACACATGCACCCACCCACACACTCGTACGCACCCACACACACATGCGCCCACACGCAAACATACACATACGCACCCACACACACGCAACCACACACGAATCCACACACACGGACGCCCCTTCAGAGACATCCGACACAAGCACACACACGCACCTACACACGAATCCAAACAAGCAGACACAAAAACACACGCACGCACACACACGCACGCACCACACCCACATGTATCCACTCACGCACGCACACACACCCACCCACCCACTCACAAATCCACACCGGCACCCACACACGCACCAACACACGCATTCGCACACACACCCACACAAACGCACCCACAACCGTGCAAACACACGCACACACACGAACCCACACAAACCCACATGCGGACCTACATACAGCAACCCACGCACACACACACGAAGACACACGCGCCAACACACGCACACACACACATGCACACGCACACACATACTCATACACGAATCCATACATTTATCCACACACGCACCCACACACAGACGCACGCACCCACACATACATATGCCCACACACGCACACACACTCACCCACACGCCAATCCACACACTCACCCACACAGGTAACAACACACGCATTCACACACATGCACCCACACTCACACACACCCACACACCCGCACCTACACACGCACCCACCCGCGCACACACTCGCGCCAACACACGCAGATACACACACGCACTCACACACACACGATTCCACACATGCACCCACACACTCACCGACACACGCACACACACACATGCACCCACACACACGCACACACACACGAATCAACACACGCACCGACACAGGCACATATATTCTCTGTCTCTCTGGCTCACTCTCTCTCTCTGTCATACGCGCGCGCTCACACGCACACACACACACACATATATACACATACACACAAACAAACACGCACACACACACACGCACCCGCACACGCACCCACACATGAATCCACACACGCACCCACACACGCACGCATACAGACACATGCACTCACACACACGCACCCACATGCATCCACACACGCACCCACACGCACACACACGCGCAAAGACACGCACACATATACATATGCACTACAAACGCACCCACATACACACGCGCCCACACACACACATACACACCCACACACCAATCCACACACGCACCAACACACATAACAACACACGCATTCACACAAATCCACCCACACACACGCACCCTCACACCCGCACCCACACACGCACCCATCAGCGCACACACACCCGCAAACACACACACACACACACACACACACCCACGAATCCACACATGCACGCACACACCCACCGAAACACGCACACACACACATACACCCACACACACGCACCCACAAACGAATCAACACACGCACCCACACACTCAACGAAACACGCACATACTTTCTTTGTGTCTCTCGCTCACTCTCTCTCCCTCTGTCATACGCGCGGGCACACACACACACACACACACACAAACACACACACACACACAAACACCCACCCACACACGCACCCACACGCGCCAAAACACGCACACGCACACGCACACGCACACGCACACGCACACGCACACGCACACGCACACGTTCACACACACACGCACACACAAGCAAAAACACATACGCACCCACACACGCACTCACACGCGCACCAAACACGCACCCATACACGCACCCACACACACACAAACGCGTGCCAAAATAGGCACACATACACACACACATGAACAAGACACGCACCCATACACACGCACCCACACTGGCACACATACAAACACGCACCACACACGCACCCACACACACACATACAAGACAACACATGCACACCCACACCCACACCCACACCCACACACAGGTACACACACACGCACACATACACACACATGCACCACACACGCACCCACACACGCACCCACACACGCAGACACACGCGACTACACACGAACACAAACAAACACATGCTCCACACACGCACCCACAAACACGCACCCAAGCACACACCAACATACGAATTCACACACGCACCCACACACGCAGCGACACACGGACTCACACACGCGCTCACACATGCACACATACATACAAGCACCACACACGCACCCACCCACACACTCGTACGCACCCACACACACATGCGCCCACACGCAAACATACACACACGCATCCACACACACGCAACCACACACGAATCCACACATGCACCAACATATGCACCGACAAACGGACACGCATGCACCCACACACACACACCCACTCACACTCACACACACACGGACGCCCCTTCAGAGACATCCGACACGAGCATACACACGCACCTACACACGAATCCAAACAAGCACACACAAAAACACACGCACGCACACAAACGCACGCACCCACACCCACATGTTTCCACTCACGCACGCACACACACTCACCCACCCACCCACTCACAAATCCACACCAGCACCCACACACGCACCAACACACGCATTCACACACGCACCCACACACACCCAACCACACGCGCACACACGCGCGCCAAAACACGCGCACACACACACACATGCACACGCACACACATACACGATTCCACACATGCACCCACACACGCACCCACACACAGACGCACGCACCCACACATACATGTGCCAACACACGCACGCACGCACACACACTCACCCACACACCAATCCACACACTCACCCATACACGTAACAACACACGCATTCACACACATGCACCCACACACACGCACCCACACACCCGCACCCACACACGCACCCACCCGCGCACACACACGCCCCAACACACGCACACACACAAGCACTCACACACACACGATTCCACACATGCACCCACACACCCACCGACTCACGCACACACACATTCAACCACACACACGCAGCCACACACGAATCAACACACGCACCGACACACGCACACACTTTCTCTCTCTCTCTCTCTCTCTGTCATACGCGCGCGCTCCCACGCACACACACACACACACAGTCACACACATATACACATACACACAAACAGACACACAAACACCCACCCACACACGCACCCACAGGCGCCAAAACAGGCACACACACACACGCACCCACACACGCACTCACACGAGCACCCACACACGGACCCACACGCACGCGCCAGCACACACACACACAAACGCACACAAACGCAAACACAGACACTCACACACACACATACACACACACACATGCACCACACACACACCCATACACACGCACCCACACACGCACCGACACACAATCCACACACGCACCCACACATGCACCGACACACACGCACAAATCATACACACACATACACATGCATCACACTCGCACCCACGCTCAGACGCAAGCACCCACACACACGCGCCCACACACATACACACACGCATCCACACACACGCATCCAACCACCCACGAACACACATGCGCCAACACACGCTCACACACACGCAGCCACACACACACGCACACACACGCGCCAACACACGCACACACACACACGCACACGCACACGCACACACATACACGAATCCACACATGCACCCACACACACGCACCCACACACAGACGCACCCACACATACATGTGCCAACACACGCAGGCACACACACGCACCCACACACCAATCCACACACTCACCCATACACGTAACACATTCACACACATGCACACACACGAACCCACACGCGCACCCACCCGCGTACACACACGCGCCAACACACGCACACACACACGAATTCACACATGCACCCACACACCCACCGACACACGCACACACAAGCACACGCGCCAACACACGAATCAACACACCCACCCACACACGCACCAACACACTTTCTCTGTCTCTCTCGCTCACTCTCTCTCTCTCTCTCTCTCTCTCTCTCTTTCTCTCTCTCTCTCTCTGTCATACGGGCGCGCACACACACACATATATACACATACACACAAACACACACACAAACACCCACCCACACACACACACACATGCGCCAAAACACGCACCCACTCACACGCACCCACACAGGCACTCACACGCGCATCCACTCACGGACCCACACGCACTCGCCAGCACACACACACACGAACCCGTACACACGCACCCAAACACGCCCCCACAACCACGCACCTACACACACGCGCCCAAACAATCACACATACAAACACGCACCACACACGCACCCACACACACAAACACAAGCCAACACACGCACACGCACACACACACACACACCCACACACACGCACACACATACGCACACATACACAGACATGCACCACACACGCAAACCCACAAACGCGCCATACACACAAACACACACACGCACCCACCCACACACACGCACCCACCCACACACGCACCCAAAGAAGCCCACACACGCTCCAACCCACGCACACACACGCACCCACACACACAAACGCACCAACACTCACACATACCCTCACACGCACCCACACACGCAAACACACGCGACAACACACGAACACATACACACACACTCACCCACAATCACGCACCCAAGCACGCACCAACACACGAGTCCACACACGCACCCACCCACACACTTTCACGCACCCACACACACACATGCGCCCACACGCACACATACACACACGCACCCATACACACGCACCACACACGAATCCACACCCACACCCACACACGCACCCACACTCACACACACACACACACACACACACACACACACACACACACACACACACATTTACCCACACACACGCAGCCACAGACGCACACAGACGCGCCAACACACGCACACCGCAGGCAGACACACACACCCACAAACGCACACACACGCGCAAACATACTCACACACACACACACACACACATGCACCACAAACGCACCCACACACGCACGCACCCACAGACACGCGCACACACATACACACACACCCACACAGACGTTCCCACTCACATGCACCAAACGACATACGCACACACGCGCACACACACACGCCAACACCCACTCACGGACCCACATACACACACGCGCACAAGTACACATACGCACACACACGCACCCACACACGCACGCACGCACGCACCCGCACACGCACCCAGACTGACAAGCGCCCACACATAATAATTATAATCGTCGCATTTTTATAGCGCTGTTCCAACGTTCGTTGCTCACAGCGCTGTACAGAATGTTCTTGTAAATAAATAAGTCTTGAATTTTACTTTAAACGTAGCAGTGGACATAGGTGACAATGTCAGATGATGCGGTAGTGCATTCCATAGACTTGGGGCTGCCACGCTGAAAGCTCTGTCACCCCAGCGACGCCTTGTGCGTGGCACACACAATAAACTGTGTTCGCTGTAGCGGAGCGACCTAACCGGCTGGCGTCGGCTTATACAGTGTGCAATGTAGTCAAGTGCTTGGCCATTCAGTGCTCGGTGAGTGAGTAGCGGTGGTATGCAGGTGTTGCAGTACCCCAGGTATTTAACAAGATTGCCACCTAGAGAATCAACTCTAGATGGCAGGTGGTCAAGGAAGCCGTTTGGCTTATCGAGAGTCCAACCTATCTATCTAAGTATACCCTGCCCGTCTTAGGTATATGTCAATTTTATTTTTAAACATATTAACACTTCTAGCACCTACACAATCAGCTGATAATTTGTTCCATTCGTTTACTATTCTTTGGGAAAATGAAAATGTTCTAATATCTAGTCTACACTGCTTCTTTGCTAATGCAATTCTATGTCCTCTAGTCCTTCTCTCTTCCTTGACCGTGAAAAAAATATTTCTGTCAATATTTTCATACCCATTCAATATTTTAAAAACCTCAATCTGATCTCCTCTCAATCTTCTGGTTTCTAGTGTTGTTAGACCACATTCTTTTAGACGCATTTCATAACTAATATTCCTGAGTTTTGGTATCATTTTTGTTGCTCTCCTTTGTACTCTTTCTAGCATATCAATATCCTTCTTGCGATATGGCCTCCATGCTTGTATACAATATTCTAAATGAGGCCTAACTATTGTTTTATAAAGCGGTATTATTAGTTCTTTTTCTTTGTATACTATATTTCGCCTAATTAATCCAAGAATTTGGTTTGCCTTCGCTGCTGCAATTCCACACTGCTCTGATACCTTCATGTCAACATTAATGGTTAAACCTAAGTCCTTTTCCTTTACAGTAGTATTTAGTACAGTACCACCCATTGTATATTGTGCATTTTCATTCCCATGTCCTGTGTGGAGGCACTTACACTTTCCAAAGTTAAACAGCATTTGCCATTTCTCAGACCATTCTATCAACTTATTTAGATCATCTTGTAAATGCTGTCTATCTGCATCACTTTTTATTTTCCTAAACACTTTTGTGTCGTCCGCAAACTTCAACACCTTGCTTGTTATGTCATCATCCAAATCATTGATATATATTAAGAATAAAATAGGTCCCAATACTGATCCTTGCGGTACTCCACTCAAAACAGATTTCCAATTTGAAACCTCCCCATCAACTACTACTCTTTGTCTTCTATCAATAAGCCATTTTTCTATCCAGTTAATCATACTATTTCCTATGCCATGGGCCTTTAGTTTAAGTAGTAATCTTTGGTGTGGCACTTTGTCAAAGGCTTTTTTAAAATCTAAGTAGATTATATCTACTGGTGATCCCTCATCTACCCACATTGTGACATCTTCCAAAAAACATAACATATTTGTTAAGCATGACCTCGCTTTTAAAAACCCATGTTGAGATGTGTTTATCAATTTATTTTTAACAAGAAAATCAACCAAGTGATCTTTAATTAGTCTTTCTAATAGTTTACAAATCACCGATGTTAAACTCACTGGTCTATAGTTCTCTGACTTGCTTCTTGATCCTTTTTTAAATAATGGTATGATGTTTGCTTCTTTCCATTCTACCGGAACCACTCCTTCCTCTAATGCCAAATTGAACACTGTTGCAAGTGGTATGCTAATTTGTTCTACAATTTCCAGTAGTAATTTGGGAGGAATCCCATCCACTCCTGGTGATTTATTATCCTTCATATCTCTTATTTTCATAGCTACCATTTTTGGGGTTACAGTTAGTTGTCCTAAATAGTCACACTCTCTCCCTTCGAACTTAGTCTCTAGTACTGGTAATGTACTAATATCTTCCCTGGTAAACACCGAACTAAAGTATTCATTTAGGTTTTCTGCCATTAAGAATCCCTCCGTTATTATGTTTCCATCACTACCTTCTAGTGGCCCGACCTTATCTTGAACTTTCTGTTTACTTCGAACATACGCATAAAAACTCTTGCTGTCATGTTTTATGTTGAAAGCTATTTTTTGTTCATAGCTTCTCTTCGAATTTCTAATTTCAGCTGTAGCTTGATTAAGTGCTTCTTTATAAATGGCATAGTCTTCTTCACTTCCAGTATGTCTATATGTCTTCCACATCATTTGCTTGTACTTGATTTTTCTAATGGCTTCCTTCGATAAGTGTTTCTTCTTTGACCTTTTCCCCTGTTTTTTCAAGGGGACAAATTTGTCAACGACGCAGTCAATTTCCCTCTTTAAGATATTCCAGCATTCTGTTGCTGTCTTATTCTTCAGTGTGTTATTCCAGTCTATCTTCGCTAAATATTCCCTCATGTCCTTATATCTTCCTTTGTGAAATGTTTTCCTGTACCGTATTTTTCTGTTCCGTTCTCCTTTTACTTTGATGATAAAATGTATCTGGTTATGATCACTACATCCCAGTGGCTCACATATATTGACATTATCAACAAATTCCTTCTGTGAGCTCAAAACTATGTCCAACACGTTCTTGGTCCTGGTTGGTTCTGACACATGTTGAAAAAGGAAACTATCTTGTACTAAATTTAAAAACTCTTGATCCTCTCTCCCAGGACTCTGTAGATATGTCCACTTTATATGCCCATGGTTAAAATCCCCCATAATAATACAGTCCCGTTTACTCACTTCTTTTATAGCGTTGTGCATTTTTTCATTCTCTTCTATGCTTATGTTTGGACTACGATAAACTAACCCAACAGTTAATGTTGAGTTTCCTGTAACTATGTTACACCAGACAGCTTCACATTCTGCTTCTTTTTCTAATTTTATTTCGTAAGCCTGGATGGATTCTTTAATATATAAAATAACTCCGCCTCCCCTTCTTCCTAATCTATCTTTCCTAAACATTACATATCCTGTCATTCCTAATTCGGCATCTGATATATCGGGGGTGGCCCAAGATTCAGTTATACCTATTATGTGAGGGTCAATATCTTCTACCATAATGTTTAGTTCATTTCTTTTGTTTACTATGCTCCTTGCATTTAAACAAACACATTTATAACCAAATTTCGTAGGGCTTTCCAGGCTGTTTTTTGCTGATTTCTTTTTGCTGTCTTTAGCTATGCCTCTAGTATTTGGCTTCTCTGTGTATCCCCCCTGTGAAACTAGTTAAAAAAATTGCAACCTGTTCCTCTGTCCATAGATTGAAGCAGGTTCTCGGAGAACACTGCTGCGCCCTTTCCGCTTAGATGGAGGCCATCTCTCACGTACATATCTTCCTTCCCAACAAAGTATCCCCACAAATCTACAAATCCAACTCCTTCTCCTTCACACATCTGCTCCACCAGAGCATTGATTGCCATCCTCTTACAGTTTCTATAGGTTGCTCCCCTTCCTCCGATTACTGGCAAGATTCCTGAGAGAATGATCTGTTCAACTCTTGTCTTCTTCAGTTTCCCTACCAACTGTCTGTATCTTTGCACTATTCTAGTTGTCCCCTCCCTGTCTGCATTGTTCGTCCCTACATGTACTAATATAGATCCTCCCTGGCCATGCCCCAACACGTTCTCTACCCTATCTGTCACATGCTCAATCCGAGCGCCCGGAAGACAAACAACAACATCTTCTCCTTTGTTTAACGTCTTGTCCGTCTTTCGCAAAATTGAGTCGCCCATAAAAACCCTTTCTGTTCTCAATGCACCCTCGATCACTGCTTCAGAGTAGCTCCTCCGTTTTGCATCTCCCTGGTTGCTGACTTTCCCCCCTGCCGCTTTCTCTGTTCCTTTCTTTCCTGTCTCTTTTCTTCCTGACATCTTCCTTGTTATTGACTTCCGTTTGGTCATATATACTCTCAGTTCCTTTCTTCCCTTCGTCTTTCCTCCTGTCGCATCTACTTCTATCATCTCCTGTCCCCTTGTCCCTCCCTCCTTCTCTACTGTCACTTTCTCCACTGTCTCCTTCATGCATGGCATGTTTTCTGTTGTTCTTTCTCCATTTGTTTTCCTTGCTATCATCCTCCCTCCTCTCTCCATCCCCTTCACAAGATCCGTTAGCTTAGCTAGCTCTGCCGTCAGACAGTCCACTTTCCAACACCCTAAACATTGGAAAGTAAACCCTTCCTCCGTTGTCTCTGACCAAGACTTTCCGCACCCCGATAAGGCAAAATCCACCAAGCTGTGGCAGTGATCACACAGCAAGTGCCTCCTTGCCTTCACTTGCCGCTTGGAAGGTGCCATAATACGATTGATCAAATCAACTTAGTTTATACCAACTTAGTCTTTAGAAAGACTGTTTGTTTATTGTGTACAGCAACTGCAGCACACTACGTGTTATAAACAACTTACTACCTATGCTACCATGAACAATAATTTTATTCTGTACTGGTACCGTTCCCTAGCGGATACTTTGGACACTACCTATATAAACAGACTAGGGCTTCCTGCTAAAACACTTGCTTATTTGTAATAACAATGGCACCGAATCAGAGAATTATCCTATGTATGCAGCTGTTTTGCTTACCACTTTATCTGTTATATATCATATCAATTTATCAGATTTGCTAAATTTTGTTTACAATCTTGTTGAAAGCTAGATTACCCTATTTCACCCACTATAAATAATAGTCTGCACAAACTAAGGATTCCTACTAAAAAGCTTGTTTATTTTTAATAACAATGATACCTATTCAGAGTGTTACCTTACACATATAGTTGTTACGCTTATTGCTTTGTCTCTTATATACGATATCAAATAAACAGATTTTGCTCAGTCTTGTTTACAATTTGTCGAAGGATAGATTACCCTATTATCACCCACGTATACTAATTTGTTCAAAAATACTGTTTACTAACTAAATTTAACCAAAACTGCCACTCAATATATGTCTAGTACACCCTTATGAATAACCTTAGCACAAAAATAATACTTATCAATCAATACTTCCGCTTGTTTTTCAACTTTTATACACCACCAAATTCAAACATCTGCATCCACCAAGTTTCCCGCCGAGCCGTTATTGCAATAACTCAGGGAGTTTGACGCCCCTGCCATGCAGAGTTGTAAACCACTGCCTTGTGGTACACGTTCTTGACAGAACCGAAGGCTAAGGGAGCAAACCCTAATCAGAAAACCATGTCACTGTGGCAGCATCAAGGGTGGTTGATGTATGGAACTCCCAACATCTCTCGACCAGCCACTGCAGGGACAAATAGTTTGCGCCTGTCTTGACATGTTCTTGCCGGTGTGAGAGCTCTATTTGTTCCCCGAGAGAGTGTCGTTAGTAACTTGTAAAAACCAGCGGCACTTCAAAACTTTTTGCTAGCAGCATCCATGAAATGTACAACTGCATGAAACTCCATACCGGATCGGCCGTCGCCCGGGTTACCAAGGACCGCGCTGCTCGACCTCATCTTCCGTCGACAGTGGAAAATCAGCAAGGAAGAAGAAGACAAAGAAGACAACTACTGACAATTGGACAATGGAACGTCAGAAGGAGCTAACCGACCAGAAAGACGTACGGCACTAGTAGCAATGGAACTTGCCAAATACAACATCGACATCGCCGCCCTATGTGAAACAAGGTTCTCAGAGTCTGGTAGTATCGACGACTTGGAATACTCTTTCTTCTGGAGTGGCAAACCCGAATGAGAAAAAAGGGAGGCAGGAGTGGGCTTTGCTATCAAGAAGGATATCGTCACAAAGCTGACAGAAATGCCACGGCCAGTAAGTGACAGAATCATGACGATGAGACTACCTCTGAGCAAGGACAGCTTTGCTACAATCATCAGCGTGTACGCTCCAACAATGACAAACCCAGATGAAAACAAGGAGGCCTTCTACAACCAGGTGGCAAGTGTGCTCAGTGGCATCCCTCATACAGACAAGCTACTACTGATAGGAGACTTCAATGCAAGGATAGGAAGAGACAATGACAAGTGGCCCTTGGTCATGGGCAAGCATGGGATTGGGAAATGCAACTCCAATGGCGAGCTTCTAGTGGCTCTCTGCTCTGAGTTCGAACTGATACTGACGAACACCATGTTCAAGCAGAAGGATGAACGCTAAACCACCTGGATGCATCCTCGTTCCAGACATTGGCATATGATCGACTTCATCATCACGAGGTGTCGGGATAAGATGGACATCCACAGTACCCGAGTCATGCGTGGAGCAAACTGCTGGACAGATCACCAGATGCTGAGGTCAAAAGTGGCTTTCAGAATACGACAAAAGTACAACAGGCAAGGGACAAGTAAGCCGACCAAGCTGAACATTGCAAAACTAAGTACCACCAGCCATAGGGAGAGTTTTGAGCAGGAGATGAACAGTGCTCTCGCCCAATGGGAGGAGAAGGAAAACTCAACACCAGACGAGGAATGGGCAGCTCTGCAGCAGGTCGTGTACAACACAGCCAAGACATATCTTGGCAAGCCAGACAGAAAACACCAGGACTGGTTCGATGCCAACGACCAGGAGCTACAGACTCTTATGAGGAGAAGAGACCAAGCCCACCAGAGAGTGCTGCAAACCAGGAGCATTAGGTCTATCACTGCAGCATACAAAGATGCCTGCAGACTGCTACAAAAACACACGCGTGCACTGAAGTCAGACTGGTGGGCAAGGAAGGCAGTGGAGCTGCAGAGAGCTGCTGACAGTAACAACATGAAGGGCTTCTACAATGGATTGAAGGAAGTGTGGGGACCCAAAAAGAAGGGACCTGTTCAACTGAAATCAACAGATGGAACGGAGACCTTCTCTGAAAGCAAGAGAGTTGTGGCAAGATGGAGTAAACACTTCCAGAAGCTATTTAACGTCCCTGGCGACATAGATCACGAAGCTCTGGACAACATCCAGCAGCGCATTATCAAGACAAGCCTCGATGAGATTCCAACTATGGATGAGATGGCTAGAGCAATCGCCGGCCTGAAAGATGGCAAAGCACCTGGAGGAGGTGGAATTCCTGCAGAAGTATGGAAGCACGGATGAGACAATCTGTTCAGCAGACTGCACCAACTAATCACCAATACCTGGGAGGTGGGTTCTGTACCACAAGCATGGAAGGATGCATTGTAACCATCTACAAGAAAGGTGATCGAAGAGACTGTGGGAACTATAGAGGAATCTCTCTGCTTTCCATAGCAGGCAAGATCTTCGCTAGGATCCTCCTCAACAGATTATCTACCCACATAACACCAGAGGTGGTTCCGGAAACACAATGTGGCTTCAGAGGTAACCGGAGCACCGTGGATATGATATTTTGTCTACGACAACTACAAGAAAAGTGCATTGAGCAGGACCGACCACTGTACATGGTATTTGTCGACTTCAGCAAGGCGTTCGATACAGTTGGGAGGACCGGGCTATGGCAGCTACTAAGGAAGTATGGCTGCCCAGAGAAGTTCACAACAATGATCGAGGCACTACATACTGGAATGATGGCGAATGTTAGTGTTGGAGGAGAAGTCTCGGAATTGTTCAGTGTCACAAATGGGGTCAAGCAAGGTTGTGTACTGGCACCCACGTTCTTCTCAATCTTCCTATCAGAAATGCTCGACGAGGCTTTCCGAGACATGGGGGATGGCGTCTACATACAGTCCAGACAGAGCGCTGACCTATTCAACGTCGCACACTTCAGAGCAAAGACCAAGACTACTCGGATACTGATGAGAGAGCTGCTATTTGCAGATGACAGTGCACTGGTTGCACACACTGCTGATGAGATGCAGAAAATAGTGGATGCTTTCTCCGATGCGTCAAAGAAGTTCGGCCTGAAGATTAACATCAAGAAGACCGAGGTGCTGTACCAACCCAACTCTACAAGAACCCGAGAGGAGGATATCATGGTTGATGGAAACAAGCTGAACTCTGTTCTGGAATTCACCTACCTCGGAAGCACTATATCAAGTGATGGATGCATTGATGATTACATACAGAGGAGGATGGCCAAGGCTAGTGCATCTTTCGGCCGACTACGCCAGAGACTCTGGAACAACCACCATGTGTCCATGCGGGTTAAAGGCAACATATACCGTGCAGTCGTGCTGTCCACCGTCCTATACGGAGCTGAGACCTGGACAGTGTACAAACGACAGGTGAAAAAGCTGCATGCCTTCATGATGCGACATCTGCGTTCGATCATGAGGATAACCTGGATGGACAAAGTGACAAATAAGGAAATACTTGAACGGACAGGGCTGCCATCTATGGAAGATCTTCTGATCAGAAAGAATCTCCGGTGGACTGGACACCTCATGAGGATGTCACCAAACAGGCTACCGAAGCAGGTTCTCTACTCTCAACTGTCTTCTGGTCACAGAAAGAGAGGGCGCCCTCGTCTCCGATTCAAGGATACCATCAAAAGAAACCTGAAGATGAGAGACATAAAGATCGACACATGGACATCACTGGTGTAGCATGGCTATATCTCATAGCGCCGTCGATCAAACGGGCTGCCCAGTTTTGTATTTTCTGAAGCCGTTGCGTTTGCTTCAGAGGCAGTCGATAGAGCAGTGCATTGCCAATATCCAGTTTGCTTGTGACAAATGCATGAACAATTTGCTCTGTCGCTGCTGCTGTCAGATACCGTTTGATCCTCGAGATGTTGCGGAGGTGGAATATGGCTGACCTGCATACAGCAGTCACGTGGGACTCCATCGTCATCTCAGCATCAAACTGCACACCGAGATTTCGAACAGAGTCAGTCACTCTAACCGTATGATTTGGTGCATGTATGTGTGTGTGTTTGGCTGCGTGTATGTGTGTGTGCGTTAGTTGGCGCGTGTGTTTGCATGTGTGGGTGCCTGTTTATGGGTGCGTGTGTGTTAGTGCATCTGTGTGTTCGTGTGTGGGTGCGTGTGTGGGTGCATGTGAGTATTCGTGTGTGTGTGTGTGTGTGTGTGTGTGTGTGTGTGTGTGTGTTGTTTGTGTGTGTGTGTGTGTGTGTGTGTGTGTGTGTGTGTGTGTGTGCGTGTGTGCGTGTTGTTGCGTGTGTGTGGGTGCGTGGGTGTGGGTGCATGTGTGTGAGAGCGTGTGTTGGTGCGTGTGTGGGTGTATGTGTGGATTCGTGTGTGGGTGCCGGTGTGTGCGTGCGTGTGTGGGCACATGTCTGTGTTGGTGCTTGCGTGTGTGTGTGTGTGTGTGTGGGTGCGTGTGTGTGTGGTGCGTGTGTGCGTGTGTGGTTTCGTGTGAGGGTGCGTGTGTGTGCTTGTGTCGGATGTCTCTGAAGGGGCGTCCGTGTGTGTGAGTGTGAGTGTGTGTGTTTGTGTGGGTGCATGCGTGTCCGTTTGTCGGTGCATATGTTGGTGCATGTGTGGATTCGTGTGTGGTTGCGTGTGTGTAGGTGCTTGTGTGTATGTTTGCGTGTGGGCGCATGTGTGTGTGGGTGCGTACGAGTGTGTGGGTGGGTGCGTGTGTGGTGCTTGTATGTATGTGTGCATGTGTGGGCGCGTGTGTGAGTCCGTGTGTCGCTGCGTGTGTGGGTGCGTGTGTTTATTCGTTTGTGGGTGCGTGTGTGTGGGTGCATGTGTGTGTGTGCGTGTTTCGGTGGGTGTGTGCGTGCATGTGTGGATTCGTGGGTGTGTGTGTGTTGGCGGGTGTGTGTGCGCGGATGGGTGCGTGTGTGGGTGCGGGTGTGAGGGTGCGTGTGTGTGGGTGCATGTGTGTGAATGCGTGTGTTGTTACGTGTGTTGGTGCGTGTGAGGATTGGTGTGTAGGTGTGTATGTGTGTGTGTGGGCGCGTGTGTATGTGGGTGTTTTTGTAGTGCATATGTATATGTGTGCGTGTCTTTGCGCGTGTGTGTGCGTGTGGGTGCGTGTGTGGATGCATGTGGGTGCGTGTGTGTGAGTGCATGTGTCTGTATGCGTGCGTGTGTGGGTGCGTGTGTAGATTCATGTGTGGGTGCGTGTGTGGGTGCGTGTGTGTGTGTGCGTGTTTGTTTGTGTGTATGTATATATATGTGTGTGTGTGTGTGTGTGCGTGTGAGCGCGCGCGTATGACAGAGAGAGAGAGAGTGAACAAGAGAGACAGAGAATATGTGTGCGTGTGTCGGTGCGTGTGTTGATTCGTGTGTGGGTGCGTGTGTGTGGGTGCATGTGTGTGTGCGTGTGTCGGTGGGTGTGTGGGTGCATGCGTGGAATCGTGTGTGTGTGAGTGCGTGTGTGTATCTGCGTGTGTTGGCGCGAGTGTGTGCGCGGGTGGGTGGGTGCGTATGAGTGTGGGTGCATGTGTGTGAATGCGTGTGTTGTTACCTGTGTGGGTGAGTGTGTGGATTGGGGTGTGGGTGAGTGTGTGCGCGTGCGTGCGTGTGTGGGCACATGTATGTGTGGGTGCGTGCGTCTGTGTGTGGGTGCGTGTGTGGGTAAATGTATGGATTCGTGTATGAGTATGTGTGTGTGTGCATGTGTGTGTACGAGTGTTGGCGCGTGTGTGTGCGCGTGTGGTTGTGTGTTTGTGGGTGCGTGAGTGTGTGTGCGTGTGTGTATGTGTATGTGTGTTGTCGCGCGTGTGTGCGTGTGAGGTTGCGCATGTGGGTGCCTGTGTGTGGTTGCGTGTGTGGATGCGTCCGTGGGTGTGTGGGTGCGTGTAAGTGGGTGCGTGTGTGGTGCATATGTATATGTGTCCGTGTCTTTGCGCGTGTGCATGTGTGTGTCTGCGTGTGTGTGTGCGTGGGTTGCTGTGTGTGGGTCCGCATGTGGGTGTGTGTGGGTTCGTGTGTGTGCGTGTGTTTGCACGGTTGTGGGTGCGTGTGTGTGGGTGTGTGTGTATATATGTGTGCGCTTGTGCGTGTGCGTGGGTGCGTGCGTATGTTGATGCGTTGGTGGTGCATTTGTGGGTATGTGTGCGTGTGCTTGCGCGTGTGTGTGGGTGTATGGTTACGTGTGAGTGCGCGTGTGGGTGTGTTTGTGTCTGTGTGTGTGCGTGTGTTGGCCCGCGTGTGTATGGGTTCATGTGTTTGTGTGTGTGTGTGTGTGTGCAAGTGAGCTTGTGTGGACGCGTGTGTGTGGGTGTATGTGTGTGTGCGTGTGTTGGTGTGTGTGTGGGCGCGTGCGAGTGGGTGCGTGGGTGCGTGTGTGGTGCTTGTGTCTATGTGTGCATGTGTGTGGCGGGTGTGTGAGTCCGTGTGTCGGTGCGTGCTTGGGTGCGTTTTTGTGGGTGCGTGTGTGGAGTTTGTGTGTGTATGTGTGCACGTGTTGTAGCGTGTGTGGGTGCGTGTGTGGGTGCGTGTGTGGGTACGTGTGAGTGTTGGGGCGTTTGTGTGTGTGTGTGTGTTCGTGTGTGTGTGTGTGTGTGTGTGTGTGTGTGTGTGTACGTGTGTTGCAGAGTGTGTGGGCGTATGAGGGTGCATGTGTGGGTGGGTGCCTGTGGGTGGGTGCGTGCGTGTGTGTATTTGCGTGGGTGGCGCGTGTGCGGGGTTGCGTGTGTGGTGCATGTGTGTGAATGTGTGCGTCTGTGGGTGCGTGTGTGGTGCGTGTTGGTATGTGTGCGTGTGGGGGCGCGTGTGTGTGGGTACATGGGTGTGGGTGCGTGTTTGGGTGCGTGTGTATGGGTTCGTGTGTCGTTCATGTGTGTGTATGTGTGCGTATTTTGGCGCGTGTGTGTGAGTGTGCGCGTGTGTGGGTGCGTGTATGGGTGCGTGTGTATGGGTTCGCGTGTGAGTGTGCTGGCGCTTGCGTGTGGGTCCGTCTGTGGGTACGCGTGTGAGTGCGTGTGTGGGTGCGTGTGTGTGGTTGCGTGTGTGCGTGTGTGCGTGTGTGTGCGTGTGTGTGCGTGTGCGTGTTTTGGCGCGTGTGGGTGCGTGTGTGGGTGGGTGTTTGTGTGTGTGTGTGTGTGTGTGTGTGTGTGTGTGTGTGTGTGTGTGTTTGCGTCTATGTGTATAGATGTGTGTGTGTGCGCGCGTATGACAGAGAGGGAGAGAGAGTAAACGAGAGAGACAGAGAAAGTTTGTGCTTGTGTCGGTGCGTGTGTGGGTGCGTGTGTTGATTCGTGTGTGGGTGCGTGTTTGTGGGTGCATGTGTGTGTGTGTGTGTGTGTGTGTGTGTATGTGTGTGTGTGCGTGTGTCGTTGGGTGTCTTGGTGCATGTATGGAATCGTCTGTGTGTGCATGTGTGGGTGTGCGTGTGTTGGCCCGTGTATGTGCGTTTGTGGGTCCGTGTGTTGGTGCGGGTGTGTGGATGCGTGTGTGTTGGCGCGTGTGTGGGTGCGTGTGTAGATTGGTGTGTGGGTGCTTGTGTATGCGTCCGTGTGTGGGCACATGTATGTGTGGGTGCGTGCGTCTAAGCGTGGGTGCGTGTGTGTGGTGCGTGTGTGTATGTGTGCGTGTGTGGATTCGTGTGTTGGTGCGTTTGAGTGTGCGTGCGTGTGTGGAAGCATGTCGGTGTGGGTCCGTGCGTGTGTGGGTGAGTGTGACGGGGTGCGTGTGTGTGGTTTCATGTGTGTGGGAGAGTCGGTGCGTGTGTAGTTCCTTGTGTGTGTGGGTGCGTGTGTGTATGTAAGGGTGTTTACGCGCACTTGTGTATATGGGTGCGTGTGTGTGTTTTTGTGTGTGGGTGCTTGTATGTGTATATGCGTGTGAAGTCGGTTTTTTTGTGCGTGTGTGGGTGGATGTGTCTGCGTGCGTGTATGTGGTTGCATGTGTGTGTGTGTGTGTGTGTGTGTCGGTGCGTGTGTGGGTGCTTGTGTGGATTCGTGTGCGTGTGTGTTTGTGCGTGTGTGTGTGTGCGTGTGTTGGCTCGTGTATGTGCGTGTGTTTGAGAGTGTGTGTGGGTGCATGTGTGTGATTGTGTGTGTTGGTGCGAGTGAGGGTGCGTGTGTGGATTCGCGTGTGGTTGCGTGTGTGTCCGTGGGTGTATAGGTACATGTCTGTGTGGGTTCGTATGTGTGTGTTTGGTTGCATGTGTGTGTGTGTGTGTGTGTGTGTGTGTGTGTGTGTGTGTGTGTGTGTGTGTGTGTGTATGGTGCATGTTTGAGTATGTTCTGGTGCGCGCGCGTGTGTGTATGTGGGTGCGCAGGTGTGGGTGTGCGTTGTTTCGTGTGGACCCGTGTGTGTGTGCGTGTGAGGGTGTGTGTGTGGGTGGGTGCAGGTGTGTATGTGTGGGTGTGCTTGCGCATTTGTGTGCGTGTGTGGAAGCGTGTGGGTCCGTGTATGGGTGTGTGTATGTGTGTGTGTGTGTGTGTGTGTGTGTGTGTGTGTGTGTCTGCGTGTTTGTGTGTGTGTATTGGGGCGCGTGTGTACGTATGTGGGTGCGTGTGTGGGTGATTCAGTGTGGGTGCATATGTTTGGGTGCGTGTGTGGTGCGAGTGTGCTTCTTTGGTGCGTGTGTGGCTGTGTGTGGGTGCGTGTGTGTGTGGGTTTGCGTGGGTGCATGTGTGTGTCTGCGTGTCAGTTTTCGTGTGTTGGCGTGTGTGGGCGCGTGTGTGGGTGCGTGTGTGTGGTAGCATGTGTGGGTGCCTCCGTGGATTCGTGTTTGTGTGTGTGTGTGTGTGTGTGTGTGTGTGTGTGTGTGTGTGTGTGTGTGTGCGTGTCTTCTTACGTGTGTGGGAGCGCGCGCGCGTTTGTGTGCATGTGATTGTCTGCGTGTGTGTGTGTTCGTGTGCTGGCGTGTGTGGGTGCGTGTGTATGGGTGCATGTGTGTCCGTTTGTCGGTGCATATGTTGGTGCATGTGTGGATTCGTGTGTGGTTGCGTGTGTGTGGGAGCGTGTGTGTATGTGTGCGTGTGGGCGCATGTGTGTGTGGGTGCGTACGAGTGTGTGGGTGCGTGCGTGTGTGGTGCTTGTGTGTATGTGTGCATGTGTGGGCGCGTGTGTGAGTCCGTGTGTCGCTACGTGTGTGGGTGCGTGTATGGATTCCTATGTTGGTGTGTGCTTTGGTGCGTGTGTGGAGCAGGTGTGTGGAGCAGGTGTGTGTGCGTGTGAGAGTTGGTGCGTTTGTGTGTGGGGGTGCGTGTGTGTGCGTGGGTTGGAGCGTGTGTAGGCGTATGTGGGTGCGTGTGTGGGTGGATGCGTGTTTGTGGGTGCGTGCGTGTGTGTACTTGCATGTGTGGCGCGTGTGTGGGGTTGCGTGTGTGGTGCATGTGTGTGTGTGTGTGTGTGTGTGTGTGTGTTTGTGTGTGTGTGTGTGTTTTGGCGCGTGTGGGTGCGTGTGTGGGTGGGTGTTTGTGATTGTGTGTGTGTGTGTGTGTGTGTGTGTGTGTGTGTGTGTGTGTGTGTGTGTGTATGTGTATGTGTATATATATATATATGTGTGTATGTGTGTGTGTGTGTGTTTGTGTGTGTGTGTGTGTGTGTGTGTGTGTGTGTGTGTGTGTGTGTGTGTGTGTGTGTGTGTGTGTGCGCCTATGACAGAGGGAGAGACAGGGTGCTTGAGAGACAGGGAAAGTGTGTGCGTGTTTCGGTGCCTGTGTGGGTGCGTATGTTGATTCGTTTGTGGGTGCGTGTGTGTGGGTGCATGTGTGTGGATTCGTATGTGTGTGTGTTTGTGTATGTGTGCGTGTGTTGGCGCGCATGTGTGCGTGTGTGGGTGCGTGTGTAGGTGCGAGCATGTGTGTGTGTTTCAGTGCTTGTGTGGGTGGGTGTGTTGGCGCATATGTGTGCGTGTGAGGGTGAGAGTGTGAGTGAGTGCGTGGGTGTGGGTGAATGTGTGTGTTTGTGTCAGTGCGTGTGTGGGTACGTGTGTGGATTCGTGTGTGGGTGCGCGTGTGTGCGTGCGTGTGTGTATGTGTGCGTGTGTGGGCGAATATGTCTGTGTGGGTGTTAGAGTGCCTGCATGTGTGTTTGCGTGTTTTGGCGCGTGTGTGTTCGTTCGTGGGTTCGTCCGTATGGGTGCGTGTGTGTGGGTGCGTGCATCTGTGTGTTTGGGTGCGTGTCTGGTGCGAGTGTGTATGTGTGCGTATGTGGGCGCATGTGTGGGTGCGTGTGGGTGCGTGTGTGTGTGTTTGCGTGTGGGCATGTGTGTGTCTGCGTATGTGTGTTCGTGTGTTGGCGTGTGTGGGTGCGTGCGTGGATTCGTGTGTGTGTGGGTGGGTGTGTGCGTGTGCGCGTGTCTTGGCGCGTGTTTGTATGTGTGTGGGAGCTCGTGTATACGCGTGTGTATGTGTGTGTGTGCGTGTGTGATTTCGTGTGTGGGTGCCAGTGTGTGGGTGCGTGTGGGTGTGTGTATGTGAGTTTCTGTGGGCGCATGTGTGTGTATGGGTGCTTTGGTGGGCGCGTGTGGGGGTGCGTGTGTGTGGGTTCGTGGGTGTTTGTGCGTGTGTGGGTGTGGGTGCAAGAGTGGGTCTGGGTGCGTGTGTGGTGCATGTGTGTGCGCGCGTGTGTGAGAGAAAGAGAGTGAGCGAGAAAGACAGAGAAAGTGTGTGCGTGTGAGGAATCGTGTGTCGGTGGGTGTGTGCGTGGAAGTGAGAATTCGTGTGTGTGTATGTGCGTGTGCGTTTGTTGGCGGGTGTGTGTGCGTGAGTCGGTGCGTGTGTCGGTCTATGTGTAGATTCGCGTATGTGTGTATGCGTGTGTTGGCGCGTGTTTGTGCGTGTGTAGATGCGGGTGTGTGAGCTTGTGTGTTGGCGCTGGTGTGTGAGTGCGTGTGTTGGTGCGTGTGTGGTGAGTGTGTGGATTCCTGTGTGGGTGCGTGTGTGTCCGTGCATGTGTGGGAACATGTCTGTGTGGGTTCGTACCTGTGTTTGTGGTTCAGTGTGTGTGTGTGTGTGTGTGCGTGTGTGAGTGTGTGTGTGTCTGTGTGTGGTGCGTGTGTGATTACGTGCTGGTGCAAATGTGTGTATGTGGGTGCGTGTGTGGGTGTAGGTGTGCGTTGTTGCGTGTGGGCACATGTGTGTGCGTCTGTGGGTTTGTGTGTGGGTGTGTGCGTGTGTATATGTGTGTGCGTGTGTGGGTGTGTGCGTGAGTGTGTATGTGTGTGCGTGTGTGTGTGTGTGTGTGGGTGCGTCCTTATATGGGTGCGTTTGTGGTGCAAGTGTGTGTATGTGTGCGTGTGCTTGCGCATGTGTGTGCGTGTGTGTGTGGTAGCTTATGGGTGCGAGTGTGGGTGTGTGTGTCTGTGTCTGTGTCTGTGTCTGCGTGTGTGTTCGTGCATAGCGGCGCGTGTGTGCGTACATGGGTGCGTGTGTTCGTGTGTGCGTGTCTTGGCTAATGTTTGTACGTGTGTGGGAGCGCGTGTATGTGCGTGTGTTTGTGTGTGTGTGTGTGCGTGTGTGAATTCGTGTGTGGGTGCCAGTGTGTGGGTGCCTGTGGGTGTGTGTATGTGTATGGCTGCATTTGTGGGCGCGTGTATGGGTGCGGATGTGTGGATTCGTGGGTGTTTGTGCGTGTGTGGGTGTGGGTGCATGAGTGGGTCTGTGTGCGTGTGTGGTGCATGTTTGAGTGTTTTGGCGCGTGTGTGTGTGCGTGTGTTGGTGTGTGTGGGAGCGTGTGTAGGTGTATGGGTGCGTGTATGTGTTTGCTTGCGCCGGCGCATGTGTTTGTTTGTGTGGGTGCGTGTTTGGGTGCGTGTGTGAGAGTGCATGTGTGGTGCATGTGTGTGTATGTGTGCGTGTGTAGGCGCGCATGTGTGGGTGCGTGTGTAGGTGCGTGTGTAGTTGCATATGTGTGTGTTTCGGGGCTTGTGCGTGAGTTGGCGCGTGTGTATGTGTGTTGGGGGAGTGTCAGCGAGTGCGTGTGTGGGGGGGCATGTGTTTGCGGGTGTCGGTGCGTGTGTGGGTACGTGTGTGGATTCGTGTACGGGTGCGAGTGTGTGCGTGTGTGTGCATGTGTGGATTCGTGTGTCTGTGTGTGTGTGTGTATGTGTGTGTGTGTGTGTGGGTGTGTGTGTGATGGCGCGTCTTTGTTCGCATGTGGGTGCGTTTTTGGGTGCGTGTGTGTGCGTGTGTGGGTGCGAGTGTGGATTCCTGTTAGGGAGCGTGTGTGTCCGTGCCTGTGTGGGAGCGAGCGTGTGTCTGTTGGGGAGTTTTTGAGTGTGGAGCGTGTGTGAGTATGTGCTGGTACGCGTGTGTGTATGTGTGTACGTGTGTGGGTGTGGGTGTGCGTGGGTGCGTGTGTCATTGTATGGGTGCGTCTGTGAGGGTGGGTGTGTGTGTTTGCGTGTGTCGGTGCGTGTGTGGATGCGTGTGTGGATTCGTGTGTGGGTGCGTGTGCGAAGGTGCGTGTGTGTATGTGTGAATGTGAGCGCATGTGTGTGTGTGTGGGTGCGTCCGTCTGTGTGTTTGGGTGCGTGTGTGGTGTGTGTCTGTGTGTGTCTGCGTGTGTCTGTGTGTGTGTGTGTTTGTGTGTGTGTGTGGGTCCGTCCTTATATGGGTGTGTGTTTGTGGTGCATGTGTGCGTATGTGTGCGTGTGCTTGCGCATGTGTGTGCGTGTGTGTGTGGAAGCCTATGGCTGCGTGTGTGGGTGTGTGGGTGTGTGGGTGTGTCTGTGTCTGCGTGTGTGTGCGTACATGGGTGCGTGTGTGGGTGCTTCAGTGTCTGTGCATGTGTTTGTGTGTGTGTGTGTGTGTGTGTGTGTGTGTGTGTGTGTGTGTGGGTGCGTGTTAGGGTGCGTGTGTGGATTCGTGGGTGGGTGCGTGTGTGTGGGTGCGTGTGTGTATTTGTGCGTGTGGGCGCATATGTGTGTGTGGGTGCGTGCGTCTGTGTGTTTGGGTGCGTGTGTGGTGCGAGTGTGTATGTGTGCGTCTATGGGCGCGTGTGTGGGTGCGTGTGGGTGCGTGTGTGTGTTTGCGTGTGGGCATGTGTGTGTCTGCGTGTGTGTTTTCGTGTGATGGCGTGTGTGGGTGCGTGTATGGGTGCGTGTGTGTGATTGCATGTGTGGGTGCGTGCGTGGATTCGCGTGTGTGTGTGTGTGCGTGTATGGGCGTGTGTGTGTGTGTGTGTGTGTGTGTGTGTACGTGTGTGAATTCGTGTGTGGGTGCCAGTGTGTGGGTGCCTCTGGGTTTGTGTATGTGTGTTTCTGTGGGCGCATGTGTGTGTATGGCTGCATTTGTGGGCGCGTGTATGGGTGCAGGTGTGTGGGTTCGTGGCTGTTTGTGCGTGTATGGGTGTGGGTGCATGAGTGGGTCTGGTTGCGTGTGTTGTGCATGTGTGAGTGTGTGTGCGAGTGTAGGCGCGAACGTGTGCGTGTGTGGGTGCGTGTGTAGGTGCGTGTGTAGTAGCATATGTGTGTGTTTCGGAGCTTGTGTGGGTGTGTGAGTTGGCGCGTGTGTATGTGTGTGGAGGGAGTGTCAGCCGAGTGTGTGTGGGGGGCATGTGTATGCGTGTGTCGGTGCGTTTGTGGGTACGTGTGTGGATTCGTGTGTGTGTGTGCGAATGTGTACGTGCGTGTTTGTGCATGTGTGGATTCGTGTGTGTGTGTGTGTGTGGTTGTGTGTGTGTGTTTTGGAGCGTCTTTGTGCGCATGTGGGTGCGTGTTTGGGTGCGTGTGTGTGCGTGTCTGGGTACGTGTGTGGATTCCTGTGTGGGAGCGAGCGTGTGTCTGTGGGGGCGTGTTTGGGTGTGGAGCGTGTGTGAGTATGTGCTGGAACGCTTGTGTGTTTGTGTGTGCGTGTGTGGGTGTGGGCGTGCGTGGGTGCGTGGGTGCGTGTGTCATTGTATGGGTGCGTCTGTGAGGGTGTGTGTGTGTTTGCGTGTGTCGGTGCGTGTGTGGATGCTTGTATGGATTCGTGTGTGGGTGCGTGTGTGTGAGGGTGCGTGTGTGTATGTGTGAATGTGAGCGCATGTGTGTGCGTGTGGTTACGTGCGTCTGTGTGTTTGGGTGCGTGTGTGGTGTGTGTCTGTGTGTGTCTGTGTGTGTCTGTGTGTGTCTGTGTGTGTCTGTGTGTGTGTATGTGTGTGTGTGTGTGTGTGTGTGTGTGTGTGTGTGTGTGTGTGTGTGACGTCGTGTGTGGGCGCGTGTGGAGGTGCGTCTGGGTGCCTTTGTGGGTTTGCCTGTGTTCGTGTGTGTGGGTGAGTGTGGGGGAGCGTGTGTGTGGTTGCATGTGAGGGTGCGTGCGTGGATTCGTGTGTGTGTGTGAGTGTATGTATGCGTGTGTGTGTTCGTGTGTGTGGGTGCGTGTTTGT
>OZ024861.1:20187712-20192712 GCA_964017155.1 Oasisia sp. SBJ-2009
GGGTGTGTGTTTGTGGTGCATGTGTGCGTATGTGTGCGTGTGCTTGCGCATGTGTGTGCGTGTGTGTGTGGAAGCCTATGGCTGCGTGTGTGGGTGTGTGGGTGTGTCTGTGTCTGCGTGTGTGTGCGTACATGGGTGCGTGTGTGGGTGCTTCAGTGTCTGTGCATGTGTTTGTGTGTGTGTGTGTGTGTGTGTGTGTGTGGGTGCGTGTTAGGGTGCGTGTGTGGATTCGTGGGTGGGTGCGTGTGTGTGGGTGCGTGTGTGTATTTGTGCGTGTGGGCGCATATGTGTGTGTGGGTGCGTGCGTCTGTGTGTTTGGGTGCGTGTGTGGTGCGAGTGTGTATGTGTGCGTCTATGGGCGCGTGTGTGGGTGCGTGTGGGTGCGTGTGTGTGTTTGCGTGTGGGCATGTGTGTGTCTGCGTGTGTGTTTTCGTGTGATGGCGTGTGTGGGTGCGTGTATGGGTGCGTGTGTGTGATTGCATGTGTGGGTGCGTGCGTGGATTCGCGTGTGTGTGTGTGTGCGTGTATGGGCGTGTGTGTGTGTGTGTGTGTGTGTGTGTGTGTGTGTGTGTGTACGTGTGTGAATTCGTGTGTGGGTGCCAGTGTGTGGGTGCCTCTGGGTTTGTGTATGTGTGTTTCTGTGGGCGCATGTGTGTGTATGGCTGCATTTGTGGGCGCGTGTATGGGTGCAGGTGTGTGGGTTCGTGGCTGTTTGTGCGTGTATGGGTGTGGGTGCATGAGTGGGTCTGGTTGCGTGTGTTGTGCATGTGTGAGTGTGTGTGCGAGTGTAGGCGCGAACGTGTGCGTGTGTGGGTGCGTGTGTAGGTGCGTGTGTGGCATATGTGTGTGTTTCGGAGCTTGTGTGGGTGTGTGAGTTGGCGCGTGTGTATGTGTGTGGAGGGAGTGTCAGCCGAGTGTGTGTGGGGGGCATGTGTATGCGTGTGTCGGTGCGTTTGTGGGTACGTGTGTGGATTCGTGTGTGTGTGTGCGAATGTGTACGTGCGTGTTTGTGCATGTGTGGATTCGTGTGTGTGTGTGTGTGTGTGGTTGTGTGTGTGTGTTTTGGAGCGTCTTTGTGCGCATGTGGGTGCGTGTTTGGGTGCGTGTGTGTGCGTGTCTGGGTACGTGTGTGGATTCCTGTGTGGGAGCGAGCGTGTGTCTGTGGGGGCGTGTTTGGGTGTGGAGCGTGTGTGAGTATGTGCTGGAACGCTTGTGTGTTTGTGTGTGCGTGTGTGGGTGTGGGCGTGCGTGGGTGCGTGGGTGCGTGTGTCATTGTATGGGTGCGTCTGTGAGGGTGTGTGTGTGTTTGCGTGTGTCGGTGCGTGTGTGGATGCTTGTATGGATTCGTGTGTGGGTGCGTGTGTGTGGGTGCGTGCATCTGTGTGTTTGGGTGCGTGTCTGGTGCGAGTGTGTATGTGTGCGTATGTGGGCGCATGTGTGGGTGCGTGTGGGTGCGTGTGTGTGTGTTTGCGTGTGGGCATGTGTGTGTCTGCGTATGTGTGTTCGTGTGTTGGCGTGTGTGGGTGTGTGCGTGGATTCGTGTGTGTGTGGGTGGGTGTGTGCGTGTGCGCGTGTCTTGGCGCGTGTTTGTATGTGTGTGGGAGCTCGTGTATACGCGTGTGTATGTGTGTGTGTGCGTGTGTGATTTCGTGTGTGGGTGCCAGTGTGTGGGTGCGTGTGGGTGTGTGTATGTGAGTTTCTGTGGGCGCATGTGTGTGTATGGGTGCTTTGGTGGGCGCGTGTGGGGGTGCGTGTGTGTGGGTTCGTGGGTGTTTGTGCGTGTGTGGGTGTGGGTGCAAGAGTGGGTCTGGGTGCGTGTGTGGTGCATGTGTGTGCGCGCGTGTGTGAGAGAAAGAGAGTGAGCGAGAAAGACAGAGAAAGTGTGTGCGTGTGAGGAATCGTGTGTCGGTGGGTGTGTGCGTGGAAGTGAGAATTCGTGTGTGTGTATGTGCGTGTGCGTTTGTTGGCGGGTGTGTGTGCGTGAGTCGGTGCGTGTGTCGGTCTATGTGTAGATTCGCGTATGTGTGTATGCGTGTGTTGGCGCGTGTTTGTGCGTGTGTAGATGCGGGTGTGTGAGCTTGTGTGTTGGCGCTGGTGTGTGAGTGCGTGTGTTGGTGCGTGTGTGGTGAGTGTGTGGATTCCTGTGTGGGTGCGTGTGTGTCCGTGCATGTGTGGGAACATGTCTGTGTGGGTTCGTACCTGTGTTTGTGGTTCAGTGTGTGTGTGTGTGTGTGTGTGTGCGTGTGTGAGTGTGTGTGTGTCTGTGTGTGGTGCGTGTGTGATTACGTGCTGGTGCAAATGTGTGTATGTGGGTGCGTGTGTGGGTGTAGGTGTGCGTTGTTGCGTGTGGGCACATGTGTGTGCGTCTGTGGGTTTGTGTGTGGGTGTGTGCGTGTGTATATGTGTGTGCGTGTGTGGGTGTGTGCGTGAGTGTGTATGTGTGTGCGTGTGTGTGTGTGTGTGTGGGTGCGTCCTTATATGGGTGCGTTTGTGGTGCATGTGTGTGTATGTGTGCGTGTGCTTGCGCATGTGTGTGCGTGTGTGTGTGGTAGCTTATGGGTGCGAGTGTGGGTGTGTGTGTCTGTGTCTGTGTCTGTGTCTGTGTCTGCGTGTGTGTTCGTGCATAGCGGCGCGTGTGTGCGTACATGGGTGCGTGTGTTCGTGTGTGCGTGTCTTGGCGAATGTTTGTACGTGTGTGGGAGCGCGTGTATGTGCGTGTGTTTGTGTGTGTGTGTGTGCGTGTGTGAATTCGTGTGTGGGTGCCAGTGTGTGGGTGCCTGTGGGTGTGTGTATGTGTATGGCTGCATTTGTGGGCGCGTGTATGGGTGCGGATGTGTGGATTCGTGGGTGTTTGTGCGTGTGTGGGTGTGGGTGCATGAGTGGGTCTGTGTGCGTGTGTGGTGCATGTTTGAGTGTTTTGGCGCGTGTGTGTGTGCGTGTGTTGGTGTGTGTGGGAGCGTGTGTAGGTGTATGGGTGCGTGTATGTGTTTGCTTGCGCCGGCGCATGTGTTTGTTTGTGTGGGTGCGTGTTTGGGTGCGTGTGTGAGAGTGCATGTGTGGTGCATGTGTGTGTATGTGTGCGTGTGTAGGCGCGCATGTGTGGGTGCGTGTGTAGGTGCGTGTGTAGTTGCATATGTGTGTGTTTCGGGGCTTGTGCGTGAGTTGGCGCGTGTGTATGTGTGTTGGGGGAGTGTCAGCGAGTGCGTGTGTGGGGGGCATGTGTTTGCGGGTGTCGGTGCGTGTGTGGGTACGTGTGTGGATTCGTGTACGGGTGCGAGTGTGTGCGTGTGTGTGCATGTGTGGATTCGTGTGTCTGTGTGTGTGTGTGTGTGTGTGTGTGTGTGTGTGTGGGTGTGTGTGTGATGGCGCGTCTTTGTTCGCATGTGGGTGCGTTTTTGGGTGCGTGTGTGTGCGTGTGTGGGTGCGAGTGTGGATTCCTGTGAGGGAGCGTGTGTGTCCGTGCCTGTGTGGGAGCGAGCGTGTGTCTGTTGGGGAGTTTTTGAGTGTGGAGCGTGTGTGAGTATGTGCTGGTACGCGTGTGTGTATGTGTGTACGTGTGTGGGTGTGGGTGTGCGTGGGTGCGTGTGTCATTGTATGGGTGCGTCTGTGAGGGTGGGTGTGTGTGTTTGCGTGTGTCGGTGCGTGTGTGGATGCGTGTGTGGATTCGTGTGTGGGTGCGTGTGCGAAGGTGCGTGTGTGTATGTGTGAATGTGAGCGCATGTGTGTGTGTGTGGGTGCGTGCGTCTGTGTGTTTGGGTGCGTGTGTGGTGTGTGTCTGTGTGTGTCTGCGTGTGTCTGTGTGTGTGTGTGTTTGTGTGTGTGTGTGGGTCCGTCCTTATATGGGTGTGTGTTTGTGGTGCATGTGTGCGTATGTGTGCGTGTGCTTGCGCATGTGTGTGCGTGTGTGTGTGGAAGCCTATGGCTGCGTGTGTGGGTGTGTGGGTGTGTCTGTGTCTGCGTGTGTGTGCGTACATGGGTGCGTGTGTGGGTGCTTCAGCGTCTGTGCATGTGTTTGTGTGTGTGTGTGTGTGTGTGTGGGTGCGTGTTAGGGTGCGTGTGTGGATTCGTGGGTGGGTGCGTGTGTGTGGGTGCGTGTGTGTATTTGTGCGTGTGGGCGCATACGTGTGTGTGGGTGCGTGCGTCTGTGTGTTTGGGTGCGTGTGTGGTGCGAGTGTGTATGTGTGCGTCTATGGGCGCGTGTGTGGGTGCGTGTGGGTGCGTGTGTGTGTTTGCGTGTGGGCATGTGTGTGTCTGCGTGTGTGTTTTCGTGTGATGGCGTGTGTGGGTGCGTGTATGGGTGCGTGTGTGTGATTGCATGTGTGGGTGCGTGCGTGGATTCGCGTGTGTGTGTGTGTGCGTGTATGGGCGTGTGTGTGTGTGTGTGTGTGTGTGTGTGTGTGTGTGTGTGTGTGTGTGTGTGTGTACGTGTGTGAATTCGTGTGTGGGTGCCAGTGTGTGGGTGCCTCTGGGTTTGTGTATGTGTGTTTCTGTGGGCGCATGTGTGTGTATGGCTGCATTTGTGGGCGCGTGTATGGGTGCAGGTGTGTGGGTTCGTGGCTGTTTGTGCGTGTATGGGTGTGGGTGCATGAGTGGGTCTGGTTGCGTGTGTTGTGCATGTGTGAGTGTGTGTGCGAGTGTAGGCGCGAACGTGTGCGTGTGTGGGTGCGTGTGTAGGTGCGTGTGTAGTAGCATATGTGTGTGTTTCGGAGCTTGTGTGGGTGTGTGAGTTGGCGCGTGTGTATGTGTGTGGAGGGAGTGTCAGCCGAGTGTGTGTGGGGGGCATGTGTATGCGTGTGTCGGTGCGTTTGTGGGTACGTGTGTGGATTCGTGTGTGTGTGTGCGAATGTGTACGTGCGTGTTTGTGCATGTGTGGATTCGTGTGTGTGTGTGTGTGTGTGTGGTTGTGTGTGTGTGTTTTGGAGCGTCTTTGTGCGCATGTGGGTGCGTGTTTGGGTGCGTGTGTGTGCGTGTCTGGGTACGTGTGTGGATTCCTGTGTGGG
>OZ024861.1:20200212-20395212 GCA_964017155.1 Oasisia sp. SBJ-2009
TGCGTGTGGGCGCATGTGTGTGTGTGTGGGTACGTGCGTCTGTGTGTTTGGGTGCGTGTGTGGTGCGAATGTGCGAATGTGTGTGTGGGTGAGTGAGTGCGTCTGTGTGGATGCATGTGTGTGCGTGTGTCGGTGCGTGTGTGGGTATGTGTGTGGATTCGTGTGTGGGAGCGTTTGTGTTTGTGTATGTGGGGGTTCGTGTGAGGGTGCGTGTGTGGATTCGTGTGTGGGTGCGTGTGTGTGGGTGCGTGTGTGTATTTGTGCGTGTGGGCGCTTCTGTGTGTGCGTGCGTCTGTGTGTTTGGGTGGGTGTGTGGTGGGAGTGTGTGTGGGTGCGTGTGGGTGCGTGTGGATGCGTGTGTGTGTTTGCGTGTGGGCATGTGTGTGTCTGCGTGTGTGTGTTCGTGTGTTGGCGTGTGTGGGTACGTGTGTGGGTGCGTCCGTGGATTCGTGTGTGTGTGTGTGCGTGTGTTCGTGTCTTGGCGCGTGTTTGTGCGTGTGTGTGTGCGCGTGTATGTGCGTGTGTGTGTGTATGTGGGTGCGTGTGTGAATTCGTGTGTAGGTGCCACTGTGTGCGTGCGTGTGGGTGAGTGTATGTGTGTTTGTGTGTGCGCATGTGTGTGTATGGGTGCATTTGTGGGTGCGTGTGTGTGGGTTCGGGGTGTTGGTGCCTGTCTGGGTGTGGGTGCATGTGTGAGTCTGGGTGCGTGTGTGGTGCATGTGTGAGTGTATGTGTGTGTACTTGCGCTGGAGCATATATTTGTTTGTGTGGGTGCGTGTTTGGGTGCGTGTGTGGGTGCGTGTGTGAGAGTGCGTGTGTGGTGCATGTGTGTGTGTATGTGTGCGTGTGGTGGCGCGCACGTTTGCTTGTGTGGGTGCGTGTGTAGGTTCGTGTGTAGTTGCATGTGTGTGTGTGTGTGTGTGTGTGTGTGTGTGTTGGTGCGTGTGTGTGGGTGTGTGGGTGCGTGCGTATGGGTACGTGCGTGTGGGTGCATGTGTATGTGTATGGTTGCGTGCGGAGGTGCTTGTGAGTGTGGTTGTGTGTGTGTGTGTGGGGGGGGGGGGGTGCGTGTGTGTGTGCGTGTGCTGGCGAATGTGTGTGCGTGTGTGGGTGGGTGCATGTGTGTGGGTGCGTGTTTGTAAGTGTGTTGGTGCTTCCGTGCGTGTGTGTTTGTGTGTGTGTGTGTGTGTGTGTGTGTGTGTGTGTGTGTGTGTGTGCTTGAGCGTGTGTGGGTGCGTGTGTGTGGGAGCGTTTATGTGGGTGCATGTTTGTATGTGCGTGAGTCGGTGTGTGTGTCGGTGCGTGTGTGGATTTGTGGGTGTGTTTGGGTGCGTGTGGGGTGCATGTATGAGTGTGTTGGCTCGTGTGTGTCCGTGTGTTGGTGCGTGTGTGAGAGCGTGTGTAGGTGCATGGGTGCGTGTATGTGTGTGTTTGCGCTGGCGCATGTGTTTGTTTGAGTGGGTGCGTGTTTGGGTGCGTGTGTGGGTGCGTGTGTGAGAGTGCGTGTGTTGTGCATGTGTGTGTATGTGTGCGTGTGTTGGCGCGCATGTGTGCGTGTATGGGTGCGTGTGTAGGTGCGTGTGTTTGCGCGCATGTGTGTGTGTGGGTGAGTGTGAGTGAATGCGTCTGTGTGGATGCATGTGTGTGCGTGTGTCGGTGCGTGTGTGGGTATGTGTGTGGATTCGTGTGTGGGAGCGTTTATGTGGGTGCATGTGTTTGTGTATGTGGGGGTTCGTATGTATGTGGGTGCGTGTGTGAATTCGTGTGTAGGTGCCACTGTGTGCGTGCGTGTGGGTGAGTGTATGTGTGTTTGTGTGTGCGCATGTGTGTGTTTGGGTGCATTTGTGGGTGCGTGTGTGTGGGTTCGGGGTGTTGGTGCCTGTGTGGGTGTGGGTGCATGTGTGAGTCTGGGTGCGTGTGTGGTGCATGTGTGAGTGTATGTGTGTGTACTTGCGCTGGAGCATGTATTTGTTTGTGTGGGTGCGTGTTTGGGTGCGTGTGTGGGTGCGTGTGTGAGAGTGCGTGTGTGGTGCATGTGTGTGTATGTGTGCGTGTGGTGGCGCGCACGTTTGCTTGTGTGGGTGCGTGTGTAGGTTCGTGTGTAGTTGCATGTGTGTGTGTGTGTGTGTGTGTGTGTGAGTGCGTGTGCGAGTGAGTGTGTGGGTGCATGTGTGTGCGTGTGTCGGGGCTTGTGTGGGTGCGTGTGTTGGTGCATCTGTGTGTGTGTGGGTGAGTGTGAGTGAGTGCGTGTGCGAGTGAGTGTGTGGGTGCATGTGTGTGCGTGTGTCGGTGCGTGTGAGGGTACGTGTGTGGATTCGTGTGTGGGTGCGTGTGTGTGAGTGCGTGTGTGTGTATGTGTGCGTGTATAGGCGAATGTATTCTTGTGTGTGTGTATGTGTATGTGTATGCGTGTGTGTTTGTGTGTGTGTGTGTGTGTGTGTTTGTGTGTGTGTGTGTGTGTGTGGGTGTTAGAGTGCCTGTATGTATGTGTGCGTGTGTTGGTGCGTGTGTGTGGGTGTGTGGGTGCGTGCGTATGGGTACGTGCGTGTGCGTGTGCGTGTGCGTGTGCGTGTGCGTGTGCGTGTGCGTGTGCGTGTGCGTGTGCGTGTGCGTGTGCGTGTGCGTGTGCGTGTGCGTGTGCGTGTGCGTGTGCGTGTGCGTGTGCGTGTGCGTGTGCGTGTGCGTGTGCGTGTGCGTGTGCGTGTGCGTGTGCGTGTGCGTGTGCGTGTGCGTGTGCGTGTGCGTGTGCGTGTGCGTGTGCGTGTGCGTGTGCGTGTGCGTGTGCGTGTGCGTGTGCGTGTGCGTGTGCGTGTGCGTGTGCGTGTGCGTGTGCGTGTGCGTGTGCGTGTGCGTGTGCGTGTGCGTGTGCGTGTGCGTGTGCGTGTGCGTGTGCGTGTGCGTGTGCGTGTGCGTGTGCGTGTGCGTGTGCGTGTGCGTGTGCGTGTGCGTGTGCGTGTGCGTGTGCGTGTGCGTGTGCGTGTGCGTGTGCGTGTGCGTGTGCGTGTGCGTGTGCGTGTGCGTGTGCGTGTGCGTGTGCGTGTGCGTGTGCGTGTGCGTGTGCGTGTGCGTGTGCGTGTGCGTGTGCGTGTGCGTGTGCGTGTGCGTGTGCGTGTGCGTGTGCGTGTGCGTGTGCGTGTGCGTGTGCGTGTGCGTGTGCGTGTGCGTGTGCGTGTGCGTGTGCGTGTGCGTGTGCGTGTGCGTGTGCGTGTGCGTGTGCGTGTGCGTGTGCGTGTGCGTGTGCGTGTGCGTGTGCGTGTGCGTGTGCGTGTGCGTGTGCGTGTGCGTGTGCGTGTGCGTGTGCGTGTGCGTGTGCGTGTGCGTGTGCGTGTGCGTGTGCGTGTGCGTGTGCGTGTGCGTGTGCGTGTGCGTGTGCGTGTGCGTGTGCGTGTGCGTGTGCGTGTGCGTGTGCGTGTGCGTGTGCGTGTGCGTGTGCGTGTGCGTGTGCGTGTGCGTGTGCGTGTGCGTGTGCGTGTGCGTGTGCGTGTGCGTGTGCGTGTGCGTGTGCGTGTGCGTGTGCGTGTGCGTGTGCGTGTGCGTGTGCGTGTGCGTGTGCGTGTGCGTGTGCGTGTGCGTGTGCGTGTGCGTGTGCGTGTGCGTGTGCGTGTGCGTGTGCGTGTGCGTGTGCGTGTGCGTGTGCGTGCGTGTGTTGGTGTGGGTTGATGGGTGGGTGGGTGGGTGGGTGGGTGGGTGGGTGGTGTTAGAGTGCTTGTATGTGTGTGTGCGTGTGTTGGCGCGTGTGTGTGCGTGTGTAGGTGCGTCCGTGTGGGTGCGTGTGCGTGGGTGCATGTATATATGAATGGTTGCGTGTGGAGGTGCGTGTGAGTGTCGGTGGGTGTGTGTGTGGGTGCGTGTGTGTGGAAGCGTTTGTGTTGGTGCATGTTTGTGTGTGCGTGAGTCGGTGTGTGTGTCGGTGCGTGTTTGGATTTGTGTGTGTGGGTCAGGATGTGTGTGGAAGGGTGTATGTGTGTGTGGGTGCGTGCGAGTGTGTGGGTGGGTGCGTGTGTGGTGCTTCTGTGTATGTGTGCATGTGTGGGCGCGTGTGTGAGTCCGTGTGTCGGTGCGTATGTGACGTTAACTAGGGCTTGTTGAAAAGATGCGTTATGTATAGATGGTTGGATGGATACGTTATGTAGGGGTGGTTGAATGGATGCGTTAATTAGGGGTGGTTGGATTGATGAGTTATGTAGGGGTGGTTGAATGGATGCGTTAAATAGGGGTGGTTTGATGGATGCGTTAAGTAAGAGTGGTTGGATGGAAACGCTAAGCAGGAGTGGTTGTATGGATGCGTTAACTAGGGGTGATTGGATGGATGCGTTAAGTTCGGGGGGTTGAATGGATTGTATAAGTAGGGGTGTTTGGATGGATGCGTTAAGTAGGGGTGGTTGAATGGATGCGTTATGTAGGGGTGGTTGGATGGATGCGTTATGTAGTGGTGGTTCAATGGATGCGTTATGTAGGGGTGGATGTTGGATGCTTTAAGTTGAGGTGAATGGATGGATGCGTTACGTAGGGGTGGTTGGATGGAGGCGTAAAGTAGGGGTGGTTGGATGGATGTATTAAGTAGAGGTGATTGGATGGAGTAGTGGTATGAAGTAGTGGTAGTTGGATGGATGTGAATGGATGGATGCGTTAAGTAGGTGTTGTTGGACGGATGCATTAAATTGAGGTGAATGGATGGAAGAATTAAGTAGGGGTGGTTGGATGGATGCGTTAAATAGGGGTGGTTGGATGGATGCGTTAAGTGCGAGTGGTGAGATGGATGCGTTAAGTAGGGGTGATTGGATGGATGCGTTTAGTAGGGGTGGTTGGATTGATACGTTAAGTAGGAGTGGTTGGATGGATGCGTAAAGTAGGGGTGGTTGGATGGATGCGTTAAGTAGGGGTGGTTAAATGGATGCGTTATGTCGCGGTGGTTGGATGAATGTGTTAAGTAAGGGTGGTTGAATGGATGCGTTAAGTAGGGGTGATAGGATGGATGCGTTAAGTAGAGGTGGTTGGATGGATACGTTAAGTAGGGGTGGTTGAATGGGTGTATTAAGTAGAGTTGAATTGATGGATGCATTAATTAGGGTTTGTTGGATGGATGCGTTACTTAGTGGTGGTTGGATGGATGCACTAAGTAGGGGTGGTTGGATGGAAGCGTTAACTAGGGCTGGTTGAAAGGATGCGTTATGTAGGGATGGTTGGATTACTTACTTACTTAATCCTCTTCGTCCCCATTGGGACATAAGGCCACAACAATCTTCCGCCACAAGGTCCTGTCCTTGGCTGAGGCCTGAGCCTCTCCCCATGACAGCCCCTTCTCTCTTAGCTCGGCCATTACTGTCTGTCGACACGTCATCATTGGCCGTCCTCGCTTCCTTTTTTCTGGTGGTATCCATCTGAGTGCCACTTTCGGGATGCTGTCTGCGGGCATTCGCAGGACGTGTCCTAGCCATCTCAGCCGTCTGCGTTTCATTTCTAGGACAGCACTGTTGCAGCCCGTCTTCTTATACAGGGCCACGTTGGAGATCTTATTGGGCCAGAATATTCGGCAGATCTTTCTGAGGCATCCATTGTGGAACGCGTCGATCTTTGCCATGTCCCCTTTAACCACTCGCCAGCACTCTGAGCCATACAGTAGGATGGACTTCACATTACTGTTGTAAAGTCTTATCTTTGTTTTGGTGGTGTACTGGTTTGACTTCCAAATGTTCTGCAGTTTGGCGAAAGCACAGCGGGCTTTACTGAGTCTTGCCTTGATGTCTTTTTGGCCTCCATTGTCTTTACTGATGAGACTACCCAAGTAAGTAAAGTCCTGTACAAACTGTAGTGGTTCACCATTTACGGTAACAGGTGCGGTTGGTGTGGCGTTGATGCTCATCACTTGTGTCTTGGATGTATTGATGGTAAGCCCAGTTTGCTTTGCATATCTCTCTAATCTATCAGTTTTTTCCTGCAGATGGTCACGCTTTGCTGATAGAAATGCAAGGTCATCAGCAAAGTCGAGGTCTTCTAGCTGGGAAAAGGGAGTCCACTGGATACCCCTGAGTTTATCTGATGTAGTTTTCCGCATAGCCGAGTCGATGACGACCAAGAAGAGGATGGGCGAGAGGATACATCCCTGTCTAACACCCGATTTCACTGGGAATCATTCAGAGGATGTATTACTGAGGATGACACTGCATTCAAAGTGGTTGTAGAACATCTTTATCAGTGAAACAATCTTTAGAGGTACTCCATAAGATCTTACGATCTTCTACAGAGTGTCCTGGTGGATACTGTCAAAGGCCTTTTTGAAATCAATGAAGTTGATATACAGTGGGCAGTTCCATTCTAGAGTCTGCTCTATGATGTTTCTCAATGCAAAGATCTGATCAGTGCACCCTCTTCTCTTTCGGAATCCCGCTTGTTCTTGCCTCAGCTTCTTCTCAATAGCTGTCTCGTTTCTTCCAAGAAGGATTCTACAGAAGGCTTTGCTGGGGATGGACAAGAGTGTGATTCCTCGCCATTTGTCACAGACTTGGAGGTTGCCTTTCTTAGGGATCTTTATAATGAGTCCTTTGCCCCAGTCACTTGGGATAGTCTCTTTGTCCAAAATGGTGTCGAACAAGTTAGTCAGGACACTTGTAGCTGTACTGAGGTCGGCCTTCAACATTTCAGCATGGATGGAGTCTACGCTTGGGGCTTTTCCACTCGCTTTCCACTCTTCATAGCTTTGATGGCATTTCTAACTTCCGCTTCTGTTGGGAGACTGGTGTCGATGTTGAGGTCATCTGTCACTGGCGGGGGGTCGGCGGGTTCATCTGGCTGAGGGTGGTTCAGGACTTCACAGAAATATGCAACCCATCTATCAGATGTTTGGATGGATGCGTTATATATATGTGGTTGAATGGATGCGTTATGTAGGGGTGGTTGGATGGATGCGCTAAGTAAGGGTGGTTGAATGGATGCGTTAATTAAGGGTGGTTGGATTGATGCGTTATGTAGGGGTGGTTGGATGGATGCGTTAAGTAGGGGTGATTGGATGGATGCATTAAGTAGGAGTGGTTGGATTGATAAGTAAAGAAGGGGTGTTTGAATGGGTGCATTAAGTAGGAGTGGTTGGATAGATACGTTAAGTACGGGTGGTTGGATGGACACGATAAGTAGGGGTTATTGGATGGATGCGTTAAGTACGGGTGGTTGAATGGATGGGATAAGTAGAGGTGGTTGAACGGATGCGATAAGAAGGGGTGGTTGAATGGATGCGTTAGGTAGGGGTGGTAGGATGGATGCGCTAAGGAGGGGTGGTTGGATGGTTGCATTAAGTAGGGAGTTGTATGGATGCGTTAATTAGGGTTGGTTGAATGGAAGCGTTAAGTAGGAGTGGGGGGGGGGGGGTGGATGCGTTAAGTAGGGGTGGTTGGATGGATCCGATATATAGAGGTAGTTGGATGGATGCTTTAATTTCGGGTGATTGGATGGATGCGTTAAATAGGGGTGGTTGGATGGATGCGTTAAGTAGGGGTGTTTGGATGGATGCGTTAAGTAGAGGTGGTTTGACGGATGCATTACGTAGGAGTGGTTGGATGGATGCGTTAAGTAGGGGTGATTGGATGGATACGTTAACTACGGGTGGTTGAATGGATGGCATAAGTAGGGGTGGTTGGATGGATGCGTTAAGTAGGGGTGGTTGAATGGATGCGATAAGGCAGGGTGGTTGGATGGATTCAAGATTCAAAGATTCAAAAAACTTTATTATCCGTTTAAAAACATATTAAAAACGGAAAATTGTCTTTAGTCACACATAAAAAGACAGTAATAAAACAGAGGTGAATCATATCTACAATTGTCAATACAATATAAAATGATAGTAAATTTAGTCATCACTAAAATAGGTAAAGTATCATAATAAATAAATTACGAATAAAAATAGCTACTAAAATAAATAAATAAATAAGCATGTATAATTTCTTTAAATGCGTCTCTGATTTGAGACAATGACATTAGCAATAACATAATACTAAATTGATAAATGAATAAGATTAAATAAAGAGTTACCATAAGAATATGAGACACATAAAATGTAAACATTTATTAATGACTCGTTGAAAACAGCATTATCATTTAGCATTTAAAATTAAAATAGCAGAGGGTACAAAAGATTTTTTGAAGATATTTTTTTTGGCTAATGGCACTTTTAAGCGTCTCCCTGATGGCAGTTTCTGAAAGGCTTGATTAAGAGGATGAGCAGGATCATAGAGAATTTGTGTTGATTTCCTTTTCAGTGCATCTTTATATATGCTGGACAGCTGTTTTTGATTGTTGCCAATTAACTTGCTTGCTGTGTTAACTACGCGAGCAAGCTTTACTTAGTTTGTTCCACTGACATTGCCATACCATGTAATTATATTAAAAGAAAGAACGCTCTCTATCAAACTTCTGTAGACAAGTTGGAGAATGTGCTGGCTAACATCAAAGCTTTTCAGCTTTCTCAGTAGAAAAGTCGTTGTTGTGCTCTCTTATATACATAATCGACATGTTCACAGAACGACAGCCTCTCATCTACCACAGTACCTAAATACTTGAAGCTTTTGACTATTTCAACTTCTTGATTATTTATCAATATCGGTTCCGGTGTCTGACTAATCCTTCCTCCTCCAAACGCTAACTCTTTCGTTTTCGTTGTATTCAGTTTAAGAAAGGTGGAGGTAAATTGGGAAGCTAGCGCATCAATTTGGAGACGGTACTCAAAAAGAGATAATTCATCCTTAAGGCGGCCTACAAGTGCCATGTCATCTGCGTATTTGATTAGGGTGAGAAATGAGTTGTTACATGATATGTCATTCGTATAAATGGAAAAGAGAATTGGTGACAGGACACATCCCTGTGGAGCTCCGGTATTTACTATAACCTCATCTGACAACACGGGATCTCTGCTCAGAGAGCCGTTCAATCTGACGCGCTGTGGCCGATCACATAGAAACTGCCTAATCCATAGAATAAGGTCAGGATTTACCTCAAGGTTCAACAACTTCTTAATCAGAACATGTGGTTGTATAGTATTGAAAGCTGACGAAAAGTCCATAAATAAGACACGGACGGTAGTTCCAGATGTGTCTAGGTGACTGGCAATTAAGTTGAACAGAGTTAATGTTGCGTCCTCTACTCCTCTCTTAGCTCTATATGCAAACTGTAGGGGATCCATGTGATTGGCCACAGACTTAATCAGTTGATTACATACAAGTCTTTCCATGCATTTAGCAATGATAGATGTGAGCGCCACTGGTCGAAAGTCATTAAATTCCCTAGCGCCAGGTTTTTTGGCAATGGGCATAATAGTGGATTGTTTCCACGAGCGAGGCATAGAATGTGTGTTTAAGAGCAATTGGAAAAATCTTGTAAAAAAAGGACCAAGCTGATCCGCGCAAACTTTCATAACACGGCCCCTCAAGCCATCGGGCCCGTGTGCTTTGTTTGGGTTAATACGTGAGAAACATCTGACAACATCACTTTCGACCAGTGTTACAGGGCTGGAGCTCATTGTTTGACATGCGTTATGTAGTGGTGGTTGAATGGATTCGTTATGTAGGGGTGGTTGTTGGATGCTTTAAGTAGAGGTGAATGGATGGATGCGTTACGTAGGGGTGGTTGGATGGATGCATTAAGTTGAGGTGAATGGATGGAAGCATTAAGTAGGGGAGGTTGGATGAATGCTTTATGTAGGGGTGGTTGGATGGATGCGTTTAGTAGGGGTGGTTGGATGGACACGTTACGAAGAGGTGGTTGGATGGATTCGTTACGTAGAGGTGAATGGATGGATGACTAAGTAGAGGTGAATTGATGGATGCATTAATTAGAGGTTGTAGGATGGATGCGTTGCACAGGGGTGGTTGTATGGATGCATTAAGTAGGGATGGTTGTATGGATGCGTTAAGTAGGGCTGGTTGAATAGATGCGTTATTTAGGGGTGGTTGGGTGGATGCGTAATGTAGGGGTGGTTGAATGGATGCGTTAATTAGGGGTGGTTGGATTGATGAGTTATGTAGGGGTGGTTGGACAGATGCGTTAAATATGGGTGGTTGGATGGATGGGCTAAGTAGGAGTGTTTGGATGGATGTTTTAAGTAGGAGTGGTTGGATGGGTACGCAAAGCAGTAGTGGTTGGATTGATACGTTAAGAAGGGGTGATTGAATGGATGCATTATGTAGGAGTGGTTGGATTTATACGTAAAGTAGGTGTGGTTGGATGGATGCGTTAAGTAGGGGTGGTTGGATGGATGCGTTAAGTAGGGGTGGTTGGATGGATGTGTTAAGTAGGGGTGATTGGATGGATGCATTAAGTAGGGGAGATTGGATGGATACATTAAATAGGGGCGGTTGGATCAGTGCGCTTACTAAGGTTGTTGGATAGATGCGTTGAGTAGGTATGGTTGGATGGATACGGTAAGTACGAGTGGTGGGGTGGATGCGTTAAGTAGGGGAGATTGGATGGATACGCCAAGTAGGAGTGGTTGGATGGATTAGATAAGTAGTGGTGGTTAGATGGATGCGCTAAGTAGGAGTGGTTGAATGGATGCGTTATGTACGGGTGGTTGTTGGATGTTGTAAGTAGAGGTGAATGGATGGATGCGCTAAGTAGGGGTGGTTGGATGGATGCACTAAGTTGAGGTGAACGGATGGAAGCATTAAGTAGGGGAGGTTGGATGGATGCGATAGGTTGGGGTGGTTGGATAGATGCATTAAGCAGAGGTGAATGGATGGAAGCATTAGGTAGGGGTGGTTGGATGGATGCGCTAAGAAGGGGTGGTTCGATGGATACGTTAAGTAGGGGTGGTTGAATGGATGCGTTATGTAGGGGTGGTTGGATGGATGCGTTAACTACGAGTGGTTGGATGGATATGTTAAGTACGAGTGGTGGGATGGATGCGTTAAGTTGGGGTGATTCGATGGATGCGTTTAGTAGGGGTGGTTAGATGGATACGTTACGAAGAGGTGGTTGGATGGATTTGTTACGTAGAGGTGAATGGATGGATGTACTAAGTAGAGGTGAATTGATGGATGCATTAATTAGAGGTTGTTGGTTGGATGCGTTGCACAGGGGTGGTAGTATGGATGCATTAGGTAGGGATGGTTGGATGGATGCGTTATGTAGGGGTGGTTGGATGGATGCGTTATGTAGGGGTGGTTGAATGGATGCGGTAATTAGGGGTGGTTGGATTGATGAGTTATGTAGGGGTGGTTGGACGGATGCGTTAAATAGGGGTGGTTGGATAGGTGGGCTAAGTAGGAGTGGTTGGATGGATGTGATAAGTAGGAGTGGTTGGACGGGTACGCTAAGCAGTAGTGGTTGGATGGATTGGATAAGTAGGGGTGCTTGGATGGATGCGCTAAGTAGGGGTGTTTGAATGGATGCGTTATGTAGGGGTGGTTGGATGGATGCGCTACGTAATTGTGGTTGTTGGATGCTTTAATTAGAGGTGAATGGATGGATGCGTTACGTAGGGGTGGTTGGATGGATGCATTAAGTTAAGGTGAATGGATGGAAGCATTAAGTAGGGGAGGTTGGATGGATGCGTTAGATGGATGTATTAAGTAGAGGTGATGGGATGGATGCATTAAGTAGGGGTAGTTGGATGGATGCATTAAGTAGGAGTGGTTGGATTGATACGTTAAGAAGGGGTGATTGAATGGATGCATTAGGTAGGAGTGGTTGAATGGATACGCTAAGTACGAGTGGCGGGATGGATCCGTTAAGTAGGGGTGATTGGATGGATGCGTTTAGTAGGGGTGGTTGGATGGATACGCTAAGCAGGAGTGGTTGGATGGATGCGTTTATTAGGGGTGGTTGGATGGATACGTTAAGTACGAGTGGTTGGATGGATGCGTTAAGTAGGGGTGATTGGATGGATGCGTTAAGTACGGGTGGTTGAATGGATTGGATAAGTAGGGGTGCTTGGGTGGATGCGCTAAGTAGGGGTGTTTGAATGGATGCGTTATGTAGGGGTGCTTGGATGGATGCGTTATGTACTGGTGGTTGAATGGATGCGTTTTGTAGGGGTGGTTTTTGGATGCTTTAAATAGAGGTGAATGAATGGATCGGCTAAGTAGGGGTGGTTCGATGGATGCATTAAGTTGAGGTGAATGGATGGAAGCATTAAGTAGGGGAGGTTGGATGGATGCATTAAGTAGGGGTGGTTGGATGGATGCGCTAAGTAGGGGTTGTTAGATGGATGTGTTAAGTAGGGGTGATTGGATGTATACATTAAATAGGGGTGGTTGGATCAGTGCGCTTAGTAAGGTGGTTGGATAGATGCGTTGAGTAGGAATGGTTGGATGGATACGGTATTTAGGAGTGGTGGGATGGATTTTTTAAGTAGGACTGGTTGGATGGATGCGCTAAGTAGGGGTGATTAGATGGATGCGTTAACTACGGGTGGTTGAATGGATTGGATAAGTAGGGTGTTTGGATGGATGCGTTAAGTAGGGGTGTTTGAATGGATGCGTTATGTAGGGGTGGTTGGATGGATGCGTTATGTAGTGGTGGTTGAATGGATGCGTTATATAGGGATGGTTGTTGGATGCTTTAAGTAGAGGTGAATGAATGGATGCGTTAATTAGGGGTGGTTCGATGGATGCATTAAATTGAGGTGAATGGATGGAAGCATTAAGTAGGGGAGGTTGGATGGATGCGTTATGTAGGGGTGGTTGGATGGATGCGCTAAGTAGGGGTTGTTGGATGGATATGTTAAGTAGGGGTGATTGGATGGATACATTAAATAGGGGTGGTTGGATCAGTGCGCTTTGTAAGGTGGTTGTATAGATGCGTTGAGTAGGAATGGTTGGATGGATACGGTATTTAGGAGTGGTGGGATGGATGTGTTAAGTAGGAGTGGTTGGATGGATGCGTTAAGTAGGGGTGATTGGATGGATGCGTTAAGTACGGGTGGTTGAATGGATTGGATAAGTAGGAGTGCTTGGATGGATGCGTTAAGTAGGGGTGTTTGAAGGGATGCGTTATGTAGGGGTGGTTGGATGGATGCATTATGTAGTGGTGGTTGAATGGATGCGTTATGTAGGGATGGTTGTTGGATGCTTTAAGTAGAGGTGAATGAATGGATGCGTTAAGTAGGGGTGGTTTGATGGATGCATTAAGTTGAGGTGAATGGATGGAAGCATTAAGTAGGGGAGGTTGGATGGATGTATTAAGTACAGGTGATTGGATGGATGCATTAAGTAGGGGTAGTTGGATGGATACGCTATGTAAGGGTGGTTGGATAGATGCATTAAGTAGGAGAGATTGGGTGGATGTATTAAGTAAGTAGGAGTGGTTGGGTTGTTACGTTAAAAAGGGGAGGTTGGATGGATGCGTTAAGTAGGGGTAGTTGGATGGATGCGTTAAGTAGGGGTGGTTGGATGGATGTAGTAAGTAGGGGTGATTGGATGGATGCATTAAGTAGGGGAGATTGGATGGATACATTAAATAGAGGTGGTTGGAGCAGTGCGCTTAGTAATCTGGTTGGATAGATGCGTTGAGTAGGAATGGTTGGATGGATACGGTAATTGCGAGTGGTGGGGTGGATGCGTTAGGTAGGGGTGATTGGATGGATCCGCCAAGTAGGACTGGCTGGATGGATTAGATAAGTAAGGGTGGTTGGATGGATGCGCTAAGTAGGGGTGGTTGAATGGATGGGTTATGTAGGGGTGGTAGGATGGATCCGTAAAGTAGGGGTGGTTGAATGGATGCGTTATGTACTGGTGGTTGTTGGATGTTGTAAGTAGAGGTGAATGGATGGATGCGCTAAGTAGGGGTGGTTGGATGGATTCATTAAGTTGAGGTGAATGGATGGAAGCATAAAGTAGGGGAGGTTGGATGGATGCGTTAGGTAGGGGTGGTTGGATAGATGCATTAAGTAGAGGTGAATGGATGGAAGCATTAGGTAGGGGTGGTTGGATGGATACGCTAAGAAGGGGTGGTTCGATGGATACGTTAAGTTAGGGTGATTGGATGGATGCGTTTATTAGGGGTTGTTGGGTGGATACGTTACGAAGAGGTGGTTCGATGGATTTGTTACGTAGAGGTGAATGGATGGATGTACTAAGTAGAGCTGAATTGATGGATGCATTAATTAGAGGTTGTTGAATGGATGCGTTGCACAGGGGTGGTTGTATGGATGCATTAGGTAGGGATGGTTGGATGGATGCGCTAAGTAGGTGTGGTTGAATGGATGGGTTATGTAGGGGTGGTTGGATGGATCCGTAAAGTAGGGGTGGTTGAATGGATGCGTTATGTACGGGTGGTTGTTGGATGTTGTAATTAGAGGTGAATGGATAGATGCGCTAAATAGGGGTGGTTCGATGGATGCATTGAGGTGAGGTGAATGGATGGAAGCATTAAGTAGGGGAGGTTGGATGGATGCGTAAGGTAGGGGTGGTTCGATGGATGCATTAAGTTGAGGTGAATGGATGGAAGCATTAAGTAGGGGAGGTTGGATGGATGCGTAAGGTAGGGGTGGTTGGATAGATGCATTAAGTAGAGGTGAATGGATGGAAACATTAGGTAGGGGTGGTTGGATGGATGCGCTAAGAAGGGATGGTTCGATGGATACCTTAAGTAGGGGTGGTTGAATGGATGCGTTATGTAGGGGTGTTTGGATGGATGCGTTACCTAGGAGTGGTTGGATGGATATGTTAAGTACGAGTGGTGGGATGGATGCATTAAGTTGGGGTGATTGGATGGATGCGTTTAGTAGGGGTGGTTGGGTGGATACGTTACGAAGAGGTGGTTGGATGGATTTGTTACGTAGAGGTGAATGGATGGATGTACTAAGTAGAGGTGAATTGATGGATGCATTAATTAGAGGTTGTTGGATGGATGCGTTGCACAGGGTGGTTGTAGGGATGCATTAGGTAGGGATGGTTGGATGGATGCGTTATGTAGGGGTGGTTGGATGGATGCGTTATGTAGAGGTGGTTGAATGGATGCGTTAATTAAGGGTGGTTGGATTGATGACTTATGTAGGGGTGGTTGGACGGATGGGCTATGTAGGAGTGGTTGGATGGATGTGTTAAGTAGGAGTGTCTGGATGGGTACGCTAAGCAGTAGTTGTTGGATGGATGCGTTAAGTAGGGGTGATTGGATGGATTCGTTAAGTACGGGTGGATGAATGGATTGGATAAGTAGGGCTGCTTGGATGGATGCGTTAAGTAGGGGTGGTTGAATGGATGCGTTATGTAGGGGTGGTTGGATGGATGCGTTACGTAGTTGTGGTTGTTGGATGCTTTAAGTAGAGGTGAATGAATGGATGCGTTACGTAGGGGTGGTTGGATGGAGGCGTAAAGTAGGGGTGGTTGGATGGATGTATTAAGTAGAGGTGATTGGATGGAGTAGTGGTATGAAGTAGTGGTAGTTGGATGGATGTGAATGGATGGATGCGTTAAGTAGGTGTGGTTGGACGGATGCATTAAATTGAGGTGAATGGATGGAAGAATTAAGTAGGGGTGGTTGGATGGATGCGTTAAATAGGGGTGGTTGGATGGATGCGTTAAGTGCGAGTGGTGAGATGGATGCGTTAAGTAGAGGTGATTGGATGGATGCGTTTAGTAGGGGTGGTTGGATGGATACGTTAAGTAGGAGTGGTTGGATGGATGCGTAAAGTAGGGGTGGTTGGATGGATGCGTTAAGTAGGGGTGGTTAAATGGATGCGTTATGTCGCGGTGGTTGGATGAATTCGTTAAGTAAGGGTGGTTGAATGGATGCGTTAAGTAGGGGTGATAGGATGGATGCGTTAAGTAGAGGTGGTTGGATGGATACGTTAAGTAGGGGTGGTTGAATGTTGAATGTTGAATGTACGTTGGTGAATTCGTGTGTGGGTGGGTTGGTGTGTGCGTGCGTGTGTGTGTATTTGTGCGTGTGTGGGCGAATATGTGCATGTGTGTGTGTGTGTGTGTGTGTGTGTGTGTGTGTGTGTGTGTGTGTGTGTGTGTGTATGTGTGTGGTTGTTAGAGTGCCTATGTGTGTGTGTGCGTGTGCTGGTGCGTGTGTGTGCCTGTGTGATTGCGTGCGTGTGGGTGCGTGTGTGAGGGTGCATGTGTATGTGTATGGCTGCGTGTGAAGGTGCGTGTGAGTGTCGATGGGTAAGTGTGTGGGTGCGTGTGTGTGTACGTGTGCTGTCTCATTTGTGTGCGTGTGTGGGTGGATGCATGTGTGTGGGTGCGTGTGTGTATGTGTGCTTGTGTTGGCGCCTGTGTGTGTTTGTGTAGTTGCGTGTTTGTGTGCATGTGTGGGTGCGTGTGTGAGAGTGCGTATGTGGTGCATGTGTGTATGTGCGTGTGTTGGTGCGTGTGTGTGCGTGTGTGAGTGCGTGCGTGGGGGTGCGTGTGTGAGGGTGCATGTGTATGTGTATGTGTATGGCTGCGTGTGAAGGTGCGTGTGGGTGTCGGTGATTGTGTTTGTTTGTGGCGGTGCGTGTGTGGGTACGTGTGTGGATTCGTGTGTGTGTGCGTGGTGTGTGTATGTGTGCGTGTGTGGGCGAATGTGTGCGTGTGCGTGTGCGTGTGCGTGTGCGTGTGCGTGTGCGTGTGCGTGTGCGTGTGCGTGTGCGTGTGCGTGTGCGTGTGCGTGTGCGTGTGCGTGTGCGTGTGCGTGTGCGTGTGCGTGTGCGTGTGCGTGTGCGTGTGCGTGTGCGTGTGCGTGTGCGTGTGCGTGTGCGTGTGCGTGTGCGTGTGCGTGTGCGTGTGCGTGTGCGTGTGCGTGTGCGTGTGCGTGTGCGTGTGCGTGTGCGTGTGCGTGTGCGTGTGCGTGTGCGTGTGCGTGTGCGTGTGCGTGTGCGTGTGCGTGTGCGTGTGCGTGTGCGTGTGCGTGTGCGTGTGCGTGTGCGTGTGCGTGTGCGTGTGCGTGTGCGTGTGCGTGTGCGTGTGCGTGTGCGTGTGCGTGTGCGTGTGCGTGTGCGTGTGCGTGTGCGTGTGCGTGTGCGTGTGCGTGTGCGTGTGCGTGTGCGTGTGCGTGTGCGTGTGCGTGTGCGTGTGCGTGTGCGTGTGCGTGTGCGTGTGCGTGTGCGTGTGCGTGTGCGTGTGCGTGTGCGTGTGCGTGTGCGTGTGCGTGTGCGTGTGCGTGTGCGTGTGCGTGTGCGTGTGCGTGTGCGTGTGCGTGTGCGTGTGCGTGTGCGTGTGCGTGTGCGTGTGCGTGTGCGTGTGCGTGTGCGTGTGCGTGTGCGTGTGCGTGTGCGTGTGCGTGTGCGTGTGCGTGTGCGTGTGCGTGTGCGTGTGCGTGTGCGTGTGCGTGTGCGTGTGCGTGTGCGTGTGCGTGTGCGTGTGCGTGTGCGTGTGCGTGTGCGTGTGCGTGTGCGTGTGCGTGTGCGTGTGCGTGTGCGTGTGCGTGTGCGTGTGCGTGTGCGTGTGCGTGTGCGTGTGCGTGTGCGTGTGCGTGTGCGTGTGCGTGTGCGTGTGCGTGTGCGTGTGCGTGTGCGTGTGCGTGTGCGTGTGCGTGTGCGTGTGCGTGTGCGTGTGCGTGTGCGTGTGCGTGTGCGTGTGCGTGTGCGTGTGCGTGTGCGTGTGCGTGTGCGTGTGCGTGTGCGTGTGCGTGTGCGTGTGCGTGTGCGTGTGCGTGTGCGTGTGCGTGTGCGTGTGCGTGCGTGTGTTGGTGTGCGTGCGTGTGTTGGTGTGGGTGGGTGGGTGGGTGGGTGGGTGGGTGGGTGGGTGGGTGGGTGGGTGGTGTTAGAGTGCTTGTATGTGTGTGTGCGTGTGTTGGCGCGTGTGTGTGCGTGTGTAGGTGCGTCCGTGTGGGTGCGTGTGCGTGGGTGCATGTATATATGAATGGTTGCGTGTGGAGGTGCGTGTGAGTGTCGGTGGGTGTGTGTGTGGGTGCGTGTGTGTGGGAGCGTTTGTGTTGGTGCATGTTTGTGTGTGCGTGAGTCGGTGTGTGTGTCGGTGCGTGTGTGGATTTGTGTGTGTGGGTCAGGATGTGTGTGGAAGGGTGTATGTGTGTGTGGGTGCGTGCGAGTGTGTGGGTGGGTGCGTGTGTGGTGCTTCTGTGTATGTGTGCATGTGTGGGCGCGTGTGTGAGTCCGTGTGTCGGTGCGTATGTGGCGTTAACTAGGGCTTGTTGAAAAGATGCGTTATGTATAGATGGTTGGATGGATACGTTATGTAGGGGTGGTTGAATGGATGCGTTAATTAGGGGTGGTTGGATTGATGAGTTATGTAGGGGTGGTTGAATGGATGCGTTAAATAGGGGTGGTTTGATGGATGCGTTAAGTAGGAGTGGTTGGATGGAAACGCTAAGCAGGAGTGGTTGTATGGATGCGTTAACTAGGGGTGATTGGATGGATGCGTTAAGTTCGGGTGGTTGAATGGATTGTATAAGTAGGGGTGTTTGGATGGATGCGTTAAGTAGGGGTGGTTGAATGGATGCGTTATGTAGGGGTGGTTGGATGGATGCGTTATGTAGTGGTGGTTCAATGGATGCGTTATGTAGGGGTGGATGTTGGATGCTTTAAGTAGAGGTGAATGGATGGATGCGTTACGTAGGGGTGGTTGGATGGAGGCGTAAAGTAGGGGTGGTTGGATGGATGTATTAAGTAGAGGTGATTGGATGGAGTAGTGGTATGAAGTAGTGGTAGTTGGATGGATGTGAATGGATGGATGCGTTAAGTAGGTGTGGTTGGACGGATGCATTAAATTGAGGTGAAAGGATGGAAGAATTAAGTAGGGGTGGTTGGATGGATGCGTTAAATAGGGGTGGTTGGATGGATGCGTTAAGTGCGAGTGGTGAGATGGATGCGTTAAGTAGGGGTGGTTGGATTGATACGTCAAGTAGGAGTGGTTGGATGGATGCGTAAAGTAGGGGTGGTTGGATGGATGCGTTAAGTAGGGGTGGTTAAATGGATGCGTTATGTCGCGGTGGTTGGATGAATGCGTTAAGTAAGGGTGGTTGAATGGATGCGTTAAGTAGGGGTGATAGGATGGATGCGTTAAGTAGAGGTGGTTGGATGGATACGTTAAGTAGGGGTGGTTGAATGGGTGTATTAAGTAGAGTTGAATTGATGGATGCATTAATTAGGGTTTGTTGGATGGATGCGTTACTTAGTGGTGGTTGGATGGATGCACTAAGTAGGGGTGGTTGGATGGAAGCGTTAACTAGGGCTGGTTGAAAGGATGCGTTATGTAGGGATGGTTGGATTACTTACTTACTTAATCCTCTTCGTCCCCATTGGGACATAAGGCCACAACAATCTTCCGCCACAAGGTCCTGTCCTTGGCTGAGGCCTGAGCCTCTCCCCATGACAGCCCCTTCTCTCTTAGCTCGGCCATTACTGTCTGTCGACACGTCATCATTGGCCGTCCTCGCTTCCTTTTTTCTGGTGGTATCCATCTGAGTGCCACTTTCGGGATGCTGTCTGCGGGCATTCGCAGGACGTGTCCTAGCCATCTCAGCCGTCTGCGTTTCATTTCTAGGACAGCACTGTTGCAGCCCGTCTTCTTATACAGGGCCACGTTGGAGATCTTATTGGGCCAGAATATTCGGCAGATCTTTCTGAGGCATCCATTGTGGAACGCGTCGATCTTTGCCATGTCCCCTTTAACCACTCGCCAGCACTCTGAGCCATACAGTAGGATGGACTTCACATTACTGTTGTAAAGTCTTATCTTTGTTTTGGTGGTGTACTGGTTTGACTTCCAAATGTTCTGCAGTTTGGCGAAAGCACAGCGGGCTTTACTGAGTCTTGCCTTGATGTCTTTTTGGCCTCCATTGTCTTTACTGATGAGACTACCCAAGTAAGTAAAGTCCTGTACAAACTGTAGTGGTTCACCATTTACGGTAACAGGTGCGGTTGGTGTGGCGTTGATGCTCATCACTTGTGTCTTGGATGTATTGATGGTAAGCCCAGTTTGCTTTGCATATCTCTCTAATCTATCAGTTTTTTCCTGCAGATGGTCACGCTTTGCTGATAGAAATGCAAGGTCATCAGCAAAGTCGAGGTCTTCTAGCTGGGAAAAGGGAGTCCACTGGATACCCCTGAGTTTATCTGATGTAGTTTTCCGCATAGCCGAGTCGATGACGACCAAGAAGAGGATGGGCGAGAGGATACATCCCTGTCTAACACCCGATTTCACTGGGAATCATTCAGAGGATGTATTACTGAGGATGACACTGCATTCAAAGTGGTTGTAGAACATCTTTATCAGTGAAACAATCTTTAGAGGTACTCCATAAGATCTTACGATCTTCTACAGAGTGTCCTGGTGGATACTGTCAAAGGCCTTTTTGAAATCAATGAAGTTGATATACAGTGGGCAGTTCCATTCTAGAGTCTGCTCTATGATGTTTCTCAATGCAAAGATCTGATCAGTGCACCCTCTTCTCTTTCGGAATCCCGCTTGTTCTTGCCTCAGCTTCTTCTCAATAGCTGTCTCGTTTCTTCCAAGAAGGATTCTACAGAAGGCTTTGCTGGGGATGGACAAGAGTGTGATTCCTCGCCATTTGTCACAGACTTGGAGGTTGCCTTTCTTAGGGATCTTTATAATGAGTCCTTTGCCCCAGTCACTTGGGATAGTCTCTTTGTCCAAAATGGTGTATCGAACAAGTTAGTCAGGACACTTGTAGCTGTACTGAGGTCGGCCTTCAACATTTCAGCATGGATGGAGTCTACGCTTGGGGCTTTTCCACTCGCTTTCCACTCTTCATAGCTTTGATGGCATTTCTAACTTCCGCTTCTGTTGGGAGACTGGTGTCGATGTTGAGGTCATCTGTCACTGGCGGGGGGTCGGCGGGTTCATCTGGCTGAGGGTGGTTCAGGACTTCACAGAAATATGCAACCCATCTATCAGATGTTTGGATGGATGCGTTATATATATGTGGTTGAATGGATGCGTTATGTAGGGGTGGTTGGATGGATGCGTTAAGTAGGGGTGATTGGATGGATGCATTAAGTAGGAGTGGTTGGATTGATAAGTAAAGAAGGGGTGGTTGAATGGATGCGTTAATTAAGGGTGGTTGGATTGATGAGTTATGTAGGGGTGGTTGGATGGATGCGTTAAGTAGGGGTGATTGGATGGATGCATTAAGTAGGAGTGGTTGGATTGATAAGTAAAGAAGGGGTGTTTGAATGGGTGCATTAAGTAGGAGTGGTTGGATAGATACGTTAAGTACGGGTGGTTGGATGGACACGATAAGTAGGGGTTATTGGATGGATGCGTTAAGTACGGGTGGTTGAATGGATGGGATAAGTAGAGGTGGTTGAACGGATGCGATAAGAAGGGGTGGTTGAATGGATGCGTTAGGTAGGGGTGGTAGGATGGATGCGCTAAGGAGGGGTGGTTGGATGGTTGCATTAAGTAGGGAGTTGTATGGATGCGTTAATTAGGGTTGGTTGAATGGAAGCGTTAAGTAGGAGTGGGGGGGGTGGATGCGTTAAGTAGGGGTGGTTGGATGGATCCGATATATAGAGGTAGTTGGATGGATGCTTTAATTTCGGGTGATTGGATGGATGCGTTAAATAGGGGTGGTTGGATGGATGCGTTAAGTAGGGGTCTTTGGATGGATGCGTTAAGTAGAGGTGGTTTGACGGATGCATTACGTAGGAGTGGTTGGATGGATGCGTTAAGTAGGGGTGATTGGATGGATACGTTAACTACGGGTGGTTGAATGGATGGCATAAGTAGGGGTGGTTGGATGGATGCGTTAAGTAGGGGTGGTTGAATGGATGCGTTAAGGCAGGGTGGTTGGATGGATTCAAGATTCAAAGATTCAAAAAACTTTATTATCCGTTTAAAAACATATTAAAAACGGAAAATTGTCTTTAGTCACACATAAAAAGACAGTAATAAAACAGTGGTGAATCATATCTACAATTGTCAATACAATATAAAATGATAGTAAATTTAGTCATCACTAAAATAGGTAAAGTATCATAATAAATAAATTACGAATAAAAATAGCTACTAAAATAAATAAATAAATAAGCATGTATAATTTCTTTAAATGCGTCTCTGATTTGAGACAATGACATTAGCAATAACATAATACTAAAATTGTTAAATGAATAAGATTAAATAAAGAGTTACCATAAGAATATGAGACACATAAAATGTAAAAATGTATTAATGACTCGTTGAAAACAGCATTATCATTTAGCATTTAAAATTAAAATAGCAGAGGGTACAAACGATTTTTTGAAGATATTTGTTTTGGCTAATGGCACTTTTAAGCGTCTCCCTGATGGCAGTTTCTGAAAGGCTTGACTAAGAGGATGAGCAGGATCATAGAGAATTTGTGTTGATTTCCTTTTCAGTGCATCTTTATATATGCTGGACAGCTGTTTTTGATTGTTGCCAATTAACTTGCTTGCTGTGTTAACTACGCGAGCAAGCTTTACTTAGTTTGTTCCACTGACATTGCCATACCATGTAATTATATTAAAAGAAAGAACGCTCTCTATCAAACTTCTGTAGACAAGTTGGAGAATGTGCTGGCTAACATCAAAGCTTTTCAGCTTTCTCAGTAGAAAAGTCGTTGTTGTGCTCTCTTATATACATAATCGACATGTTCACAGAACGACAGCCTCTCATCTACCACAGTACCTAAATACTTGAAGCTTTTGACTATTTCAACTTCTTGATTATTTATCAATATCGGTTCCGGTGTCTGACTAATCCTTCCTCCTCCAAACGCTAACTCTTTCGTTTTCGTTGTATTCAGTTTAAGAAAGGTGGAGGTAAATTGGGAAGCTAGCGCATCAATTTGGAGACGGTACTCAAAAAGAGATAATTCATCCTTAAGGCGGCCTACAAGTGCCATGTCATCTGCGTATTTGATTAGGGTGAGAAATGAGTTGTTACATGATATGTCATTCGTATAAATGGAAAAGAGAATTGGTGACAGGACACATCCCTGTGGAGCTCCGGTATTTACTATAACCTCATCTGACAACACGGGATCTCTGCTCAGAGAGCCGTTCAATCTGACGCGCTGTGGCCGATCACATAGAAACTGCCTAATCCATAGAATAAGGTCAGGATTTACCTCAAGGTTCAACAACTTCTTAATCAGAACATGTGGTTGTATATTATTGAAAGCTGACGAAAAGTCCATAAATAAGACACGGACGGTAGTTCCAGATGTGTCTAGGTGACTGGCAATTAAGTTGAACAGAGTTAATGTTGCGTCCTCTACTCCTCTCTTAGCTCTATATGCAAACTGTAGGGGATCCATGTGATTGGCCACAGACTTAATCAGTTGATTACATACAAGTCTTTCCATGCATTTAGCAATGATAGATGTGAGCGCCACTGGTCGAAAGTCATTAAATTCCCTAGCGCCAGGTTGTTTGGCAATGGGCATAATAGTGGATTGTTTCCACGAGCGAGGCATAGAATGTGTGTTTAAGAGCAATTGGAAAAATCTTGTAAAAAAAAGGACCAAGCTGATCCGCGCAAACTTTCATAACACGGCCCCTCAAGCCATCGGGCCCGTGTGCTTTGTTTGGGTTAATACGTGAGAAACATCTGACAACATCACTTTCGACCAGTGTTACAGGGCTGGAGCTCATTGTTTGACATGCGTTATGTAGTGGTGGTTGAATGGATTCGTTATGTAGGGGTGGTTGTTGGATGCTTTAAGTAGAGGTGAATGGATGGATGCGTTACGTAGGGGTGGTTGGATGGATGCATTAAGTTGAGGTGAATGGATGGAAGCATTAAGTAGGGGAGGTTGGATGAATGCTTTATGTAGGGGTGGTTGGATGGATGCGTTTAGTAGGGGTGGTTGGATGGACACGTTACGAAGAGGTGGTTGGATGGATTCGTTACGTAGAGGTGAATGGATGGATAACTAAGTAGAGGTGAATTGATGGATGCATTAATTAGAGGTTGTAGGATGTATGCGTTGCACAGGGGTGGTTGTATGGATGCATTAAGTAGGGATGGTTGTATGGATGCGCTAAGTAGGGCTGGTTGAATAGATGCGTTATTTAGGGGTGGTTGGGTGGATGCGTAATGTAGGGGTGGTTGAATGGATGCGTTAATTAGGGGTGGTTGGATTGATGAGTTATGTAGGGGTGGTTGGACAGATGCGATAAATATGGGTGGTTGGATGGATGGGCTAAGTAGGAGTGTTTGGATGGATGTTTTAAGTAGGAGTGGTTGGATGGGTACGCAAAGCAGTAGTGGTTGGATTGATACGTTAAGAAGGGGTGATTGAATGGATGCATTATGTAGGAGTGGTTGGATTGATACGTAAAGTAGGTGTGGTTGGATGGATGCGTTAAGTAGGGGTGGTTGGATGGATGCGTTAAGTAGGGGTGGTTGGATGGATGCGTTAAGTAGGGGTGGTTGGATGGATGCGTTAAGTAGGGGTGGTTGGATGGATGTGTTAAGTAGGGGTGATTGGATGGATGCATTAAGTAGGGGAGATTGGATGGATACATTAAATAGGGGCGGTTGGATCAGTGCGCTTAGTAAGGTGGTTGGATAGATGCGTTGAGTAGGTATGGTTGGATGGATACGGCAAGTACGAGTGGTGGGGTGGATGCGTTAAGTAGGGGAGATTGGATGGATACGCCAAGTAGGAGTGGTTGGATGGATTAGATAAGTAGGGGTGGTTAGATGGATGCGCTAAGTAGGAGTGGTTGAATGGATGCGTTATGTACGGGTGGTTGTTGGATGTTGTAAGTAGAGGTGAATGGATGGATGCGCTAAGTAGGGGTGGTTGGATGGATGCACTAAGTTGAGGTGAACGGATGGAAGCATTAAGTAGGGGAGGTTGGATGGATGCGATAGGTAGGGGTGGTTGGATAGATGCATTAAGCAGAAGTGAATGGATGGAAGCATTAGGTAGGGGTGGTTGGATGGATGCGCTAAGAAGGGGTGGTTCGATGGATACGTTAAGTAGGGGTGGTTGAATGGATGCGTTATGTAGGGGTGGTTGGATGGATGCATTGAGTAGAGGTGAATGGGTGGAAGCATTAGGTAGGGGTGGTTGGATGGATACGCTAAGAAGGGGTGGTTCGATGGATACGTTAAGTAGGGGTGGTTGAATGGATGCGTTATGTAGGGGTGGTTGGATGGATGCGTTAACTAGGAGTGGTTGGATGGATATGTTAAGTACGAGTGGTGGGATGGATGCGTTAAGTTGGGGTGATTCGATGGATGCGTTTAGTAGGGGTGGTTAGATGGATACGTTACGAAGAGGTGGTTGGATGGATTTGTTACGTAGAGGTGAATGGATGGATGTACTAAGTAGAGGTGAATTGATGTATGCATTAATTAGAGGTTGTTGGTTGGATGCGTTGCACAGGGGTGGTAGTATGGATGCATTAGGTAGGGATGGTTGGATGGATGCGTTATGTAGGGGTGGTTGGATGGATGCGTTATGTAGGGGTGGTTGAATGGATGCGGTAATTAGGGGTGGTTGGATTGATGAGTTATGTAGGGGTGGTTGGACGGATGCGTTAAATAGGGGTGGTTGGATAGGTGGGCTAAGTAGGAGTGGTTGGATGGATGTGATAAGTAGGAGTGGTTGGACGGGTACGCTAAGCAGTAGTGGTTGGATGGATTGGATAAGTAGGGGTGCTTGGATGGATGCGCTAAGTAGGGGTGTTTGAATGGATGCGTTATGTAGGGGTGGTTGGATGGATGCGCTACGTAATTGTGGTTGTTGGATGCTTTAATTAGAGGTGAATGGATGGATGCGTTACGTAGGGGTGGTTGGATGGATGCATTAAGTTAAGGTGAATGGATGGAAGCATTAAGTAGGGGAGGTTGGATGGATGCGTTAGATGGATGTATTAAGTAGAGGTGATGGGATGGATGCATTAAGTAGGGGTAGTTGGATGGATGCATTAGGTAGGAGTGGTTGGATTGATACGTTAAGAAGGGGTGATTGAATGGATGCATTAGGTAGGAGTGGTTGGATGGATACGCTAAGTACGAGTGGCGGGATGGATCCGTTAAGTAGGGGTGATTGGATGGATGCGTTTAGTAGGGGTGGTTGGATGGATGCGTTAAGTAGGGGTGGTTGGATGGATGCGTTAAGTAGGGGTGGTTGGATGGATGCGTTAAGTAGGGGTGGTTGGATGGATGTGTTAAGTAGGGGTGATTGGATGGATGCATTAAGTAGGGGAGATTGGATGGATACATTAAATAGGGGCGGTTGGATCAGTGCGCTTAGTAAGGTGGTTGGATAGATGCGTTGAGTAGGTATGGTTGGATGGATACGGTAAGTACGAGTGGTGGGGTGGATGCGTTAATTAGGGGAGATTGGATGGATACGCCAAGTAGGAGTGGTTGGATGGATTAGATAAGTAGGGGTGGTTAGATGGATGCGCTAAGTAGGAGTGGTTGAATGGATGCGTTATGTACGGGTGGTTGTTGGATGTTGTAAGTAGAGGTGAATGGATGGATGCGCTAAGTAGGGGTGGTTGGATGGATGCACTAAGTTGAGGTGAACGGATGGAAGCATTAAGTAGGGGAGGTTGGATGGATGCGATAGGTAGGGGTGGTTGGATAGATGCATTAAGCAGAAGTGAATGGATGGAAGCATTAGGTAGGGGTGGTTGGATGGATGCGCTAAGAAGGGGTGGTTCGATGGATACGTTAAGTAGGGGTGGTTGAATGGATGCGTTATGTAGGGGTGGTTGGATGGATGCATTGAGTAGAGGTGAATGGGTGGAAGCATTAGGTAGGGGTGGTTGGATGGATACGCTAAGAAGGGGTGGTTCGATGGATACGTTAAGTAGGGGTGGTTGAATGGATGCGTTATGTAGGGGTGGTTGGATGGATGCGTTAACTAGGAGTGGTTGGACGGATATGTTAAGTACGAGTGGTGGGATGGATGCGTTAAGTTGGGGTGATTCGATGGATGCGTTTAGTAGGGGTGGTTAGATGGATACGTTACGAAGAGGTGGTTGGATGGATTTGTTACGTAGAGGTGAATGGATGGATGTACTAAGTAGAGGTGAATTGATGGATGCATTAATTAGAGGTTATTGGTTGGATGCGTTGCACAGGGGTGGTAGTATGGATGCATTAGGTAGGGATGGTTGGATGGATGCGTTATGTAGGGGTGGTTGGATGGATGCGTTATGTAGGGGTGGTTGAATGGATGCGGTAATTAGGGGTGGTTGGATTGATGAGATATGTAGGGGTGGTTGGACGGATGCGTTAAATAGGGGTGGTTGGATAGGGGTGATTGGATGGATCCGCCAAGTAGGACTGGCTGGATGGATTAGATAAGTAGGGGTGGTTGGATGGATGCGCTAAGTAGGGGTGGTTGAATGGATGGGTTATGTAGGGGTGGTAGGATGGATCCGTAAAGTAGGGGTGGTTGAATGGATGCGTTATGTTCGGGTGGTTGTTGGATGTTGTAAGTAGAGGTGAATGGATGGATGCGCTAAGTAGGGGTGGTTGGATGGATTCATTAAGTTGAGGTGAATGGATGGAAGCATTAAGTAGGGGAGGTTGGATGGATGCGTTAGGTAGGGGTGGTTGGATAGATGCATTAAGTAGAGGTGAATGGATGGAAGCATTAGGTAGGGGTGGTTGGATGGATGCGCTAAGAAGGGGTGGTTCGATGGATACGTTAAGTTGGGGTGATTGGATGGATGCGTTTATTAGGGGTTGTTGGGTGGATACGTTACGAAGAGGTGGTTGGATGGATTTGTTACGTAGAGGTGAATGGATGGATGTACTAAGTAGAGCTGAATTGATGGATGCATTAATTAGAGGTTGTTGAATGGATGCGTTGCACAGGGGTGGTTGTATGGATGCATTAGGTAGGGATGGTTGGATGGATGCGCTAAGTAGGTGTGGTTGAATGGATGGGTTATGTAGGGGTGGTTGGATGGATCCGTAAAGTAGGGGTGGTTGAATGGATGCGTTATGTACGGGTGGTTGTTGGATGTTGTAAGTAGAGGTGAATGGATGGATGCGCTAAATAGGGGTGGTTCGATGGATGCATTGAGGTGAGGTGAATGGATGGAAGCATTAAGTAGGGGAGGTTGGATGGATGCGTAAGGTAGGGGTGGTTCGACGGATGCATTAAGTTGAGGTGAATGGATGGAAGCATTAAGTAGGGGAGGTTGGATGGATGCGTAAGGTAGGGGTGGTTGGATAGATGCATTAAGTAGAGGTGAATGGATGGAAACATTAGGTAGGGGTGGTTGGATGGATGCGCTAAGAAGGGATGGTTCGATGGATACCTTAAGTAGGGGTGGTTGAATGGATGCGTTATGTAGGGGTGTTTGGATGGATACGTTACCTAGGAGTGGTTGGATGGATATGTTAAGTACGAGTGGTGGGATGGATGCATTAAGTTGGGGTGATTGGATGGATGCGTTTAGTAGGGGTGGTTGGGTGGATACGTTACGAAGAGGTGGTTGGATGGATTTGTTACGTAGAGGTGAATGGATGGATGTACTAAGTAGAGGTGAATTGATGGATGCATTAATTAGAGGTTGTTGGATGGATGCGTTGCACAGGGTGGTTGTAGGGATGCATTAGGTAGGGATGGTTGGATGGATGCGTTATGTAGGGGTGGTTGGATGGATGCGTTATGTAGAGGTGGTTGAATGGATGCGTTAATTAAGGGTGGTTGGATTGATGACTTATGTAGGGGTGGTTGGACGGATGCGTTAAATAGGGGTGGTTGGATGGATGGGCTATGTAGGAGTGGTTGGATGGATGTGTTAAGTAGGAGTGTCTGGATGGGTACGCTAAGCAGTAGTTGTTGGATGGATGCGTTAAGTAGGGGTGATTGGATGGATTCGTTAAGTACGGGTGGATGAATGGATTGGATAAGTAGGGCTGCTTGGATGGATGCGTTAAGTAGGGGTGGTTGAATGGATGCGTTATGTAGGGGTGGTTGGATGGATGCGTTACGTAGTTGTGGTTGTTGGATGCTTTAAGTAGAGGTGAATGAATGGATGCGTTACGTAGGGGTGGTTGGATGGATGCATTAAGTTGAGGTGAATGGATGGAAGCATTAAGTAGGGGAGGTTGGATGGATGCGTTATGCAGGGGTGGTTGAATGTATGCGTTAATTAGGGGTGGTTAGATTGATGAGTTATGTAGGAATGGTTGGATGGATGTGTTAAGTTGGAGTGGTTGGATGGGTACGCTAAGCAGTAGTGGTTGGATGGATGCGATAAGTAGGGGTTATTGGATGGATGCGTTAAGTACGGGTGGATGAATGGATTGCATAAGTAGGGGTGCTTGGATGGATGCGTTAAGTTGAGGTGAATGGGTGGATCCGCTAAGTAGGGGTGGTTGGATGGATGCGTTAAGTAGAGGTGATTGGATGGATGCATTAACTAAGAGTGGTTGGATTGATACGTTAAGTAGGAGTGGCTGGATGGGTACGCTAAGCAGTAGTGGTTGGATGGATGCGTTAAGTAGGGGTGATTGGATGGATTCGTTAAGTACGGGTGGATGAATGGATTGTATAAGTAGGGGTGCTTGGATGGATGCGCTAAGTAGGGTTGGTTGAATGGATGCGTTATGTAGGGGTGGTTGGATGGATGCGTTACGTAGTCGTGGTTGTTGGATGCTTTAAGTAGAGGTGAATGAATGGATGCGTTACGTAGGGGTGGTTGGATGGATGCATAAAGTTGAGGTGAATGGATGGAAGCATTAACTAGGGGATGTAGGATGGATGCGTTATGCAGGGGTGGTTGGATGGATGCGTAAAGTAGGGGTGGTTAGATGGATGTATTAAGTAGAGGTGATTGGATGGATATGTTATGTAGGGGTGGTTGGATGGATGCGTTAAATAGGGGTGGTTGGATGGATGCGCTAAGTAGGGGTGGTTGGATGGATGCGTTAAGTAGGGGTGATTGGATGGATGCATTATGTAGGAGTGGTTGGATTGATACGTTAAGAAGGGGTGATTGAATGGAAGCATTAGGTAGGAGTGGTTGGATGGATACGTTATGTACGAGTGGTGGGATGGATGCGTTAAGTAGGAGTGGTTGGATGGATACGTTATTTACGAGTGGTTGGACGGATGTGTTAAGTAGGGGTGATTGGATGGATGCATTAATTAGGGTAGATTGGATGTATACGTTGAATATGGGTGGTTGGATGGATGCGTTAAGAAGGGGAGGTTGAATGGATGCGTTATGTGGGGGTGGTTGGATTGATGCGTTAAGTAGGGGTGGTTGAATGGATGCGTTATGTGGGGGTGGTTGGATTGATGCTTTAAGTAGGAGTGGTTGGATTGATACGTTAAGTAGGGTTGGTTGTGTTTGGATGGGTGCGTAAAGTAGGGGTGATTGGATGGATGCATTAAGTAGGGTAGATTGGATGTATACGTTGAATATGGGTGGTTGGATGGATGCGTTAAGAAGGGGAGGTTGGATGAATGCGCTAAGTAGGTTGGTTGGGTGGATGCGTTAATTAGGAGTGGTTGGATGGATATATTAAGTAGGAGTGGTTGGATAGAAGCTATAAGTAGGGGTGTTTTTATGGATGTGTTAAGTAGGGGTGGTTGAATGGATGCGCTATGTAAGGGGTGGTTGGATGGATGCGTTAAGTAGGGGTGGTTGAATGGATGCGTTATGTAGGGGTGGTTGGATGGATGCTTTAAGTAGAGGGGAATGGATGGATACGATATGTAGAGGTGAATGGATGGATATACTAAGTAGAGGAGAATTGATGGATGCATTAATTAGGGGTTGTTGGATGGATGCGTTACACAGGGGTGGTTGGATGGATGCATTAAGTAGGGATGGTTGGATGGATACGTTAACTAGGGCTGCTTTAATAGATGCGTTATGTAGAGGTGGTTGGATGGATGCGTTATGTAGGGGTGGTTGAATGGATGCCTTAATTAGGGGTGGTTGGATTGATGCGTTAAGTGGGGCTGCTTGAATAGAGGCGTTATGTAGAGGTGGTTGGATGGATGCGTTATGTAGGAGTGGTTGAATGGATGCCTTAATTAGGGGTGGTTGGATTGATGAGTTATATAAGGGTGGTTGGATGGATGCGTTAAATATGGGTGGTTGGATGGATGCGCTAAGTAGGAGTGGTTGGATGGATGCGCTAAGAAGGGGAGGTTGGATGAATGCGCTAAGTAGGTTGGTTGGGTGGATGCGTTAATTAGGAGTGGTTGGATGGATATATTAAGTAGGAGTGGTTGGATAGAAGCTATAAGTAGGGGTGTTTTAATGGTTGTGTTAAGTAGGGGTGGTTGAATGGATGCGTTATGTAAGGGGTGGTTGGATGGATGCGTTAAGTAGGGGTGGTTGAATGGATGCGTTATGTAGGGGTGGTTGGATGGATGCTTTAAGTACGGGTGTTTGAATTGATGCATTAAATAGGGGTGGTTGGAGGGATACGTTATGTAGGGCTGGTTGGATGGACGCGTTAAGTAGAGGGGAATGGATGGATACGATATGTAGAGGTGAATGGATGGATATACTAAGTAGAGGAGAATTGATGGATGCATTAATTAGGGGTTGTTGGATGGATGCGTTACACAGGGGTGGTTGGATGGATACATTAAGTAGGGATGGTTGGATGGATACGTTAACTAGGGCTGCTTTAATAGATGCGTTATGTAGAGGTGGTTGGATGGATGCGTTATGTAGGGGTGGTTGAATGCATGTCTTAATTAGGGGTGGTTGGATTGATGCGTTAAGTAGGGCTGCTTGAATAGAGGCGTTATGTAGAGGTGGTTGGATGGATGCGTTATGTAGGAGTGGTTGAATGGATGCCTTAATTAGGGGTGGTTGGATTGATGAGTTATATAAGGGTGGTTGGATGGATGCGTTAAATATGGGTGGTTGGATGGATGCGCTAAGTAGGAGTGGTTGGATGGATGCGCTAATTAGGAGTGGTTGGATGGATACGCTAAGCAGGAGTGGATGGATGGATGCGTTAAGTAGGGGTGATTGGATGGATGCGTTAAGTACGGGTGGTTGAATGGATTGGATAAGTAGGGGTGTTTGGATGGATGCCCTAAGTAGGGGTGTTTGAATGGATGCGTTATGTAGGGGTGGTTGGATGGATGCGTTATGTAGTGGTGGTTGAATGGATGCGTTATGTAGGGATGGTTGTTGGATGCTTTAGGTAGAGGTGAATGAATGGATGCGTTAAGTAGGGGTGGTTCGATGGATGCATGCGTTAAGAAGAGGTGATTGGATGGGTGCGTTAAGTAGGGGAGATTGGAAAGATACGTTAAATAGGGGTGGTTGGGTGGATGCGTTAAGAAGGGGTGGTTGGATGAATGCTCTAAGTAGGTTGGTTGGGTGGATGCGTTAATTATGAGTGGTTGGATGGTTACGTTAAGTAGGAGTGGTTGTATCGATGCGATAAGTAGGGGTGTTTTGATGGATGCGTTAAGTTGAGGTGTTTGGAAGGAAGCACTATGTAGGGGAGGTTGGATGGATGCTAAAAGTATGGGTGGTTGGATGGATGTATTAAGTACAGGTGATTGGATGGATGCATTAATTAGGGGTTGTTGGATGGATGCGTTACACAGGGGTGGGTGGATGGATGCATTATGTAGGGCTGCTTGAATAGAGGCGTTATGTAGAGGTGGTTAGATGGATGCGTTATGTAGGAGTGGTTGAATGGATGCCTTAAATAGGGGTGGTTGGATTGATGAGTTATATAAGGGTGGTTGGATGGATGCGTTAAATATGGGTGGTTGTATGGATGCGCTAAGTTGGAGTGGTTGGATGGATGCGCTAATTAGGAGTGGTTGGATGGATACGCTAAGCAGGAGTTTATGGATGGAAGCGTTAAGTAGGGGTGATTGTATGGATGCGTTAAGTACGGGTGGTTGAATGGATTGGATAAGTAGGGGTGCTTGGATGGATGCGTTAAGTAGGGGTGTTTGAATGGATGCGTTATGTAGGGGTGGTTGGATGGATGCGTTATGTAGGGATGGTTGTTGGATGCTTTAGGTAGAGGTGATTGGATGGGTGCGTTAACTAGGGGAGATTGGATAGATACGTTAAATAGGGGTGGTTGGGTGGATGCGTTAAGAAGGGGTGGTCGGATGAATGCTCTAAGTAGGTTGGTTGGGTGGATGCGTTAATTATGAGTGGTTGGATGGTTACGTTAAGTAGGAGTGGTTGTATCGATGCGATAAGTAGGGGTGTTTTGATGGATGCGTTAAGTTGAGGTGTTTGGATGGAAGCATTAAGTAGGGGAGGTTGGATGTATGCTAAAAGTATGGGTGGTTGGATGGATGTATTAAGTACAGGTGATTGGATGGATGCATTAAGTAGGGGTAGTTGGATGGATACGCTAAGTAGGGGTGGTTGGATGGATGCGTTAAGTAGGGGAGATTCGATGGATACATTAAATAGGGGTGGTTGGATCAGTGCGTTTAGTAAGGTGGTTGGATAGATGCGTTGAGTAGGAATGGTTGGATGGATACGGTAAGTACGAGTGGTGGGGTGGATGCGTTAAGTAGGGGTGGTTGGATGGATGCGCTATGTAGGTGTGGTTGAATGGATGGGTTATGTAGGGGTGGTTGGATGGATCCGTAAAGTAGGGGTGGTTGAATGGATGCGTTATGTACGGGTGGTTGTTGGATGTTGTAAGTAGAGGTGAATGGATGGATGCGCTAAGTAGGGGTGGTTCGATGGATGCATTAAGGTGAGGTGAATGGATTGAAGCATTAAGTAGGGGAGGTTGGATGGATGCGTAAGGTAGGGGTGGTTCGATGGATGCATTAAGTTGAGGTGAATGGATGGAAGCATTAAGTAGGGGAGGTTGGATGGATGCGTAAGGTAGGGGTGGTTGGATAGATGCATTAAGTAGAGGTGAATGGATGGAAACATTAGGTAGGGGTGGTTGGATGGATGCGCTAAGAAGGGATGGTTCGATGGATACCTTAAGTAGGGGTGGTTGAATGGATGCGTTATGTAAGGGGTGGTTGGATGGATGCGTTAAGTAGGGGTGGTTGAATGGATGCGTTATGTAGGGGTGGTTGGATGGATGCTTTAAGTACGGGTGTTTGAATTGATGCATTAAATAGGGGTGGTTGGAGGGATACGTTATGTAGGGCTGGTTGGATGGACGCGTTAAGTAGAGGGGAATGGATGGATACGATATGTAGAGGTGAATGGATGGATCTACTAAGTAGAGGAGAATTGATGGATGCATTAATTAGGGGTTGTTGGATGGATGCGTTGCACAGGGGTGGTTGGATGGATGCATTAAGTAGGGATGGTTGGATGGATACGTTAACTAGGGCTGCTTGAATAGATGCGTTATGTAGAGGTGGTTGGATGGATGCGTTATGTAGGGGTGGTTGAATGGATGCCTTAATTAGGGGTGGTTGGATTGATGAGTTATATAAGGGTGGTTGGATGGATGCGTTAAATATGGGTGGTTGGATGGATGCGCTAAGTAGGAGTGGTTGGATGGATGCGCTAATTAGGAGTGGTTGGATGGATACGCTAAGCAGGAGTGGATGGATGGATGCGTTAAGTAGGGGTGCTTGGATGGATGCGTTAAGTAGGGTGTTGGAATGGATGCGTTATGTAGGGGTGGTTGTTGGATGCTTTAGGTAGAGGTGAATGAATGGATGCGTTAAGTAGGGGTGGTTAGATGGATGCATGCGTTAAGAAGAGGTGATTGGATGGGTGCGTTAAGTAGGGGAGATTGGATAGATACGTTAAAAAGGGGTGGTTGGGTGGATGCGTTAAGAAGGGGTGGTTGGATGAATGCTCTAAGTAGGTTGGTTGGGTGGATGCGTTAATTATGAGTGGTTGGATGGTTACGTTAAGTAGGAGTGGTTGTATCGATGCGATAAGTAGGGGTGTTTTGATGGATGCGTTAAGTTGAGGTGTTTGGATGGAAGCATTAAGTAGGGGAGGTTGGATGGATGCTAAAAGTATGGGTGGTTGGATGTATGTATTAAGTACAGGTGATTGGATGGATGCATTAAGTAGGGGTAGTTGGATGGATACGCTAAGTAGGGGTGGTTGGATGGATGCGTTAAGTAGGGGAGATTCGATGGATACATTAAATAGGGGTGGTTGGATCAGTGCGTTTAGTAAGGTGGTTGGATAGATGCGTTGAGTAGGAATGGTTGGATGGATACGGTAAGTACGAGTGGTGGGGTGGATGCGTTAAGTAGGGGTGGTTGGATGAATGCGCTAAGTACGTGTGGTTGAATGGATGGGTTATGTAGGGGTGGTTGGATGGATCCGTAAAGTAGGGGTGGTTGAATGGATGCGTTATGTACGGGTGGTTGTTGGATGTTGTAAGTAGAGGTGAATGGATGGATGCGCTAAGTAGGGGTGGTTCGATGGATGCATTAAGGTGAGGTGAATGGATGGAAGCATTAAGTTGGGGAGGTTGGATGGATGCGTAGGGTAGGGGTGGTTCGATGGATACATTAAGTTGAGGTGAATGGATGGAAGCATTAAGTAGGGGAGGTTGGATGGATGCGTAAGGTAAGGGAGGTTGGATAGATGCATTAAGTAGAGGTGAATGGATGGAAACATTAGGTAGGGGTGGTTGAATGGATATGTTACCTAGGAGTGGTTGGATGGATATGTTAAGTACGAGTGGTGGGATGGATGCATTAAGTTGGGGTGATTGGATGGATGCGTTTAGTAGGGGTGGTTGGGTGGATACGTTACGAAGAGGTGGTTGGATGGATTTGTTACGTAGAGGTGAATGGATGGATGTACTAAGTAGAGGTGAATTGATGGATGCATTAATTAGAGGTTGTTGGATGGATGCATTGAACAGGGGTGGTTGTAGGGATGCATTATGTAGGGGTGGTTGGATGGATGCGTTATGTAGAGGTGGTTGAATGGATGCGTTAATTAGGGGTGGTTGGATTGATAACTTGTGTAGTGGTGGTTGAATGGATGCGTTATGTAGGGATGGTTGATGGATGCGTTATGTAGGGGTGGTTGGATGGATGCGTTATGTAGGGGTGGTTGTTGGATGCTTTAGTTAGAGGTAAATGGATGGATGCGATACGTAGGGGTGGTTAAGTTGAGGTGAATGGATGGAAGCATTAAGTAGGGGAGGTTGGATGGATGCGTTATGTAGGGGTAGTTGGATGGATGCGTAAAGTAGGGGTGGTTAGATGGATGTATTAAGTAGAGGTGATTGGATGGATGCATTAAGTAGGGGTAGTTGGATTGAAACGTTATGTAGGGGTGGTTGGATGGATGCGTTAAATAGGGGTGGTTGGATGGATGGATACGCTAAGTAGTGGTGGTTGGATGGATGCGTTAAGTAGGGGTGATTGGATGGATGCATTAAGTAGGAGTGGTTGGATTGATACGTTAAGAAGGGGTGATTTAATGGATACGTTAAGTACGAGTGGTGGGATGGATGTGTTAAGTAGGGGTGATTGGATGGATGCTTTTATTAGGGGTGGTTGGATGGATACGTTGAGTAGGAGTGGTTGGATGGATGCGTTAAGTAGGAGTGGTTGGATGGATTCGTTTAGTACGAGTGGTGAGATGGAAGCGTCAAGTAGGGGTGATTGGATGGATTCGTTTATTAGGGGTGGTTGGATGGAAACGTTAAGTAGGAGTGGTTGGATGGATGCGTTAAGTAGGAGTGGCTGGATGGATGCGTTAAGTAGGGGTGATTGGATGGATGCGTTAAGTACGGTTGGTTGAATGGATGGCTAAGTAGGGGTGGTTGGATGGATGCATTAAGTAGGGGTGGTGGAATGGATGCGTTATGTAGGGATGGTTGGTTTGATGCTTTAAGTAAGGGTGGTTGGATTGATACGTTAAGTAGGGTTGGTTGTGTTTGGATGGATGCGTAAAGTACGGGTGATTGGATGGATGCATTAAGTAGGGGAGATTGGATGGATACGATAAACATGGGTGGTTGGATGGATGCGTTAAGAAGGGGTGGTTGGATGAATGCGCTAAGTAGGTTGGTTGGGTGGATGCCTTAATTAGGAGTGGTTGGATGGATATTTTAAGTAGGAGTGGTTGGATGGATGTGATACGTAGGGCTGGTTCGATGGACGCGTTAAGTAGAGGTGAATGGATGGATATACTAAGTAGAGGTGAATTGATGGATGCATTAATTAGGGGTTGTTGGATGGATGCGTTACACAGGGGTGGTTGGATGGATGCATTAATTAGGGATTGGTGGATGGATGCGTTAAGAAGGGCTGCTTGAATAGATGCGTTATGTAGAGGTGGTTAGATGGATGTGTTAATTAGGGGTGGTTGGATTGATGAGATATGTAGGGGTGGTTGGATGGATGCGTTAAATAGGGGTGGTTGGATGGATGCGCTAAGTAGGAGTGGTTGGATGGGTGCGTTAAATAGGAGTGGTTGGATGGATACGCTAAGCAGGAATGAATTGGATAAGTAGGGGTGCTTGGATGGATGCGTTAAGTAGGGGCGGTTGAATGGATGCGTTTAGTAAGGGGTGGTTGGATGGATGCGTTATGTAGTGGTGATTGAATGGATGCGTTATGTAGGGGTGGTTGGATGGAGGCGTAAAGTAGGGGTGTTTGGATGAATGTATTAAGTAGAGGTGATTGGATGGATGCATTAAGTAGTGGTAGTTGGATGGATACGTTAAGTAGGGGTGGTTGGATGGATGCGTTAAATAGGGGTGGTTGGATGGATGCGCTAAGTAAGGGTGGTTGGATGGATGCGTTAAGTAGGTGTGATTGGATGGTAGCAATAAGTACGAGTGGTTGGATTGATACGTTAAGAAGAGTTGATTGAATGGACGCATTAGGTAGGGAAGATTGGATGGATACGTTAAATAGTGGTGGTTGGATGGATGCCTTAATAAGAGGTGATTGGATGGATGCGTTAAGTAGGGGAGATTGGACAGATACGTTAAATAGGGGTGGTTGGGTGGATGCGTTAAGAAGGGGTGGTTGGATGAATGCTCTAAGTAGGTTGGTTGGGTGGATGCGTTAATTAGGAGTGGTTGGATGGATACGTTAAGTAGGAGTGGTTGGATGGATGCGATAAGTAGGGGTGTTTTGATGGATGCGTTAAGTAGCGGTGGTTGAATGGATGCGTTATGTAGGGGTGGTTGTTGGATGCCTTAAGTAGAGGTAATGGATGGATGCGTTACGTAGGGGTGGTTGGATGGATGTGTTAAGTGGAGGTGGTTGGATGGATGCGTAAAGTAGGGGTGGTTGGTGAATGGATGTGATAAGTAGGGGGGATTGGACGGATGCATTAAGTAGGGGAGATTTGATGGATACGTTAAATAGGGGTGGTTGGATGGATGCGTTAAGTAGGGGTGGTTGGATGGATACGATAAGTAGGAGTGGTTGGATGGATACGATAAGTAGGAGTTATTGGATGGATGCGCTAAGTTCGGGTGGTTGAATGGATGGGATAAGTAGGGGTGGTTGAATGGATGCGTCAAGAAGGGGTGGTTGAATGGATGCGTTAGGTAGGGGTGGTAGGATGGATGCTCTAAGGAGGGGTGGTTGGATGGATGCATTAAGTAGGGTGTTGTATGGATGCGTTAATTAGGGGTGGTTGAATGGATGGGATAAGTAGGGGTGTTTGAATTGATGCGTTAAGAAGGGTGGTTGAATGGATGGGATAAGTAGGGGTGGTTGAATGGATGCATTAAGTAGGGGGTTGTATGGATGCGTTAATTAGGGGTGGTTGAATGGACGCGTTAATAGGGGTGGTTGGATGGATGCGTTAAGTAGGGGTGGTTGGATGGATGCATTAAGTAGGGGGTTGTATGGATGCGTTAATTAGGGGTGGTTGAATGGACGCGTTAAGTAGGGGTGGTTGGATGGATGCGTTAAGTAGAGGTGAATGGATGGAAGCATTAAGTAGGGGAGTTTGGATGGATGCGTTATGCAGGGGTGGTTGGATGGATGCGTTAAATAGGGGTGGTTGGAAGGATGTGCTAAGTAGGGGTGGTTGGGTGGATGCATTATGTAGGAGTGGTTGGATTGATACGTTAAGAAGGGGTGATTGAATGGATGCATTAGGTAGGAGTGGTTGGATGGATACGTTATGTACGAGTGGTGGGATGGATGCGTTAAGTAGGGGTGATTGGACGGATGCGTTTAGTAGGGGTGGTTTAATGGATACGTTAAGTAGGAGTGGTTGGATGGATGCGCTAAGTAGGAGTGGTTGGATGGATACGTTAATTACGAGTGGTTGGATGGATGTGTTAAGTAGGGGTGATTGGATGGATGCGTTAATTACGGTTGATTGAAAGGATGGCTACGTAGGGGTGGTTGGATGGATGCGATAAGTAGGGGTGGTTGAATGGATGCGTTATGTGGGGGTGGTTGGATTGATACGTTAAGTAGGGTTGGTTGTGTTTGGATTGGTGCGTAAAGTAGGGGTGTTTGGATGGATGCAATAAGTAGGAGTGGTTGGATTGATACGTTAAGAAGGGGTGATTTAATGGATGCATTAAGTAGGAGTGGTTGGATGGATACGTTAACTACGAGTGGTGGGATGGATGTGTTAAGTAGGGGTGATTGGATGGATGCTTTTAGTAGGGGTGGTTGGATGGATACGTTAAGTAGGAGTGGTTGGATGGATGCGTTAAGTAGGAGTGGTTGGATGGATTCGTTTAGTACGACTGGTGAGATGGAAGCGTTAAGTAGGGGTGATTGGATGGATGCGTTTATTAGGGGTGGTTGGATGGATACGTTAAGTAGGAGTGGTTGGATGGATGCGTTAAGTACGGTTGGTTGAATGGATGGCTAAGTAGGGGTGGTTGGATGGATGCGTTAAGTAGGGTTGGTTGTGTTTGGATGGGTGCGTAAAGTAGGGGTGATTGGATGGATGCATTAAGTAGGGGAGATTGGATGTATACGTTAACTATGGGTGGTTGGATGGATGCGTTAAGAAGGGGTGGTTGGATAAATGCGCTGATTAGGTTGGTTGGGTGGATGCGTTAATTAGGAGTGGTTGGATGGATATATTAAGTAGGAGTGGTTGGATAGAAGCTATAAGTAGGGGTGTTTTGATTGATGCGTTAAGTAGGGGTGGTTGAATGGATGCGTCATGTAAGGGGTGGTTGGATGGATGCGTTAAGTAGGGGTGGTTGAATGGATGCGTTATGTAGGGGTGGTTGGATGGATGCTTTAAGTACGGGTTTTTGAATTGATGCATTAAATAGGGGTGGTTGGAGGGATACGTTATGTAGGGCTGCTTGGAAGGACGCGTTAAGTAGGGGTGGTTGAATGGATGCCTTAATTAGGGGTGGTTGGATTGATGCGGTAAGTAGGGCTGCTTGAATATATGCGTTATGTAGAGGTGGTTGGATGGATGCGTTATGTAGGAGTGGTTGAATGGATACCTTAATTAGGGGTGGTTGGATTGATGAGTTATGTAGCGGTGGTTGGATGGATGCGTTAAATATAGGTGGTTGGATGGATGCGCTAAGTAGGAGTGGTTGGATGGATGCGCTAAGTAGGAGTGGTTGGATGTATAGGCTAAGCAGAAGTAGTTGGATGGATGCGTTAAGTAGGGGTGATTGGATGGATGCGCTAAGTACGGGTGGTTGAATGGATTGGATAAGTAGGGGTGCTTGGATGGATGCGTTAAGTAGGGGTGGTTGAAGGGATGCGTTAAGTAAGGGTGGTTGGATGGATGCGTTATGTAGTGGTGGTTGAATGGATTCGTTATGTAAGGGTGGTTGTTGGATGGTTTAAGTAGAGGTGAATGGATGGATGCGTTACGTAGGGGTGGTTGGATGGATGCATTAAGTTGTGGTGAATGGATGGAAGCATTAAGTAGGGGAGGTTGGATGGATTCGTTATGTAGGGGTGGTTGGATGGATGTATTAAGTAGAGGTGATTGGATGGATGCATTAAGTAGGGGTAGTTGGGTTGAAACGTTATGTAGGGGTGGTTGGATGGATGCGTTAAATAGGGGTGGTTGGATGGATACGCTAAGTAGGGGTGGTTGGTTGGATGCGTGAAGTAGGGGTGATTGGATGGATGCATTAAGTAGGAGTGGTTGGATTGATACGTTAAGAAGGGGTGATTTAATGGATGCATTAAGTAGGAGTGGTTGGATGGATACGTTAAGTACGAGTGGTGGGATGGATGTGTTAAGTAGGGGTGATTGGATGGATGCTTTTAGTAGGGGTGGTTGGATGGATACGCTAAGTAGGAGTGGTTGGATGGATGCGTTAAGTAGGAGTGGTTGAATGGATTCGTTTAGTACGACTGGTGAGATGGAAGCGTTAAGTAGGGGTGATTGGATGGATGCGTTTATTAGGGGTGGTTAGATGGATACGTTAAGTAGGAGTGGTTGGATGGATGCGTTGAGTACGGTTGGTTGAATGGATGGCTAAGTAGGGGTGGTTGGATGGATGCGTTATGTAGGGGTGGTTGAATGGATGCCGTAATTAGAGGTGGTTGGATTGATGCGTTAAGTAGGGCTGCTTGAATAGATGCGTTATGTAGAGGTGGTTGGATGGATGCGTTATGTAGGAGTGGTTGAATGGATGCCTTAATTAGGGGTGGTTGGATTGATGAGCTATGTAGGGGTGGTTGGATGGATGCGTTAAATATGGGTGGTTGGATGGATGCGCTAAGTAGGAGTGGTTGGATGGATGCGCTAATTAGGAGTGGTTGGATGGATGCGTTAAGTAGGGGTGATTGGATGGATGCGTTAAATACGGGTGGTTGAATGGATTGGATAAGTAGGGGTGCTAGGATGGATGCGTTAAGTAGGGGTGGTTGAATGGATGCGTTAATTAAGGGTGGTTGGATGGATGCGTTATGTAGTGGTGGTTGAATGGATTCGTTATGTAGGGGTGGTTGTTGGATGGATTAAGTAGAGTTGAATGGATGGATGCGTGACGTAGGGGTGGTTGGATGGATGCATTAAGTAGGGGAGGTTGAATGGATGCGTTATGTAGGGGTGGTTGGATGGAGGCGTAAAGTAGGGGTGATCGGATGGATTTATTAAGTAGAGGTGATTGGATGGATGCATTAAGTAGTGGTAGTTGGATGGATACGTTAAGTAGGGATGGTTGGAAGGATTCGTTAAATAGGGGTGGTTGGATGGATGCGCTAAGTAGGGGTGGTTGGATGGATGCGTTAAGAAGGTGTGATTGGATGGTAGCAATAAGTAGCAGTGGTAGGATTGATATGTTAAGAAGGGGTGATTGAAAGGATTAGGTAGGGAAGATTGGATGGATACGTTAAATAGGCGTTGTTGGATGCATGCGTTAAGAAGAGGTGATTGGATGGATGCGTTAAGTAGGGGAGATTGGATAGATACGTTATGTAGGGGTGGTTGGATGGATGCGCTAAGCAGGGGTGGTTGAATGGATGCATTATGTAGGGGTGGTTGATTGGATGCTTTAAGTACGGGTGTTTGAATTGATGCGTTAAATAGGGGTGGTTGGAGGGATATGTTATGTAGGGCTGGTTGGAAGGATGCGTTAAGTAGAGGTGAATCGATGGATAAGATATGAAGAGGTGGTTGGATGGATTCGTTAAGTAGACGTGAATGGATGGATATACTAAGTAGAGGTGAATTGATGGATGCATTAATTACAGGTTGTTGGATGGATGCGTTACACAGGGGTGGTTGGATAGATGCATTAAGTAGGGATGGTTGGATGGATGCGTTAAGTAGGGCTGGTTGAATAGATGCGTTATGTAGGGGTGGTTGGATAAATGCGCTATATAGGGGTGGTTGAATGGATGCGTTAATTAGGGGTGGTTGGATTGATGAGTTATGTAGGGGTGGTTGGACGGATGCGTTAAATAGGGGTGGTTGGATGGATGTGTTAAGTAGGGGTGATTGGATGGATGCGCTAAGTACGGGAGGATGAATGGATTGGATAGGTAGGGGTGCTTGGATGGATGCGATAAGTAGGGGTGGTTGAATGGATGCGTTATGTAGGGGTGGTTGGATGGATCCGTTATGTAGTGGTGGTTGAATGGATGCGTTATGTAGGGGTGGTTGTTGGATGCTTTAAGTAGAGGTGAATGGATGGACGCGTTACGTAGGGGTGGTTGGATGGATGCATTAAGTTCAGGTGCATGGATGGAAGCATTAAGTAGGGGAGGTTGGATGGATGCGTCATGTAGGGGTGGTTGGATGGATGCGCTACGTAGTTGTGGTTGTTGGATGCTTTAGTTAGAGGTGAATGGATGGATGCGATACGTAGGGGTGGTTGGATGGATGCATTAAGTTGAGGTGAATGGATGGAAGCATTAAGTAGGGGAGGTTGGATGGATGCGCTATGTGGGGGTAGTTGGATGGATGCGTAAAGTAGGGGTGGTTAGATGGATGTATTAAGTAGAGGTGATTGGATGGATGCATTAAGTAGGGGTAGTTGGATTGAAATGTTATGTAGGGGTGGTTGGATGGATGCGTTAAATAGGGGTGGTTGGATGGATACGCTAAGTAGGGGTGGTTAGATGGATGCGCTAAGTAGAGGTGAATCGATGGATAAGATATGAAGAGGTGGTTGGATGGATTCGTAAAGTAGAGGTGAATGGATAGAAATACTAAGTAGAGGTGAATTGATGGATGCATTAATTAGAGGTTGTTGGATGGATGCGTTACACAGGGGTGGTTGGATAGATGCATTAAGTAGGGATGGTTGGATGGATGCGTTAAGTAGGGCTGGTTGAATAGATGCGTTATGTAGGGGTGGTTGGATGAATGCGCTATATAGGGGTGGTTGAATGGATGCGTTAATTAGGGGTGGTTGGATTGATGAGTTATGTAGGGGTGGTTGGACGGATGCGCTAAATAGGGGTGGTTGGATGGATGTGTTAAGTAGGGGTGATTGGATGGATGCGCTAAGTACGGGAGGATGAATGGATTGGATAGGTAGGGGTGCTTGGATGGATGCGTTAAGTAGGGGTGGATGAATGGATGCGTTATGTAGGGGTGGTTGAATGGATCCGTTATGTAGTGGTGGTTGAATGGATGCGCTATGTAGGGGTGGTTGTTGGATGCTTTAAGTAGAGGTGAATGGATGGACGCGTTACGTAGGGGTGGTTGGATGGATGCATTAAGTTCAGGTGCATGGATGGAAGCATTAAGTAGGGGAGGTTGGATGGATGCGTTATGTAGGGGTGGTTGGATGGATGCGCTACTTAGTTGTGGTTGTTGGATGCTTTAGTTAGAGGTGAATGGATGGATGCGATACGTAGGGGTGGTTGGATGGATGCATTAAGTTGAGGTGAATGGATGGAAGCATTAAGTAGGGGAGGTTGGATGGATGCGTTATGTAGGGGTAGTTGGATGGATGCGTAAAGTAGGGGTGGTTAGATGGATGTATTAAGTAGAGGTGATTGGATGGATGCATTAAGTAGGGGTTGTTGGATTGAAATGTTATGTAGGGGTGGTTGGATGGATGCGTTAAATAGGTGTGGTTGGATGGATACGCTAAGTAGGGGTGGTTGGATGGATGCGTTAAGTAGGGGTGATTGGATGGATGCATTAAGTAGGAGTGGTTGGATTGATACGTTAAGAAGGGGTGATTTAATGGATGCATTAAGTAGGAGTGGTTGGTTGGATACGTTAAGTACGAGTGGTGGGATGGATGTGTTAAGTAGGGGTGATTGGATGGATGCTTTTAGTAGGGGTGGTTGGATGGATACGTTAAGTAGGAGTGGTTGGATGGATGCGTTAAGTAGGAGTGGTTGGATGGATTCGTTTAGTACGAGTGGTGAGATGGAAGCGTTAAGTAGGGGTGATTGGATGGATGCGTTTATTAGGGGTGGTTGGATGGATACGTTAAGTAGGAGTGGTTGGATGGATGCGTTAAGTAGGAGTGGCTGGATGGATGCGTTAAGTAGGGGTGATTGGATGGATGCGTTAAGTACGGTTGGTTGAATGGATGGCTCAGTAGAGGTGGTTGGATGGATGCGTTAAGTAGGGGTGGTGGAATGGATGCGTTATGTAGGGATGGTTGGATTTATGCTTTAAGTAAGGGTGGTTGGATTGATACGTTAAGTAGGGTTGGTTGTGTTTGGATGGATGCGTAAAGTACGGGTGATTGGATGAATGCATTAAGTAGGGGAGATTGGATGGATACGATAAATATGGGTGGTTGGATGGATGCGTTAAGAAGGGGTGGTTGGATGAATGCGCTAAGTAGGTTGGTTGGGTGGATGCGTTAATTAGGAATGGTTGGATGGATACGTTAAGTAGGAGTGGTTGGATGGATGTGATACGTAGGGCTGGTTGGATGGACGCGTTAAGTAGAGGTGAATGGATGGATATACTAAGTAGAGGTGAATTGATGGATGCATTAATTAGGGGTTGTTGGATGGATGCGTTACACAGGGGTGGTTGGATGGATGCATTAATTAGGGATTGGTGGATGGATGCGTTAAGAAGGGCTGCTTGAATAGATGCGTTATGTACAGGTGGTTGGATGGATGTGTTAATTAGGGGTGGTTGGATTGATGAGATATGTAGGGGTGGTTGGATGGATGCGTTAAATAGGGGTGGTTGGATGGATGCGCTAAGTAGGAGTGGTTGGATGGGTGCGTCAAGTAGGAGTGGTTGGATGGATACGCTAAGCAGGAGTGGTTGGATGGATGCGTTAAGTAGGGGTGATTGGATGGATGCGTTAAGTACGGGTGGTTGAATGGATTGGATAAGTAGGGGTGCTTGGATGGATGCGTTAAGTAGGGGCGGTTGAATGGATGCGTTAAGTAAGGGGTGGTTGGATGGATGCATTATGTAGTGGTGATTGAATGGATGCGATATGTAGGTGTGGTTGGATGGAGGCGTAAAGTAGGGGTGTTTGGATGGATGTATTAAGTAGAGGTGATTGGATGGATGCATTAAGTAGTGGTAGTTGGATGGATACGTTAAGTAGGTGTGGTTAAATGGATGCGTTAAATAGGGGTGGTTGGATGGATCCGCTAAGTAAGGGTGGTTGGATGGATGCGTTAAGTAGGTGTGATTGGATGGTAGCAATAAGTACGAGTGGTTGGATTGATACGTTAAGAAGAGTTGATTGAATGGACGCATTAGGTAGGGAAGATTGGATGGATACGTTAAATAGTGGTGGTTGGATGGATGCCTTAATAAGAGGTGATTGGATGGATGCGTTAAGTAGGGGAGATTGGACAGATACGTTAAATAGGGGTGGTTGGGTGGATGCGTTAAGAAGGGGTGGTTGGATGAATGCTCTAAGTAGGTTGGTTGGGTGGATGCGTTAATTAGGAGTGGTTGGATGGATACGTTAAGTAGGAGTGGTTGGATGGATGCGCTAAGTTCGGGTGGTTGAATGGATGGGATAAGTAGGGGTGGTTGAATGGATGCGTTAAGAAGGGGTGGTTGAATGGATGCGTCAGGTAGGGGTGGTAGGATGGATGCTCTAAGGAGGGGTTGGATGGATGTATTAAGTAGGGTGTTGTATGGATGCGTTAATTAGGGGTGGTTGAATGGATGGGATAAGTAGGGGTGTTTGATTGGATGCGTTAAGAAGGGTGGTTGAATGGATGGGATAAGTAGGGGTGGTTCAATGGATGCATTAAGTAGGGGGTTGTATGGATGCGTTAATTAGGGGTGGTTGAATGGACGCGTTAAGTAGGGGTGGTTGGATGGATGCGTTAAGTAGGGGTGGTTGGATGGATGCATTAAGTAGGGGGTTGTATGGATGCGTTAATTAGGGGTGGTTGAATGGACGCGTTAAGTAGAGGTGAATGGATGGAAGCATTAAGTGGGGGAGGTTGGATGGATGCGTTATGCAGGGGTGGTTGGATGGATGCGTTAAATAGGGGTGGTTGGAAGGATGCGCTAAGTAGGGGTGGTTGGATGGATGCATTATGTAGGAGTGGTTGGATTGATACGTTAAGAAGGGGTGATTGAATGGATGCATTACGTAGGGGTGGTTGATTGGATGCTTTAAGTACGGGTGTTTGAATTGATGCGTTAAGTAGGGGTGGTTGGATGGATGCGTTAAGTAGGGGTGGTTGGATGGATGCATTAAGTAGGGGGTTGTATGGATACGTTAAGTAGGAGTGGTTGGATGGATGCGCTAAGTAGGAGTGGTTGGATGGATACGTTAATTAGGAGTGGTTGGATGGATGTGTTAAGTAGGGATGATTGGATGGATGCGTTAATTACGGTTCATTGAAAGGATGGCTACGTAGGGGTGGTTGGATGGATGCGTTAAGAAGGGGTAGTTGAATGGATGCGTTATGTCGGGGTGGTTGGATTGATGCTTTAAGTAGGAGTGGTTGGATTGATACGTTAAGTAGGGTTGGTTGTGTTTGGATGGGTGCGTAAAGTAGGGGTGATTCGATGGATGCATTAAGTAGGGGGGATTGGATGTATACGGTAAATATGCGTGGTTGGATGGATGCGTTAAGAAGGGGTGGTTGGATGAATGCGCTAAGTAGGTTGGTTGGGTGGATGCGTTAATTAGGAGTGGTTGGATGGATATATTAAGTAGGAGTGGTTGGATAGAAGCTATAAGTAGGGGTGTTTTGATTGATGCATTAAATAGGGGTGGTTGGAGGGATACGTTATGTAGGGCTGGTTTGGATGGACGCGTTAAGTAGAGGGGAATGGGTGGATACGATATGTAGAGGTGAATGGATGGATATACTAAGTAGAGGTGAATTGATGGATGCATTCATTAGGGGTTGTTGGATGGATGCGTTACACAGGGGTGGTTGGATGGATGCATTAAGTAGGAATGGTTGGATGGATACGTTAACTAGGGCTGCTTGAATATATGCGTTATGTAGAGGTGGTTGGATGGATGCGTTATGTAGGGATGGTTGAATGGATGCCTTAATTAGGGGTGGTTGGATTGATGCGTTAAGTAGGGCTGCTTGAATAGATGTGTTATGTAGAGGTGGTTGGATGGATGCGTTATGTAGGAGTGGTTGAATGGATGCCTTAATTAGGGGTGGTTGGAATGATGATTTATGTAGGGGTGGTTGGATGGATGCGTTAAATATGGGTGGTTGGATGGATGCGTTAAGTAGCAGTGGTTGGATGGATGCGCTAAGTAGGAGTGGTTGGATATATAGGCTAAGCAGGAGTAGTTGGATGGATGCGTTAAGTAGGGGTGATTGGATGGATGCGTTAAGTAGGGGTGGTTGAAGGGATGCGTTAAGTAAGGGTGGTTGGATGGATGCGTTATGTAGTGGTGGTTGAATGGATTCGTTATGTAGGGGTGGTTGTTGGATGCATTAAGTTGTGGTGAATGGATGGAAGCATTGAGTAGGGGAGGTTGGATGGATGCGTTATGTAGGGGTGGTTGGATGGAGGAGTAAAGTAGGGGTGGTTGGATGGATGTATTAAGTAGAGGTGATTGGATGGATGCACTAAGTAGTGGTACTTGGATGGATACGTTAAGTAGGGGTTGTTGGAAGGATGCGTTAAATAGGGGTGGTTGGATGGATGCGCTAAGTAGGGGTGGTTGGATGGATGCGTTAAGTAGGTGTGATTGGATGGTAGCAATAAGTAGGAGTGGTGGGATTGATATGCTAAGAAGGGGTGATTGAAAGGATGCATTAGGTAGGGAAGATTGGATGGATACGTTAAATAGGGGTGGTTGGATGCATGCGTTAAGTAGGGGAGATTGGATAGATACGTTATGTAGGGGTGGTTGGATGGATGCGCTAAGCAGGGGTGGTTGAATGGATGCATTATGTAGGGGTGGTTGATTGGATGCTTTATGTACGGGTGTTTGAATTGATGCGTCAAATAGGGGTGGTTGGAGGGATATGTTATGTAGGGCTGGTTGGAAGGATGCGTTAAGTAGAGGTGAATGGATGGATAAGATATGAAGAGGTGGTTGGATGAATTCGCTAAGTAGAGGTGAATGGATGGATATACTAAGTAGAGGTGAATTGATGGATGCATTAATTAGAGGTTGTTGGATGGATGCGTCACACAGGGGTGGTTGGATAGATGCATTAAGTAGGGATGGTTGGATGGATGCGCTAAGTAGGGCTGGTTGAATAGATGCGTTATGTAGGGGTGGTTGGATGGATACGCTATGTAGGGGTGGTTGAATGGATGCGTTAATTAGGGGTGGTTGGATTGATGAGTTATGTTGGGGTGGTTGGACGGATGCGTTAAATAGGAGTTGTTGGATGGATACGCTAAGCAGGAGTGGTTGGATGGGTGCGTAAAGTAGGGGTGATTGGATGGATGCATTAAGTACGGGAGATTGGATGTATACGTCAAATATGGGTGGTTGGATGGATGCGTTAAGAAGGGGTGGTTGGATGAATGCGCTAAGTAGGTTGGTTGGGTGGATGCGTTAATTAGGAGTGGTTGGATGGATATATTAAGTAGGAGTGGTTGGATAGAATCTATAAGTAGGGGTGTTTTTATGGATGCGTTAAGTAGGGGTTGTTGAATGTATGCGTTATGTAAGGGGTGGTTGGATGGATGCGTTAAGTAGGGGTGGTTGAATGGATGCGTTATGTAGGGGTGGTTGGATGGATGCTTAAAGTACGGGTGTTTGAATTGATGCATTAAATAGGGGTGGTTGGAGGGATACGTTATGTAGGGCTGGTTGGATGGACGCGTTAAGTAGAGGGGAATGGATGGATACGATATGTAGATGTGAATGGATGGATATACTAAGTAGAGGTGAATTGATGGATGCATTAATTAGGGGTTGTTGGATGGATGCGTTACACAGGGGTGGTTGGATGGATGCATTAAGTAGGGATGGTTGGATGGATACGTTAATTAGGGGAGGTTGGATTGATGCGTTAAGTAGGGCTGCTTGAATAGATGCGTTATGTAGAGGTGGTTGGGTGGATGCGTTATGTAGGGGTGGTTGAATGGATGCCTTAATTAGAGGTGGTTGGATTGATGCGTTAAGTAGGGCTGCTTGAATAGATGAGTTATGTAGAGGTGGTTGGATGGATGCGTTATGTAGGAGTGGTTGAATGGATGCCTTAATTAGGGGTGGTTGGATTGATAAGTTATGTAGGGGTGGTTGGATGGATGCGTTAAATACGGGTGGTTGGATGGATGCGCTAAGTAGGAGTGGTTGGATGGATGCGCTAATTAGGAGTGGTTGGATGGATGCGTTAAGTAGGGGTGATTGGATGGATGCGTTAAATACGGGTGGTTGAATGGATTGGATAAGTAGGGGTGCTTGGATGGATGCGTTAAGTAGGGGTGGTTGAAGGGATGCGTTAATTAAGGGTGGTTGGATGGATGCGTTATGTAGTGGTGGTTGAATGGATTCGTTATGTAGGGGTGGTTGTTGGATGGTTTAAGTAGAGTTGAATGGATGGATGCGTGACGTAGGGGTGGTTGGATGGATGCATTAAGTAGGGGAGGTTGAATGGAAGCGTTATGTAGGGGTGGTTGGATGGAGGCGTAAAGTAGGGGTGATTGGATGGATTTATTAAGTAGAGGTGATTGGATGGATACATTAAGTAGTGGTAGTTGGATGGATACGTTAAGTAGCGATGGTTGGAAGGATTCGTTAAATAGGGGTGGTTGGATGGATGCGCTAAGTAGGGGTGGTTGGATGGATGCGTTAAGTAGGTGTGATTGGATGGTAGCAATAAGTAGGAGTGGTAGGATTGATATGTTAAGAAGGGGTGATTGAAAGGATTAGGTAGGGAAGATTGGATGGATACGTTAAATAGGGGTTGTTGGATGCATGCTTTAAGAAGAGGTGATTGGATGGATGCGTTAAGTAGGGGAGATTGGATAGATACGTTATGTAGGGGTGGTTGGATGGATGCGCTAAGCAGGGGTGGTTGAATGGATGCATTATGTAGGGGTGGTTGATTGGATGCTTTAAGTACGGGTGTTTGAATTGATGCGTTAAATAGGGGTGGTTGGAGTGATACGTTATGTAGGGCTGGTTGGAAGGACGCGTTAAGTAGGGGTGGTTGAATGGATGCCTTAATTAGGGGTGGTTGGATTGATGCGTTAAGTAGGGCTGCTTGAATATATGCGTTATGTAGAGGTGGTTGGATGGATGCGTTATGTAGGAGTGGTTGAATGGATACCTTAATTAGGGGTGGTTGGATTTATGAGTTATGTAGCGGTGGTTGGATGGATGCGTTAAATATAGGTGGTTGGATGGATGCGCTAAGTAGGAGTGGTTGGATGGATGCGCTAAGTAGGAGTGGTTGGATGTATAGGCTAAGCAGAAGTAGTTGGATGGATGCGTTAAGTAGGGGTGATTGGATGGATGCGTTAAGTAGGGGTGGTTGAAGGGATGCGTTAAGTAAGGGTGGTTGGATGGATGCGTTATGTAGTGGTGGTTGAATGGATTCGTTATGTAGGGGTGGTTGTTGGATGGTTTAAGTAGAGGTGAATGGATGGATGCGTTACGTAGGGGTGGTTGGATGGATGCATTAAGTTGTGGTGAATGGATGGAAGCATTAAGTAGGGGAGGTTGGATGGATTCGTTATGTAGGGGTGGTTGGATGGATGTATTAAGTAGAGGTGATTGGATGGATGCATTAAGTAGGGGTAGTTGGGTTGAAACGTTATGTAGGGGTGGTTGGATGGATGCGTTAAATAGGGGTGGTTGGATGGATACGCTAAGTAGGGGTGGTTGGTTGGATGCGTGAAGTAGGGGTGATTGGATGGATGCATTAAGTAGGAGTGGTTGGATTGATACGTTAAGAAGGGGTGATTTAATGGATGCATTAAGTAGGAGTGGTTGGATGGATACGTTAAGTACGAGTGGTGGGATGGATGTGTTAAGTAGGGGTGATTGGATGGATGCTTTTAGTAGGGGTGGTTGGATGGATACGCTAAGTAGGAGTGGTTGGATGGATGCGTTAAGTAGGAGTGGTTGAATGGATTCGTTTAGTACGACTGGTGAGATGGAAGCGTTAAAGGGGGACTGAAGCGGCCGAACAACCACAGCCCAAACATAAGAACATATAATTTACAGCACTTGTCACTATGATTTGACAAGCACAGCGTCACGGTATATTTTTAATAATTTTTTTAACTGAGCTACTTTCAACACAGGGCGCTGCCATATTGCCTAGGGCTTCTGAGCGGCGTTTCCGGTTTGATTGCCGCGTTGTTTACAATCGCGGAAGCCGCGAGTCAATAGGCAACGCAGCATAGCTCTCACAAAAACGGGCCAAACGCATTAAAACAAACATAATTAAACTATTTAATGCACTGTATGGCTAATAGATATATTATGATTGTTAGCAAGCAACTTTCAAATACTTCCACGAAAGGATTCCTGCAGAAAAAGCAGGTTAAACATGATGAAGTTAGCGTGTCCGCCGGCGGCAAGTTCGACAAGAGTCTGCGGTGGTCACTTTCAAACGCCGAATGCAAGCCTAATTGCAAACGTGACGAACACAAAGAGACACTGAACATCAAAACATAAGTTTCGATCAGAGCAACAGGTCCATGTTTGATCGATTTGCTTGCAAATAAGTACGCAGCGACGAAGTAAAGTTCGTCGAACTCGATAGGAAAACCGGACATGATTTCCTTATTTGGAAGGCGATTCGGCGCGTAGGAAATGACAGCTTGTTGTTACCAAGGCGACTCGGCACTCACGAGTTCAGTCATGTATCGTTACGACGACAATTTAGTCCCACGGTTGTATTTCACTGTCTGCATAATACACGAATGTGATCTTAGCGAAGTTTAAATATAATGAGAAATGTGAACATAATAAAGTACATATATGTGTGGATAGTTGTATATCATTTGCAATTTATATAATCCACAGATTTAGTCTAGAACACTCGGTCGTTGACGTTTCTTCGCCGGCAAGCTGTACCTAGTCCTAGCAACCAGCGGCATTGTGCCACGGTTGGTAGATAGAGTTAGAGTTCCTACGTCTACGAGTATATATTATATCGACATAAGCAGTCGCCGGTGGGGGAAATAACCTTTTTCAAAATAATATTTTTTAAATGTCGGCTACATACGTAAGACGTTTTGCAAAACAACACTCGTCAACAACAGTCAATCAGTCATGACAGGAATGTATTAAGTATGTAGAATCAGTTAAATATATGTTTATTGAAACGAAACGGCACAAATATTGCCACATCATAGCCCGCAGCCCGCCCCGCAGTTCGGCCCGCATAATTTTTCATTCAAAAATCAGCCTATAACAGATTGAACAGATAACATGGAATAATTAAAAATAACTAATCCTTATTGAATTTTCTTAATTAATTTTATTAACTCAATTTCATTATTTTATTGATTAAAATACTTTTAATTGGGTATATAAATTAATATATGGCTAGTTATATTTTATATTCACCTTGCTTTTTGTAACCATTTAATTACTTGAAATTCAATCAACCAATTTTTTTCAGTCAGACTGAAATAATTATGTTGGAAGTCACTGTAGTCATTCACCATGACAACACAGATCATATAAGTTAAGCTAATATCCACTAAAGGCAAGTTTTTATATAGCTCAGTGTCCAGTCGTTAGGACCAAAGCGCTTTACTACTAACAGGTAGTCATGCAGTTGTCACCTCTGACCTCTGGACCTTGCTGCAATAAGCAACAACAGGCCTCTTTTGCTGTGGCCTGCCTGTCTTTTGATCTTGGCTTCCATGCCCCTTGCCCTGTTGTAACCAGCCCTGCTAGATGGCAACTGCTAAGGCCTGCTATTGTGCCAGTGCCTCAGTGGTGGTGCAAAGTGATAAGAAATATTTGCTTGAGGGAAGGAAATGGCACCCCAGCTTACCACATTGGGTAATTGAATATCCTGCCAGACATTTTCATTACTCATTAATATATTATACATTAAATAGACACCAGCCATTACGGAACATTTGTGTTAAAACCCCTCAAGAATTGTTTTACTTTTGTTATTAAATACTTATTAATATATTACAGCCAATGTCTTGTAACAAATGTCATGATAAATACATTGGACATGGTTATCAAGAAATGAAAAGTTTCTGCTAAGAGTCAGCAATGCCAATGTGAGCTCATTCAGGCCTTGCTTAGTAATATTTACAGAGATTAGCACTGTGGGTACTGGGCAGTAAAACTGGACACCACCAGCCTGCTAATTGCCTTTGTGGATTAGAGAAGGTCTGGCTCAGATAAGCAAGCCCTTTGTCTAAGCCAGGTATCCCAAATAATTAAGTAGGTCTCCTTGGGAGTTGTTCAAACATCACTCAGCAAGACAGGGCAGTCTGGTGAATGGTGATACTGGTGTTAAAGGGAGAACCCAAATCAACTTGGTTGTTAGCTAGGTCTGTCATCATTGCTACGATTGTGTAAAAAAGGCAGTCTATAGCGATCTGTGCCACAATGACATTATTTTGCTATCTTATTTCTTCTATTGTCAAAGAATGAAAAGATGTTATGGTGCTCGTGTATGCAAGACCAAACCTTTGTATTAACAAGACAGTGTCTGAATAACATTATTTTGTGACCTTATTTCCTGTGACTTTCCTAGGGAAAACTATAATTTTTTTCTGTGATTTCTTTTACTGTTATTTATTGTATGTACACCCTAATGAATAACTAAAGCTGGCAGGGCAAAACCACAAAACAGTGACATATTATGAGTGCTTTCAACAGTGTTTTCAACATTTTCTGTTACCAGAATGCTCACTGGCAATATTTTTAATAAGTTCTTCAATGAATATGAAAATGTCACTTTTTTGTTATATTAGTAACATTATTAAAAATTGTTTTGGTGCTTAATTAAGCCAACATACATTGTTTGGTCATTCATGACTGTACTGTTTTAAAACTGTTAATTTCCAAAAATTAATGGCATTGGAGCATGTTCCTATAGGCTATTATCTAAGCTATATTATATAACTGAGATTCTCACATGTGGAAAGGTGCCAGATCCTGTTTGTGTCAGCTACACAGGAAATAACCGTATTTATTTTTTGTCGGATAATCCACCTGGGGTATTGACCTCAGGTGAAACTCATTTCCAGGTCACAACCCTTCCCCTAATGACTAATGTGGAGGCTACAGCCACTACACCACTCTCTGTGTTGGGAACCCAGGGGAAAATGTCCAGATCACTACCCTCAACCATAAGGGAAAGATTAATCATCTAACTCTGTGGTGACTATGCATCTCAGTCATGAAAAATAAATACAACACACAATTTGCAAGACTATAACATTGTGTTCATAATGTAATTATAGAAGTATCACAACAACCATAGGGTCTAAAATCCACACATACAAACCCTTATCACCTTGTAATTACATGATTACACAACTACCACCACTGGCAATGGGGGATGCCACTGTGGGGGTGGGGGGGGGGGGTGGAGGGCTAGTTCAATCCCCTCTTCCCCATGTGGGCATCTAGCCTGAATACACTGTCCCACTCATTGATTCAATATGACTGAAGCAGCAGCATCACCTGGGAAAATGTCCGACAAGAATGGAGATAAAGAAAAGAAAAAGCATGGAGTGCACTGCATGGCTCCAGGATGTACAAACTGGTACTATAGGTGTAAGGAAAAAACTTTCCATAGACTTCCAACAAATGAATCGCAACAGAAAAGATGGCTGCAGAAACTGAAGTTGGCGTCTCCCCCATCTGCTAAATCAGCGAGAGTCTGCAGTGATCATTTTGTGGATGGCGATTACAAAACAAAAGACACCTATGATGAACAAGGACAGTTGGTAAAAAAAAAACATCATTCTTGGTCAAAGATGCGGTTCCATCTGTGATCGATTTTTCCGCATACACCCTTGGCTCTACTGATTTCTCATTGGCAAAATCAGCCAAGAAGCAGAAGCTATTGGACACCAGATTGGCATGAGCAGCAGCCATGCAGGTTAATGAAATATTATTGTCATTGTGATTATGGTATCATTGTATTTATTTCTGGTAACATCTGTACATGTGTGCAACTCACAACTTCTATAAAATAATGAGTATAACAACAATAAAACATGCTACAGAATCAATCACACTTAACATAATGTCACTATTATGTATGTTAATGTGTCTATCCAATGACACTACCCATCATAACACAAGTCAGTTGGAAATATTACTTGGGAACACATTTAGTATTTTAATTTAGGCATATTAAGAGTGTCATCATAAAATATCCGTAGAATATCACTAGTATCCGATATTTAAAAAATCACAGATTAATACATTTATAAATAATCAAAGACGACGGTTTTTATCCCGCAAAACATTATGCACCCAAATGTGGATCTCACCTTTAAGAATCTGCAGTTTTGCTTTCCAAGTGACAAAAAAGCACACCTTTTTTAGTTGGGGGTCAGAATAGTCGCCAGACAGCAGCTAGTAATATCACTGATCCCATGATTAAAATTAATAGTTACATGGGTGAAAAACATTTGGAACCTTACATTAGCACATAGCCTGCATTGTTACATGCAAGGGTTGTAAACATCATTATCAAAGTACAACAGAGGTCTGCTGTTACTAATTGCCATTAACAGCCTAGTGCAAATTAGGCAATAAGATCACAATCTTAGTACTGTCTTGTGTTTCCCAGCAAGAGTGAAAAGAATGTCTGAATGACTCGGAATACATACATATTAAAATATGCCAGGAAGGTTAGTCGCATAATGGAATCTGCACATAATGCACCATTGAAAAGGCAATGTTCTATTTATTGCATGAATGTTCCCTGGTTGAAACACAACACCCTGGTCAGCCCACTGTCTACTGGTCCCATTGAGATCAAGTTGACCAGTGATCCTGGCTAGCAGTAGCAGACAAGCCACAAAGCAGATACCCAATCCACAAAACTGATATGGGGTTTGAGATGTGATTTCAAGGGACCTTCTCAAAAACCAAATCACCAGCATTACTTTTTGTTTTGGAGGCCCTTAGAATGATGCAATAAAATACAGATTTCTTGTGTACAGCAGCTCCACCACATGCAACAGCCATGCAAAAGTAGATTTGTTTAACATTTGGGGGAAAATAGTTTGGGGGATCCTGGAGCACCATACAGGGCCTGTGGAATAATTCAATCAAATTTAGATTTCTCATGCACAGTTACAATATCCACAGATGCATCTACACAAAATTATATCCTGGACACTTTCCGAAATGCCAATTACAAGTTGATTTATTCTGTTTTTATTTTTTATGATGTAGGTATTGCAACGAGAAAACAAAAGATGACAAAACAATATTATTTATATGTATATCACAGAAGATACATACCATCTTACATATGTATCATTCTTTCAGATGGAGGATTCACAAATACATAGCACAACTTTCAAAGGATTCAGTGCACCATATGACATTGTCCCTCATGGCAGTATGGATGTCACATTGCAATGCCATTAACTCGTAGTGTCAAACTCAAACAGAGCCAGTGATTATGTCGCCAATGGGATACTTTATCGATGCAGTAATTAATATAGATGATATTGTTGTTCCATTGAATATTCATCATGACCATGGGTATGCGAAGTTGTTGTCGCAGTCCTGCATTCCTTCTTCGACCATGGCAGTCCTATCAATGTGGATGACACTTCGGATGTCCCAGTGTCACTGTCGCCATCTTCAGATCATTCTGTCTGCAACAGTCAGAAGGAAAAGACTGAAGAGAGTTATGCAGAATATGTCGTAGCGGGTGACAGCGATATCACTGATGATGAATCAAGCAGTTCTGACACTAATGAGAAACAGAGAAAGTGTTGTTGTTTACAAGAAACAAATAATTTCCCTTTTTTGCACCTGCAAAACACCCTGACTGGCATAACATGTCTGCTGCCGCTTGGAAGCATCCCATTGAACATGTGCAGTCATGATATGCAGCTAACCGATACATTCTGACAATTGATTTATAGTAATAGTAAACAATCATTATCTTATAATTAATTAGTAAATGGCAAAACTGTGTAATTCATCAATATCACATTGCAAAGTCAACGCTTTGGTTGATTTGTTTATGAAATACTGTAATAAAATGCTCACAGCATTTCACAAACAAACGATTGTTATGTAATTTTGTTACAGTATTTTGCAAACACATGAATTTTATGATTGTAAGACTACATATGTCATGACGTACACACCCGCACATATCCAATACATTGAATACAATACATTAATACTTCACTTCAATATTGCACATTGAATTGAATTCCTTATTACAAATCTATTTATTATTCAGACTATTATAAATTGCACAGCGGCACACATATCCAAATGACATTATTTTACATAAATTTAACAAATTGTATTAGCACTTTTAAATTGGAAATTAAATAATTATATATTAAAAGGATGCACACATCATCATGATCATGTAACATCTGGTAAAAAACAAAAAGTAAGTTTGTAACAAAGATTTACATTACGAATTTGAAGATAGATTTTTTAAATTTAATATGTGTAGCCATACAAGTATAATTGCTCTATTTAGGTTTGAATTGTTAAATTATTTTTCGATACATGTTGAACTACGTATTAGTAAGTACTTACCTACTAGCTATATTGGTCGAACGAACGAGTCTCCAGGCAAATCGCACATCGACAGCAGTCCGATACTCCCAACATCGACAGTTTTCGTGGTTAGTCATGACTCATGCAGGCATCTGTCAGCACGGTCGGGCAAGCCATCTCTCAACAACATGTCCGTCGACATTGGGACGCAGTATTCACACAAACATCATAATTATTCACACTGTTCAGACTTCAGCACCGTTGATCCCAAAGTCCAAGATCATCGATTCCATAAAAATGGCGAACCTCTGAGACTGAGTCTCTCGCCGTCTCGGCGGGCCGGGTTTAACGCCTCGTACCTCGGCTCGCACGCTGGTTGAAGCACGTGTGTCAACCTCTCACTTATGCTACAGATGCTTCCTCTGTCGGATCCATTTCTACTGTGATTTATCCAAGATCACTAGCAACTAGCGTTTCCTCTGACTGTAATGCAAAACACTTCCGACATATTTGTCAACAAAAGTAAAAAATAGTCCCGGTTGACCTGCCGTTCGGTAGCCCCGCCCCTTTAAGTCTGTCAATTCTGCTGTCGGGAATAAGGAATATTTTCATTGGTTAAAAATCGTTGACATTTAATTCCACCTTTTTATTTCGAATGCAAATAAATATTATTTGTTGACACATAGGACCCCTTTCGTGTATAATAAGGTACCATATCTTTGTTTTTGCGCAGAAATGTCTAATAACGAAGAAAACCGAAAAAAAACAAAATTTTGCATGGGCTAGATAGGAGGTAATCAAACCATTCGGTTTGGAATAAAGATGGCGATACGCAGTGTTCAATGTCGACGATTTAGGTACTGAAAAAATATTTTTTTCCAGTTTGTCTGATAAGTGAATATGCTTCTGTCACCATTAATGTATACTTATAGGTATATGAAATGTTATAGTTGTGTTTCACTTCCCCTTTAAGTAGGGGTGATTGGATGGATGCGTTTATTAGGGGTGGTTAGATGGATACGTTAAGTAGGAGTGGTTGGATGGATGCGTTAAGTACGGTTGGTTGAATGGATGGCTAAGTAGGGGTGGTTGGATGGATGCGTTATGTAGGGGTGGTTGAATGGATGCCGTAATTAGAGGTGGTTGGATTGATGCGTTAAGTAGGGCTGCTTGAATAGATGCGTTATGTAGAGGTGGTTGGATGGATGCGTTATGTAGGAGTGGTTGGATGGATGCGTTAAGTAGGTGTGATTGGATGGTAGCAATAAGTACGAGTGGTAGGATTGATATGTTAAGAAGGGGTGATTGAAAGGATTAGGTAGGGAAGATTGGATGGATACGTTAAATAGGGGTTGTTGGATGCATGCTTTAAGAAGAGGTGATTGGATGGATGCGTTAAGTAGGGGAGATTGGATAGATACGTTATGTAGGGGTGGTTGGATGGATGCGCTGAGCAGGGGTGGTTGAATGGATGCATTATGTAGGGGTGGTTGAGTGGATGCTTTAAGTACGGGTGTTTGAATTGATGCGTTAAATAGGGGTGGTTGGAGTGATACGTTATGTAGGGCTGGTTGGAAGGACGCGTTAAGTAGGGGTGGTTGAATGGATGCCTTAATTAGGGGTGGTTGGATTGATGCGTTAAGTAGGGCTGCTTGAATATATGCGTTATATAGAGGTGGTTGGATGGATGCGTTATGTAGGAGTGGTTGAATGGATGCCTTAATTAGGGGTGGTTGGATTGATGAGTTATGTAGGGGTGGTTGGATGGATGCGTTAAATATAGGTGGTTGGATGGATTCGCTAAGTAGGAGTGGTTGGATGGATGCGTTAATTAGGGGTGGTTGGATTGATGAGTTATGTAGAGGTGAATGGATGGATATACTAAGTAGAGGTGAATGGATGGATAAGATATGAAGAGGTGGTTGGATGGATTCGTTAAGTAGAGGTGAATGGATGGATATACTAAGTAGAGGTGAATTGATGGATGCATTAATTAGAGGTTGTTGGATGGATGCGTTACACAGGGGTGGTTGGATAGATGCATTAACTAGGGATGGTTGGATGGATGCGTTAAGTAGGGCTGGTTGAATAGATGCGTTATGTAGGGGTGGTTGGATGAATGCGCTATATAGGGGTGGTTGAATGGATGCGTTAATTAGGGGTGGTTGGATTGATGAGTTATGTAGGGGTGGTTGGACGGATGCGTTAAATAGGGGTGGTTGGATGGATGTGTTAAGTAGGGGTGATTGGATGGATGCGCTAAGTACGGGAGGATGAATGGATTGGATAGGTAGGGGTGCTTGGATGGATGCGTTAAGTAGGGGTGGTTGAATGGATGCGTTATGTAGGGGTGGTTGGATGGATGCGTTATGTAGGGGTGGTTGTTGGATGCTTTAGTTAGAGGAGAATGGATGGATGCGATACGTAGGGGTGGTTGGATGGATGCATTAAGTTGAGGTGAATGGATGGAAGCATTAAGTAGGGGAGGTTGGATGGATGCGTTATGTAGGGGTAGTTGGATGGATGCGTAAAGTAGGGGTGGTTAGATGGATGTATTAAGTAGAGGTGATTGGATGGATGCATTAAGTAGGGGTAGTTGGATTGAAACGTTATGTAGGGGTGGTTGGATGGATGCGTTAAATAGGGGTGGTTGGATGGATACGCTAAGTAGTGGTGGTTGGATGGATGCGTTAAGTAGGGGTGATTGGATGGATGCATTAAGTAGTGGTTGTTGGATGGATACGTTAAGTAGGGGTGGTTGGATGGATGCGTTAAATAGGGGTGGTTGGACGGATGCGCTAAGTAAGGGTGGTTGGATGGATGCGTTAAGTAGGTGTGATTGGATGGTAGCAATAAGTACGAGTGGTTGGATTGATACGTTAAGAAGAGTTGATTGAATGGACGCATTAGGTAGGGAAGATTGGATGGATACGTTAAATAGTGGTGGTTGGATGGATGCCTTAATAAGAGGTGATTGGATGGATGCGCTAAGTAGGGGAGATTGGACAGATACGTTAAATAGGGGTGGTTGGGTGGATGCGTTAAGAAGGGGTGGTTGGATGAATGCTCTAAGTAGGTTGGTTGGGTGGATGCGTTAATTAGGAGTGGTTGGATGGATACGTTTAGTAGGAGTGGTTGGATGGATGCGATAAGTAGGGGTGTTTTGATGGATGCGTTAAGTAGGGGTGGTTGAATGGATGCGTTATGTAGGGGTGGTTGTTGGATGCCTTAAGTAGAGGTAATGGATGGATGCGTTACGCAGGGGTGGTTGGATGGATGTGTTAAGTGGAGGTGGTTGGATGGATGCGTAAAGTAGGGGTGGTTGGTGAATGGATGTGATAAGTAGGGGGGATTGGACGGATGCATTAAGTAGGGGAGATTTGATGGATACGTTAAATAGGGGTGGTTGGATGGATGCGTTAAGTAGGAGTTATTGGATGGATGCGCTAAGTTCGGGTGGTTGAATGGATGGGATAAGTAGGGGTGGTTGAATGGATGCGTCAAGAAGGGGTGGTTGAATGGATGCGTTAGATAGGGGTGGTAGGATGGATGCTCTAAGGAGGGGTGGTTGGATGGATGCATTAAGTAGGGTGTTGTATGGATGCGTTAATTAGGGGTGGTTGAATGGATGGGATAAGTAGGGGTGTTTGAATGGATTCGTTAAGAAGGGTGGTTGAATGGATGGGATAAGTAGGGGTGGTTGAATGGATGCATTAAGTAGGGGGTTGTATGGATGCGTTAATTAGGGGTGGTTGAATGGACGCGTTAAGTAGGGGTGGTTGGATGGATGCGTTAAGTAGGGGTGGTTGGATGGATGCATTAAGTAGGGGGTTGTATGGATGCGTTAATTAGGGGTGGTTGAATGGACGCGTTAAGTAGGGGTGGTTGGATGGATGCGTTAAGTAGAGGTGAATGGATGGAAGCATTAAGTAGGGGAGGTTGGATGGATGCGTAATGCAGGGGTGGTTGGATGGATGCGTTAAATAGGGGTGGTTGGAAGGATGCGCTAAGTAGGGGTGGTTGGATGGATGCATTATGTAGGAGTGGTTGGATTGATACGTTAAGAAGGGGTGATTGAATGGATGCATTAGGTAGGAGTGGTTGGATGGATACGTTATGTACGAGTGGTGGGATGGATGCGTTAAGTAGGGGTGATTGGACGGATGCGTTTAGTAGGGGTGGTTGAATGGATACGTTAAGTAGGAGTGGTTGGATGGATGCGCTAAGTAGGAGTGGTTGTGTTTGGATTGGTGCGTAAAGTAGGGGTGATTGGATGGATGCATTAAGTAGGGGGGATTGGATGTATACGGTAAATATGGGTGGTTGGATGGATGCGTTAAGAAGGGGTGGTTGGATGAATGCGCTAAGTAGGTTGGTTGGGTGGATGCGTTAATTAGGAGTGGTTGGATGGATATATTAAGTAGGAGTGGTTGGATAGAAGCTATACGTAGGGGAGTTTTATGGATGCGTTAAGTAGGGGTGGTTGAATGGATGCGTTATGTAAGGGATGGTTGGATGGATGCGTTAAGTCGGGGTGGTTGAATGGATGCGTTATGTAGGGGTGGTTTGATGGATGGTTTAAGTACGGGTGTTTGAATTGATGCATTAAATAGGGGTGGTTGGGGGGATACGTTATGTAGGGCTGGTTGGATGGACGCGTTAAGTAGAGGGGAATGGATGGATACGATATGTAGATGTGAATGGATGGATATACTAAGTAGAGGTGAATTGATGGATGCATTAATTAGGGGTTGTTGGATGGATGCGTTACACAGGGGTGGTTGGATGGATGCATTAAGTAGGGATGGTTGGATGGATACGTTAATTAGGGGAGGTTGGATTGATGCGTTAAGTAGGGCTGCTTGAATAGATGCGTTATGTAGAGGTGGTTGGATGGATGCGTTATGTAGGGGTGGTTGAATGGATGCCTTAATTAGAGGTGGTTGGATTGATGCGTTAAGTAGGGCTGCTTGAATAGATGAGTTATGTAGAGGTGGATGGATGGATGCGTTATGTAGGAGTGGTTGAATGGATGCCTTAATTAGGGGTGGTTGGATTGATGAGTTATGTAGGGGTGGTTGGATGGATGCGTTAAATATGGGTGGTTGGATGGATTCGCTAAGTAGGAGTGGTTGGATGGATGCGCTAATTAGGAGTGGTTGGATGGATGCGTTAAGTAGGGGTGATTGGATGGATGCGTTAAATACGGGTGGTTGAATGGATTGGATAAGTAGGGGTGCTTGGATGGATGCGTTAAGTAGGGGTGGTTGAAGGGATGCTTTAATTAAGGGTGGTTGGATGGATGCGTTATGTAGTGGTGGTTGAATGGATTCGTTATGTAGGGGTGGTTGTTGGATGGTTTAAGTAGAGTTGAATGGATGGATGCGTGACGTAGGGGTGGTTGGATGGATGCATTAAGTAGGGGAGGTTGAATGGATGCGTTATGTAGGGGTGGTTGAATGGAGGCGTAAAGTAGGGGTGATTGGATGGATTTATTAAGTAGAGGTGATTGGATGGATACATTAAGTAGTGGTTGTTGGATGGATACGTTAAGTAGCGATGGTTGGAAGGATTCGTTAAATAGGGGTGGTTGGATGGATGCGCTAAGTAGGGGTGGTTGGATGGATGCGTTAAGTAGGTGTGATTGGATGGTAGCAATAAGTAGGAGTGGTAGGATTGATATGTTAAGAAGGGGTGATTGAAAGGATTAGGTAGGGAAGATTGGATGGATACGTTAAATAGGGGTTGTTCGATGCATGCGTTAAGAAGAGGTGATTGGATGGATGCGTTAAGTAGGGGAGATTGGATAGATACGTTATGTAGGGGTGGTTGGATGGATGCGCTAAGCAGGGGTGGTTGAATGGATGCATTATGTAGGGGTGTTTGATTGGATGCTTTAAGTACGGGTGTTTGAATTTATGCGTTAAATAGGGGTGGTTGGAGTGATACGTTATGTAGGGCTGGTTGGAAGGACGCGTTAAGTAGGGGTGGTTGAATGGATGCCTTAATTAGGGGTGGTTGGATTGATGCGTTAAGTAGGGCTGCTTGAATATATGCGTTATGTAGAGGTGGTTGGATGGATGCGTTATGTAGGAGTGGTTGAATGGATGCCTTAATTAGGGGTGGTTGGATTGATGAGTTATGTAGGGGTGGTTGGATGGATGCGTTAAATATAGGTGGTTGGATGGATGCGCTAAGTACGAGTGGTTGGATGGATGCGCTAAGTAGGAGTGGTTGGATGGATGCGTTAATTAGGGGTGGTTGGATTGATGAGTTATGTAGAGGTGAATGGATGGATATACTAAGTAGAGGTGAATGGATGGATAAGATATCAAGAGGTGGTTGGATGGATTCGTTAAGTAGAGGTGAATGGATGGATATACTAAGTAGAGGTGAATTGATGGATGCATTAATTAGAGGTTGTTGGATGGATGCGTTACACAGGGGTGGTTGGATAGATGCATTAAGTAGGGATGATTGGATGGATGCGTTAGGTAGGGCTGGTTGAATAAATGCTTTATGTAGGGGTGGTTGGATGAATGCGCTATATAGGGGTGGTTGAATGGATGCGTTAATTAAGGGTGGTTGGATTGATGAGTTATGTAGGGGTGGTTGAACGGATGCGTTAAATAGGGGTGGTTGGATTGATGTGTTAAGTAGGGGTGATTGGATGGATGCGCTAAGTACGGGAGGATGAATGGATTGGATAGGTAGGGGTGCTTGGATGGATGCGTTAAGTAGGGGTGGTTGAATGGATGCGTTTTGTAGGGGTGTTTGGATGGATGCGTTATGTAGTGGTGGTTGAATGGAGGCGTTATGTAGGGGTGGTTGTTGGATGCTTTAAGTAGAGGTGAATGGATGGACGCGTTACGTAGGGGTGGTTGGATGGATGCATTAAGTTCAGGTGAATGGATGGAAGCATTAAGTAGGGGAGGTTGGATGGATGCGTTATGTAGGGGTGGTTGGATGGATGCGCTACGTAGTTGTGGTTGTTGGATGCTTTAGTTAGAGGTAAATGGATGGATGCGATACGTAGGGGTGGTTAGATGGATGTATTAAGTAGAGGTGATTGGATGGATGCATTAAGTAGGGGTAGTTGGATTGAAACGTTATGTAGGGGTGGATGGATGGATGCGTTAAATAGGGGTGGTTGGGTGGATACGCTAAGTAGGGGTGGTTGGATGGATGCGTTAAGTAGGGGTAATTGGATGGATGCATTAAGTAGCAGTAGTTGGATTGATACGTTAAGAAGGGGTGATTTAATGGATGCATTAAGTAGGAGTGGTTGGATGGATACGTTAAGTACGAGTGGTGGGATGGATGTGTTAAGTAGGGGTGATTGGACGGATGCTTTTAGTAGGGGTGGTTGGATGGATACGTTAAGTAGGAGTGGTTGGATGGATGCGTTAAGTAGGAGTGGTTGGATGGATTCGTTTAGTACGAGTGGTGAGATGGAAGCGTTAAGTAGGGGTGATTGGATGGATTCCTTTATTAGGGGTGGTTGGATGGAAACGTTAAGTAGGAGTGGTTGGATGGATGCGTTAAGTAGGAGTGGCTGGATGGATGCGTTAAGTAGGGGTGATTGGATGGATGCGCTAAGTACGGTTGGTTGAATGGATGGCTAAGTAGGGGAGGTTGGATGGATGCGTTAAGTAGGGGTGGTGGAATGGATGCGTTATGTAGGGATGGTTGGTTTGATGCTTTAAGTAAGGGTGGTTGGATTGATACGTTAAGTAGGGTTGGTTGTGTTTGGATGGATGCGTAAAGTACGGGTGATTGGATGGATGCATTAAGTAGGGGAGATTGGATGGATACCATAAATATGGGTGGTTGGATGGATGCGTTAAGAAGGGGTGGTTGGATGAATGCGCTAAGTAGGTTGGTTGGGTGGATGCGTTAATTAGGAGTGGTTGGATGGATACTTTAAGTAGGAGTGGTTGGATGGATGTGATACGTAGGGCTGGTTGGATGGACGCGTTAAGTAGAGGTGAATGGATGGATATACTAAGTAGAGGTGAATTGATGGATGCATTAATTAGGGGTTGTTGGATGGATGCGTTACACAGGGGTGGTTGGATGGACGCATTAATTAGGGATTGGTGGATGGATGCGTTAAGAAGGGCTGCTTGAATAGATGCATTATGTAGAGGTGGTTGGATGGATGTGTTAATTAGGGGTGGTTGGATTGATGAGATATGTAGGGGTGGTTGGATGGATGCGTTAAATAGGGGTGGTTGGATGGATGCGTTTAGTATGGGGTGGTTGGATGGATGCGTTATGTAGTGGTGATTGAATGGATGCGTTATGTAGGGGTGGTTGGATGGAGGCGTAAAGTAGGGGTGTTTGGATGGATGTATTAAGTAGAGGTGATTGGATGGATGCATTAAATAGTGGTAGTTGGATGGATACGTTAAGTAGGGGTGGTTGGATGGATGCGCTAAGTAAGGGTGGTTGGATGGATGCGTTAAGTAGGTGTGATTGGATGGTAGCAATAAGTACGAGTGGTTGGATTGATACGTTAAGAAGAGTTGATTGAATGGACGCATTAGGTAGGGAAGATTGGATGGATACGTTAAATAGTGGTGGTTGGATGGATGCCTTAATAAGAGGTGATTGGATGGATGCGTTAAGAAGGGGTGGTTGGATGAATGCTCTAAGTAGGTTGGTTGGGTGGATGCGTTAAGTAGGAGTGGTTGGATGGATACGTTAAGTAGGAGTGGTTGGATGGATGCGATAAGTAGGGGTGTTTTGATGGATGCGTTAAGTAGGGGTGGTTGAATGGATGCGTTATGTAGGGGTGGTTGTTGGATGCCTTAAGTAGAGGTAATGGATGGATGCGTTACGTAGGGGTGGTTGGATGGATATGTTAAGTAGAGGTGGTTGGATGGTTGCGTAAAGTAGGGGTGGTTGGTGAATGGATGTGATAAGTAGGGGGGATTGGATGGATGCATTAAGTAGGGGAGATTTGATGGATACGTTAAATAGGGGTGGTTGGATGGATGCGTTAAGTAGGGGTGGTTGGATGGATACGATAAGTAGGAGTGGTTGGATGGATGCGTTAATTAGGGGTGGTTGAATGGATGGGATAAGTAGGGGTGTTTGAATGGATGCGTTAAGAAGGGTGGTTGAATGGATGGGATAAGTAGGGGTGGTTGAATGGATGCATTAAGTAGGGGGTTGTATGGATGCGTTAATTAGGGGTGGTTGAATGGACGCGTTAAGTAGGGGTGGTTGGATGGATGCGTTAAGTAGAGGTGAATGGATGGAAGCATTAAGTAGGGGAGGTTGGATGGATGCGTTATGCAGGGGTGGTTGGATGGATGCGCTAAGTAGGGGTGGTTGGATGGATGCATTATGTAGGAGTGGTTGGGTTGATACGTTAAGAAGGGGAGATTGAATGGATGCATTAGGTAGGAGTGGTTGGATGGATACGTTATGTACGAGTGGTGGGATGGATGCGTTAAGTAGGGGTGATTGGACGGATGCGTTTAGTAGGGGTGGTTGGATGGATACGTTAAGTAGGAGTGGTTGGATGGATGCGCTGAGTAGGAGTGGTTGGATGGATACGTTAAGTAAGGGTGGTTGGATGGATGCGTTAAGTAGGTGTGATTGGATGGTAGCAATAAGTACGAGTGGTTGGATTGATACGTTAAGAAGAGTTGATTGAATGGACGCATTAGGTAGGGAAGATTGGATGGATACGTTAAATAGTGGTGGTTGGATGGATGCCTTAATAGGAGGTGATTGGATGGATGCGTTAAGTAGGGGATATTGGACAGATACGTTAAATAGGGGTGGTTGGGTGGATGCGTTAAGAAGGGGTGGTTGGATGGATACGTTAAGTAGGAGTGGTTGGATGGATGCGATAAGTAGGGGTGTTTTGATGGATGCGTTAAGTAGGGGTGGTTGAATGGATGCGTTATGTAGGGGTGGTTGTCGGATGCCTTAAGTAGAGGTAATGGATGGATGCGTTACGTAGGTGTGGTTGGATGGATGTGTTAAGTAGAGGTGGTTGGATGGATGCGTAAAGTAGGGGTGGTTGGTGAATGGATGTGATAAGTAGGGGGGATTGGACGGATGCATTAAGTAGGGGAGATTTGATGGATACGTTAAATAGGGGTGGTTGGATGGATGCGTTAAGTAGGGGTGGTTGGACGGATACGATAAGTAGGAGTGGTTGGATGGATACGATAAGCAGGAGTTATTGGATGGATGCGCTAAGTTCGGGTGGTTGAATGGATGGGATAAGTAGGGGTGGTTGAATGGATGCGTTAAGAAGGGGTGGTTGAAGGATGCGTTGGGTAGGGGTTGTAGGATGGATGCTCTAAGGAGGGGTGGTTGGATGGATGCATTAAGTAGGGTGTTGTATGGATGCGTTAATTAGGGGTGGTTGAATGGATGGGATAAGTAGGGGTGTTTGAATGGATGCGTTAAGAAGGGTGGTTGAATGGATGGGATAAGTAGGGGTGGTTGAATGGATACGTTAAGTAGGAGTGGTTGGATGGATGCGCTAAGTAGGAGTGGTTGTGTTTGGATTGGTGCGTAAAGTAGGGGTGATTGGATGGATGCATTAAGTAGGGGGGATTGGATGTATACGGTAAATATGGGTGGTTGGATGGATGCGTTAAGAAGGGGTGGTTGGATGAATGCGCTAAGTAGGTTGGTTGGGTGGATGCGTTAATTAGGAGTGGTTGGATGGATATATTAAGTAGGAGTGGTTGGATAGAAGCTATACGTAGGGGAGTTTTATGGATGCGTTAAGTAGGGGTGGTTGAATGGATGCGTTATGTAAGGGATGGTTGGATGGATGCGTTAAGTCGGGGTGGTTGAATGGATGCGTTATGTAGGGGTGGTTTGATGGATGGTTTAAGTACGGGTGTTTGAATTGATGCATTAAATAGGGGTGGTTGGGGGGATACGTTATGTAGGGCTGGTTGGATGGACGCGTTAAGTAGAGGGGAATGGATGGATACGATATGTAGATGTGAATGGATGGATATACTAAGTAGAGGTGAATTGATGGATGCATTAATTAGGGGTTGTTGGATGGATGCGTTACACAGGGGTGGTTGGATGGATGCATTAAGTAGGGATGGTTGGATGGATACGTTAATTAGGGGAGGTTGGATTGATGCGTTAAGTAGGGCTGCTTGAATAGATGCGTTATGTAGAGGTGGTTGGATGGATGCGTTATGTAGGGGTGGTTGAATGGATGCCTTAATTAGAGGTGGTTGGATTGATGCGTTAAGTAGGGCTGCTTGAATAGATGAGTTATGTAGAGGTGGATGGATGGATGCGTTATGTAGGAGTGGTTGAATGGATGCCTTAATTAGGGGTGGTTGGATTGATGAGTTATGTAGGGGTGGTTGGATGGATGCGTTAAATATGGGTGGTTGGATGGATTCGCTAAGTAGGAGTGGTTGGATGGATGCGCTAATTAGGAGTGGTTGGATGGATGCGTTAAGTAGGGGTGATTGGATGGATGCGTTAAATACGGGTGGTTGAATGGATTGGATAAGTAGGGGTGCTTGGATGGATGCGTTAAGTAGGGGTGGTTGAAGGGATGCTTTAATTAAGGGTGGTTGGATGGATGCGTTATGTAGTGGTGGTTGAATGGATTCGTTATGTAGGGGTGGTTGTTGGATGGTTTAAGTAGAGTTGAATGGATGGATGCGTGACGTAGGGGTGGTTGGATGGATGCATTAAGTAGGGGAGGTTGAATGGATGCGTTATGTAGGGGTGGTTGAATGGAGGCGTAAAGTAGGGGTGATTGGATGGATTTATTAAGTAGAGGTGATTGGATGGATACATTAAGTAGTGGTTGTTGGATGGATACGTTAAGTAGCGATGGTTGGAAGGATTCGTTAAATAGGGGTGGTTGGATGGATGCGCTAAGTAGGGGTGGTTGGATGGATGCGTTAAGTAGGTGTGATTGGATGGTAGCAATAAGTAGGAGTGGTAGGATTGATATGTTAAGAAGGGGTGATTGAAAGGATTAGGTAGGGAAGATTGGATGGATACGTTAAATAGGGGTTGTTCGATGCATGCGTTAAGAAGAGGTGATTGGATTGATGCGTTAAGTAGGGGAGATTGGATAGATACGTTATGTAGGGGTGGTTGGATGGATGCGCTAAGCAGGGGTGGTTGAATGGATGCATTATGTAGGGGTGTTTGATTGGATGCTTTAAGTACGGGTGTTTGAATTTATGCGTTAAATAGGGGTGGTTGGAGTGATACGTTATGTAGGGCTGGTTGGAAGGACGCGTTAAGTAGGGGTGGTTGAATGGATGCCTTAATTAGGGGTGGTTGGATTGATGCGTTAAGTAGGGCTGCTTGAATATATGCGTTATGTAGAGGTGGTTGGATGGATGCGTTATGTAGGAGTGGTTGAATGGATGCCTTAATTAGGGGTGGTTGGATTGATGAGTTATGTAGGGGTGGTTGGATGGATGCGTTAAATATAGGTGGTTGGATGGATGCGCTAAGTACGAGTGGTTGGATGGATGCGCTAAGTAGGAGTGGTTGGATGGATGCGTTAATTAGGGGTGGTTGGATTGATGAGTTATGTAGAGGTGAATGGATGGATATACTAAGTAGAGGTGAATGGATGGATAAGATATCAAGAGGTGGTTGGATGGATTCGTTAAGTAGAGGTGAATGGATGGATATACTAAGTAGAGGTGAATTGATGGATGCATTAATTAGAGGTTGTTGGATGGATGCGTTACACAGGGGTGGTTGGATAGATGCATTAAGTAGGGATGATTGGATGGATGCGTTAGGTAGGGCTGGTTGAATAAATGCTTTATGTAGGGGTGGTTGGATGAATGCGCTATATAGGGGTGGTTGAATGGATGCGTTAATTAAGGGTGGTTGGATTGATGAGTTATGTAGGGGTGGTTGAACGGATGCGTTAAATAGGGGTGGTTGGATTGATGTGTTAAGTAGGGGTGATTGGATGGATGCGCTAAGTACGGGAGGATGAATGGATTGGATAGGTAGGGGTGCTTGGATGGATGCGTTAAGTAGGGGTGGTTGAATGGATGCGTTTTGTAGGGGTGTTTGGATGGATGCGTTATGTAGTGGTGGTTGAATGGAGGCGTTATGTAGGGGTGGTTGTTGGATGCTTTAAGTAGAGGTGAATGGATGGACGCGTTACGTAGGGGTGGTTGGATGGATGCATTAAGTTCAGGTGAATGGATGGAAGCATTAAGTAGGGGAGGTTGGATGGATGCGTTATGTAGGGGTGGTTGGATGGATGCGCTACGTAGTTGTGGTTGTTGGATGCTTTAGTTAGAGGTAAATGGATGGATGCGATACGTAGGGGTGGTTAGATGGATGTATTAAGTAGAGGTGATTGGATGGATGCATTAAGTAGGGGTAGTTGGATTGAAACGTTATGTAGGGGTGGTTGGATGGATGCGTTAAATAGGGGTGGTTGGGTGGATACGCTAAGTAGGGGTGGTTGGATGGATGCGTTAAGTAGGGGTAATTGGATGGATGCATTAAGTAGGAGTAGTTGGATTGATACGTTAAGAAGGGGTGATTTAATGGATGCATTAAGTAGGAGTGGTTGGATGGATACGTTAAGTACGAGTGGTGGGATGGATGTGTTAAGTAGGGGTGATTGGACGGATGCTTTTAGTAGGGGTGGTTGGATGGATACGTTAAGTAGGAGTGGTTGGATGGATGCGTTAAGTAGGAGTGGTTGGATGGATTCGTTTAGTACGAGTGGTGAGATGGAAGCGTTAAGTAGGGGTGATTGGATGGATTCCTTTATTAGGGGTGGTTGGATGGAAACGTTAAGTAGGAGTGGTTGGATGGATGCGTTAAGTAGGAGTGGCTGGATGGATGCGTTAAGTAGGGGTGATTGGATGGATGCGCTAAGTACGGTTGGTTGAATGGATGGCTAAGTAGGGGAGGTTGGATGGATGCGTTAAGTAGGGGTGGTGGAATGGATGCGTTATGTAGGGATGGTTGGTTTGATGCTTTAAGTAAGGGTGGTTGGATTGATACGTTAAGTAGGGTTGGTTGTGTTTGGATGGATGCGTAAAGTACGGGTGATTGGATGGATGCATTAAGTAGGGGAGATTGGATGGATACCATAAATATGGGTGGTTGGATGGATGCGTTAAGAAGGGGTGGTTGGATGAATGCGCTAAGTAGGTTGGTTGGGTGGATGCGTTAATTAGGAGTGGTTGGATGGATACTTTAAGTAGGAGTGGTTGGATGGATGTGATACGTAGGGCTGGTTGGATGGACGCGTTAAGTAGAGGTGAATGGATGGATATACTAAGTAGAGGTGAATTGATGGATGCATTAATTAGGGGTTGTTGGATGGATGCGTTACACAGGGGTGGTTGGATGGACGCATTAATTAGGGATTGGTGGATGGATGCGTTAAGAAGGGCTGCTTGAATAGATGCATTATGTAGAGGTGGTTGGATGGATGTGTTAATTAGGGGTGGTTGGATTGATGAGATATGTAGGGGTGGTTGGATGGATGCGTTAAATAGGGGTGGTTGGATGGATGCGTTTAGTATGGGGTGGTTGGATGGATGCGTTATGTAGTGGTGATTGAATGGATGCGTTATGTAGGGGTGGTTGGATGGAGGCGTAAAGTAGGGGTGTTTGGATGGATGTATTAAGTAGAGGTGATTGGATGGATGCATTAAATAGTGGTAGTTGGATGGATACGTTAAGTAGGGGTGGTTGGATGGATGCGCTAAGTAAGGGTGGTTGGATGGATGCGTTAAGTAGGTGTGATTGGATGGTAGCAATAAGTACGAGTGGTTGGATTGATACGTTAAGAAGAGTTGATTGAATGGACGCATTAGGTAGGGAAGATTGGATGGATACGTTAAATAGTGGTGGTTGGATGGATGCCTTAATAAGAGGTGATTGGATGGATGCGTTAAGAAGGGGTGGTTGGATGAATGCTCTAAGTAGGTTGGTTGGGTGGATGCGTTAAGTAGGAGTGGTTGGATGGATACGTTAAGTAGGAGTGGTTGGATGGATGCGATAAGTAGGGGTGTTTTGATGGATGCGTTAAGTAGGGGTGGTTGAATGGATGCGTTATGTAGGGGTGGTTGTTGGATGCCTTAAGTAGAGGTAATGGATGGATGCGTTACGTAGGGGTGGTTGGATGGATATGTTAAGTAGAGGTGGTTGGATGGTTGCGTAAAGTAGGGGTGGTTGGTGAATGGATGTGATAAGTAGGGGGGATTGGATGGATGCATTAAGTAGGGGAGATTTGATGGATACGTTAAATAGGGGTGGTTGGATGGATGCGTTAAGTAGGGGTGGTTGGATGGATACGATAAGTAGGAGTGGTTGGATGGATGCGTTAATTAGGGGTGGTTGAATGGATGGGATAAGTAGGGGTGTTTGAATGGATGCGTTAAGAAGGGTGGTTGAATGGATGGGATAAGTAGGGGTGGTTGAATGGATGCATTAAGTAGGGGGTTGTATGGATGCGTTAATTAGGGGTGGTTGAATGGACGCGTTAAGTAGGGGTGGTTGGATGGATGCGTTAAGTAGAGGTGAATGGATGGAAGCATTAAGTAGGGGAGGTTGGATGGATGCGTTATGCAGGGGTGGTTGGATGGATGCGCTAAGTAGGGGTGGTTGGATGGATGCATTATGTAGGAGTGGTTGGGTTGATACGTTAAGAAGGGGAGATTGAATGGATGCATTAGGTAGGAGTGGTTGGATGGATACGTTATGTACGAGTGGTGGGATGGATGCGTTAAGTAGGGGTGATTGGACGGATGCGTTTAGTAGGGGTGGTTGGATGGATACGTTAAGTAGGAGTGGTTGGATGGATGCGCTGAGTAGGAGTGGTTGGATGGATACGTTAAGTAAGGGTGGTTGGATGGATGCGTTAAGTAGGTGTGATTGGATGGTAGCAATAAGTACGAGTGGTTGGATTGATACGTTAAGAAGAGTTGATTGAATGGACGCATTAGGTAGGGAAGATTGGATGGATACGTTAAATAGTGGTGGTTGGATGGATGCCTTAATAGGAGGTGATTGGATGGATGCGTTAAGTAGGGGATATTGGACAGATACGTTAAATAGGGGTGGTTGGGTGGATGCGTTAAGAAGGGGTGGTTGGATGGATACGTTAAGTAGGAGTGGTTGGATGGATGCGATAAGTAGGGGTGTTTTGATGGATGCGTTAAGTAGGGGTGGTTGAATGGATGCGTTATGTAGGGGTGGTTGTCGGATGCCTTAAGTAGAGGTAATGGATGGATGCGTTACGTAGGTGTGGTTGGATGGATGTGTTAAGTAGAGGTGGTTGGATGGATGCGTAAAGTAGGGGTGGTTGGTGAATGGATGTGATAAGTAGGGGGGATTGGACGGATGCATTAAGTAGGGGAGATTTGATGGATACGTTAAATAGGGGTGGTTGGATGGATGCGTTAAGTAGGGGTGGTTGGACGGATACGATAAGTAGGAGTGGTTGGATGGATACGATAAGCAGGAGTTATTGGATGGATGCGCTAAGTTCGGGTGGTTGAATGGATGGGATAAGTAGGGGTGGTTGAATGGATGCGTTAAGAAGGGGTGGTTGAAGGATGCGTTGGGTAGGGGTGGTAGGATGGATGCTCTAAGGAGGGGTGGTTGGATGGATGCATTAAGTAGGGTGTTGTATGGATGCGTTAATTAGGGGTGGTTGAATGGATGGGATAAGTAGGGGTGTTTGAATGGATGCGTTAAGAAGGGTGGTTGAATGGATGGGATAAGTAGGGGTGGTTGAATGGATGCATTAAGTAGGGGGTTGTATGGATGCGTTAATTATGGGTGGTTGAATGGACGCGTTAAGTAGGGTGGTTGGATGGATGCGTTAAGTAGGGGTGGTTGGATGGATGCATTAAGTAGGGGGTTGTATGGATGCGTTAATTAGGGGTGGTTGAATGGACGCGTTAAGTAGGGGTGGTTGGATGGATGCGTTAAGTAGGGGTGGTTGGATGGATGCGCTAAGTAGAGGTGAATGGATGGAAGCATTAAGTAGGGGAGGTTGGATGGATGCGCTATGCAGGGGTGGTTGGACGGATGCGTTAAATAGGGGTGGTTGGAAGGATGCGCTAAGTAGGGGAGGTTGGATGGATGCATTATGTAGGAGTGGTTGGATTGATACGTTAAGAAGGGGTGATTGAATGGATGCATTAGGTAGGAGTGGTTGGATGGATACGTTATGTACGAGTGGTGGGATGGATGCGTTAAGTAGGGGTGATTGGACGGATGCGCTTAGTAGGGGTGGTTGGATGGATACGATAAGTAGGAGTGGTTGGATGGATGCGCTAAGTAGGAGTGGTTGGATGGATACGTTAATTACGAGTGGTTGGATGGATGTGTTAAGTAGGGGTGATTGGATGGATGCGTTAATTACGGTTGATTGAAAGGATGGCTACGTAGGGGTGGTTGGATGGATGCGATAAGTAGGGGTGGTTGAATGGATGCGTTATGTGGGGGTGGTTGGATGGATGCATTAAGTAGGGGGGATTGGATGTATACGGTAAATATGGGTGGTTGGATGGATGCGTTAAGAAGGGGTGGTTGGATGAATGCGCTAAGTAGGTTGGTTGGGTGGATGCGTTAATTAGGAGTGGTTGGATGGATATATTAAGTAGGAGTGGTTGGATAGAAGCTATAAGTAGGGGTGTTTTGATTGATGCATTAAATAGGGGTGGTTGGAGGGATACGTTATGTAGGGCTGGTTGGATGGACGCGTTAAGTAGAGGGGAATGGGTGGATACGATATGTAGAGGTGAATGGATGGATATACTAAGTAGAGGAGAATTGATGGATGCATTAATTAGGGGTTGTTGGATGAATGCGTTACACAGGGGTGGTTGGATGGATGCATTAAGTAGGAATGGTTGGATGGATACGTTAACTAGGGCTGCTTGAATAGATGCGTTATGTAGAGGTGGTTGGATGGATGCGTTATGTAGGGGTGATTGAATGGATGCCTTAATTAGGGGTGGTTGGATTGATGCGCTAAGGAGGGCTGCTTGAATAGATGCGTTATGTAGAGGTGGTTGGATGGATGCGTTATGTAGGAGTGGTTGAATGGATGCCTTAATTAGGGGTGGTTGGATTGATGAGTTATGTAGGGGTGGTTGGATGGATGCGTTGAATATGGGTGGATGGATGGATGCGTTAAGTAGGAGTGGTTGGATGGATGCGCTAAGTAGGAGTGGTTGGATATATAGGCTAAGCAGGAGTAGTTGGATGGATGCGTTAAGTAGGGGTGATTGGATGGATGCGCTTAGTACGGGTGGTTGAATGGATTGGATAAGTAGGGGTGCTTGGATGGATGCGTTAAGTAGGGGTGGTTGAAGGGATGCGTTAAGTAAGGGTGGTTGGATGGATGCGTTATGTAGTGGTGGTTGAATGGATTCGTTATGTAGGGGTGGTTGTTGGATGCATTAAGTTGTGGTGAATGGATGGAAGCTTTGAGTAGGGGAGCTTGGATGGATGCGTTATGTAGGGGTGGTTGGATGGAGGCGTAAAGTAGTGGTAGTTGGATGGATACGTTAAGTAGGGGTGGTTGCAAGGATGCGTTAAATAGGGGTGGTTGGAAGGATGCGCTAAGTAAGGGTGGTTGGATGGATGCGCTAGGTAGGTGTGATTGGATGGTTGCAATAAGTAGGAGTGGTGGGATTGATATGTTAAGAAGGGGTGATTGAAAGGATGCATTAGGTAGGGAAGATTTGATGTATACGTTAAATAGGGGTGGTTGGATGCATGCGTTAAGAAGAGGTGATTGGATGGACGCGTTAAGTAGGGGAGATTGGATAGATACGCTATGTAGGGATGGTTGGATGGATGCGCTAAGCAGGGGTGGTTGAATGGATGCATTATGTAGGGGTGGTTGGATGGATGCGCTATGTAGGGGTGGTTGAATGAATGCGTTAATTAGGGGTGGTTGGATTGATGAGTTATGTAGGGGTGGTTGGACGGATGCGTTAAATAGGGGTGGTTGGATGGATGCGCTAAGTAGGAGTTGTTGGATGGATGCGCAAAGTAGGAGTGGTTGGATGGATACGCTAAGCAGGAGTGGTTGGATGGATGTGTTAAGTAGGGGTGATTGGATGGATGCGTTAAGTACGGGAGGATGAATGGATTGGATAGGTAGGGGTGCTTCGATGTATGCGTTAAGTAGGGGTGGTTGAATGGATGCGTTATGTAGGGGTGGTTGGATGGATGCGTTATGTAGTGGTCGTTGAATGGATGCGTTATGTAGGGGTGGTTGTTGGATGCTTTAAGTACAGGTGAATGGAGGGACGCGTTACGTAGGGGTGGTTGGATGGATGCACTAAGTTGAGGTGAATGGATGGAAGCATTAAGTAGGGGAGGTTGGATGGATGCGTTATGTAGGGGTGGTTGGATGGATGCGCTACGTAGTTGTGGTTGTTGGATGCTTTAGTTAGAGGTGAATGGATGGATGCGATACGTAGGGGTGGTTGGATGGATGCATTAAGTTGAGGTGAATGGATGGAAGCATTAAGTAGGGGAGGTTGGATGGATGCGTTATGTAGGGGCGGTTTGATGGATGCGTAAAGTAGTGGTGGTTAGATGGATGTATTAAGTAGAGGTGATTGGATGGATGCATTAAATAGGGGTAGTTGGATTGAAACGTTATGTAGGGGAGGTTGGATGGATGCGTTAAATAGGGGTGGTTGGATGGATACGCTATGTAGGGGTGGTTGGTTGGATGCGTTAAGTAGGGGTGATTGGATGGATGCATTAAGTAGGAGTGGTTGGATTGATACGTTAAGAAGGGGTGATTTAATGGATGCATTAAGTAGGAGTGGTTGGATGGATACGTTAACTACGAGTGGTGGGATGGATGTGTTAAGTAGGGGTGATTGGATGGATGCTTTTAGTAGGGGTGGTTGGATGGATACGTTAAGTAGGAGTGGTTGGATGGATGCGTTAAGTAGGAGTGGTTGGATGGATTCGCTTAGTACGACTGGTGAGATGGAAGCGTTAAGTAGGGGTGATTGGTTGGATGCGTTTACTAGGGGTGGTTGGATGGATACGTTAAGTACGGTTGGTTGAATGGATGGCTAAGTAGGGGTGGTTGGGTGGATGCGTTAAGTAGGATTGGTTGTGTTTGGATGGGTGCGTAAAGTAGGGGTGATTGGATGGATGCATTAAGTAGGGGAGATTGGATGTATACGTTAACTATGGGTGGTTGGATGGATGCGTTAAGAAGGGGTGGTTGGATAAATGCGCTAAATAGGTTGGTTGGGTGGATGCGTTAATTAGGAGTGGTTGGATGGATATATTAAGTAGGAGTGGTTGGATAGAAGCTATAAGTAGGGGTGTTTTCATTGATGCGTTAAGTAGGGGTGGTTGAATGGATGCGTTATGTAAGGGGTGGTTGGATGGATGCGTTAAGTAGGGGTGGTTGAATGGATGCGTTATGTAGGGGTGGTTGGATGGATGCTTTAAGTACGGGTTTTTGAATTGATGCATTAAATAGGGGTGGTTGGAGGGATACGTTATGTAGGGCTGGTTGGAAGGACGCGTTAAGTAGGGGTGGTTGAATGGATGCCTTAATTAGGGGTGGTTGGATTAATGCGTTAAGTAGGGCTGCTTGAATATATGCGTTATGTAGAGGTGGTTGGATGGATGCGTTATGTAGGAGTGGTTGAATGGATACCTTAATTAGGGGTGGTTGGATTGATGAGATATGTAGCGGTGGTTGGATGGATGCGTTAAATATACGTGGTTGGATGGATGCGCTAAGTAGGAGTGGTTGGATGGATGCGCTAAGTAGGAGTGGTTGGATGTATAGGCTAAGCAGAAGTAGTTGGACGGATGCGTTAAGTAGGGGTGATTGGATGGATGCGCTAAGTACGGGTGGTTGAATGGATTGGATAAGTAGGGGTGCTTGGATGGATGCGTTAAGTAGGGGTGGTTGAAGGGATGCGTTAAGTAAGGGTTGTTGGATGGATGCGTTATGTAGTGGTGGTTGAATGGATTCGTTATGTAGGGGTGTTTGTTGGATGGTTTAAGTAGAGGTGAATGGATGGATGCATTACGTAGGGGTGGTTGGATGGATGCATTAAGTTGTGGTGAATGGATGGAAGCATTAAGTAGGGGAGGTTGGATGAATTCGTTATGTAGGGGTGGTTGGATGGATGTATTAAGTAGAGGTGATTGGATGGATGCATTAAGTAGGGGTAGTTGGGTTGAAACGTTATGTAGGGGTGGTTGGATGGATGCGTTAAATAGGGGTGGTTGGATGGATACGCTAAGTAGGGGTGGTTGGTTGGATGCGTTAAGTAGGGGTGATTGGATGGATGCGTTAAGTAGGAGTGGTTGGATTGATACGTTAAGAAGGGGTGATTTAATGGATGCATTAAGTAGGAGTGGTTGGATGGATACGTTAAGTACGAGTGGTGGGATGGATGTGTTAAGTAGGGGTGATTGGATGGATGCTTTTAGTAGGGGTGGTTGGATGGATACGTTAAGTAGGAGTGGTTGGATGGATGCGTTAAGTAGGAGTGGTTGAATGGATTCGTTTAGTACGACTGGTGAGATGGAAGCGTTAAGTAGGGGTGATTGGATGGATGCCTTTATTAGGGGTGGTTAGATGGATACGTTAAGTAGGAGTGGTTGGATGGATGCGTTAAGTACGGTTGGTTGAATGGATGGCTAAGTAGGGGTGGTTGGATGGATGCGCTATGTAGGGGTGGTTGAATGGATGCCGTAATTAGAGGTGGTTGGATTGATGCGTTACGTAGGGCTGCTTGAATAGATGCGTTATGTAGAGGTGGTTGGATGGATGCGTTATGTAGGAGTGGTTGAATGGATGCCTTAATTAGGGGTGGTTGGATTGGTGAGCTATGTAGGGGTGGTTGGATGGATGCGTTAAATATGGGTGGTTGGATGGATGCGCTAAGTAGGAGTGGTTGGATGGATGCGCTAATTAGGAGTGGTTGGATGGATGCGTTAAGTAGGGGTGATTGGATGGATGCGTTAAATACGGGTGGTTGAATGGATTGGATAAGTAGGGGTGCTAGGATGGATGCGTTAAGTAGGGGTGGTTGAAGGGATGCGTTAATTAAGGGTGGTTGGATGGATGCGTTATGTAGTGGTGGTTGAATGGATTCGTTATGGAGGGGTGGTTGTTGGATGGATTAAGTAGAGTTGAATGGATGGATGCGTGACGTAGGGGTGGTTGGATGGATGCATTAAGTAGGGGAGGTTGAATGGATGCGTTATGTAGGGGTGGTTGGATGGAGGCGTAAAGTAGGGGTGATTGGATGGATTTATTAAGTAGAGGTGATTGGATGGATGCATTAAGTAGTGGTAGTTGGATGGATACGTTAAGTAGGGATGGTTGGAAGGATTCGTTAAGAAGAGGTGATTGGATGGATGCGTTAAGTAGGGGAGATTGGATACATACATTATGTATGGGTGGTTGGATGGATGCGTTAAGCAGGGGTGGTTGAATGGATGCATTATGTAGGGGTGGTTGATTGGATGCTTTAAGTACGGGTGTTTGAATTGATGCGTTAAATAGGGGTGGTTGGAGGGATATGTTATGTAGGGCTGGTTGGAAGGATGCGTTAAGTAGAGGTGAATCGATGGATAAGATATGAAGAGGTGGTTGGATGGATTCGTTAAGTAGAGGTGAATGGATGGATATACTAAGTAGAGGTGAATTGATGGATGCATTAATTACAGGTTGTTGGATGGATGCGTTACACAGGGGTGGTTGGATAGATGCATTAAGTAGGGATGGTTGGATGGATGCGTTAAGTAGGGCTGGTTGAATAGATGCGTTATGTAGGGGTGGTTGGATGAATGCGCTATATAGGGGTGGTTGAATGGATGCGTTAATTAGGGGTGGTTGGATTGATGAGTTATGTAGGGGTGGTTGGACTGATGCGTTAAATAGGGGTGGTTGGATGGATGTGTTAAGTAGGGGTGATTGGATGGATGCGCTAAGTACGGGAGGATGAATGGATTGGATAGGTAGGGGTGCTTGGATAGATGCGATAAGTAGGGGTGGTTGAATGGATGCGTTATGTAGGGGTGGTTGGATGGATCCGTTATGTAGTGGTGGTTGAATGGATGCGTTATGTAGGGGTGGTTGTTGGATGCTTTAAGTAGAGGTGAATGGATGGACGCGTTACGTAGGGGTGGTTGGATGGATGCATTAAGTTCAGGTGCATGGATGGAAGCATTAAGTAGGGGAGGTTGGATGGATGCGTTATGTAGGGGTGGTTGGATGGATGCGCTACGTAGTTGTGGTTGTTGGATGCTTTAGTTAGAGGTGAATGGATGGATGCGATACGTAGGGGTGGTTGGATGGATGCATTAAGTTGAGGTGAATGGATGGAAGCATTAAGTAGGGGAGGTTGGATGGATGCGTTAAGTAGGGGTAGTTGGATGGATGCGTAAAGTAGGGGTGGTTAGATGGATGTATTAAGTAGAGGTGATTGGATGGATGCATTAAGTAGGGGTAGTTGGATTGAAATGTTATGTAGGGGTGGTTGGATGGATGCGTTAAATAGGGGTGGTTGGATGGATACGCTAAGTAGGGGTGGTTGGATGGATGCGCTAAGTAGGGGTGATTGGATGGATGCATTAAGTAGGAGTGGTTGGATTGATACGTTAAGAAGGGGTGATTTAATGGATGCATTAAGTAGGAGTCGTTGGATGGATACGTTAAGTACGAGTGGTGGGATGGATGTGTTAAGTAGGGGTGATTGGATGGATGCGTTAATTACGGTTGATTGAAAGGATGGCTACGTAGGGGTGGTTGGATGGATGCGATAAGTAGGGGTGGTTGAATGGATGCGTTATGTGGGGGTGGTTGGATTGATGCTTTAAGTAGGAGTGGTTGGATTGATACGTTAAGTAGGGTTGGTTGTGTTTGGATTGGTGCGTAAAGTAGGGGTGATTGGATGGATGCATTAAGTAGGGGGGTTTGGATGTATACGGTAAATATGGGTGGTTGGATGGATGCGTTAAGAATGGGTGGTTGGATGAATGCGCTAAGTAGGTTGGTTGGGTGGATGCGTTAATTAGGAGTGGTTGGATGGATATATTAAGTAGGAGTGGTTGGATAGAAGCTATAAGTAGGGGTGTTTTGATTGATGCATTAAATAGGGGTGGTTGGAGGGATACGTTATGTAGGGCTGGCTGGATGGACGCGTTAAGTAGAGGGGAATGGGTGGATACGATATGTAGAGGTGAATGGATGGATATACTAAGTAGAGGTGAATTGATGGATGCATTAATTAGGGGTTGTTGGATGGATGCGTTACACAGGGGTGGTTGGATGGATGCATTAAGTAGGAATGGTTGGATGGATGCCTTAATTAGGGGTGGTTGGATTGATGCGTTAAGTAGGGCTGCTTGAATAGATGCGTTATGTAGAGGTGGTTGGATGGATGCGTTATGTAGGAGTGGTTGAATGGATGCCTTAATTAGGTGTGGTTGGATTGATGAGTTATGTAGGGGTGGTTGGATGGATGCGTTGAATATGGGTGGTTGGGTGGATGCGTTAAGTAGGAGTGGTTGGATGGATGCGCTAAGTAGGAGTGGTTGGATATATAGGCTAAGCAGGAGTAGTTGGATGGATGCGTTAAGTAGGGGTGATTGGATGGATGCGCTAAGTACGGGTGGTTGAATGGATTGGATAAGTAGGGGTGCTTGGATGGATGCGTTAAGTAGGGGTGGTTGAAGGGATGCGTTAAGTAAGGGTGGTTGGATGGATGCGTTATGTAGTGGTGGTTGAAAGGATTCGTTATGTAGGGGTGGTTGTTGGATGCATTAAGTTGTGGTGAATGGATGGAAGCATTGAGTAGGGGAGCTTGGATGGATGCGTTATGTAGGGGTGGTTGGATGGTGGCGTAAAGTAGGGGTGGTTGGATGGATGTATTAAGTAGAGGTGATTGGATGGATGCATTAAGTAGTGGTAGTTGGATGGATACGTTAAGTAGGGGTGGTTGGAAGGATGCGTTAAATAGGGGTGGTTGGATTGATGCGCTAAGTAGGGGTGGTTGGATGGATGCGCTAGGTAGGTGTGATTGGATGGTAGCAATAAGTAGGAGTGGTGGGATTGATATGTTAAGAAGGTGTGATTGAAAGGACGTATTAGGTAGGGAAGATTTGATGGATACGTTAAATAGGGGTGGTTGGATGCATGCGTTAAGAAGAGGTGATTGGATGGACGCGTTAAGTAGGGGAGATTGGATAGATACGTTATGTAGGGATGGTTGGATGGATGCGCTAAGCAGGGGTGGTTGAATGGATGCATTATGTAGGGGTGGTTGGATGGATGCGCTATGTAGGTGTGGTTGAATGGATGCGTTAATTAGGGGTGGTTGGATTGATGAGTTATGTAGGGGTGGTTGGACGGATGCGTTAAATAGGGGTAGTTGGATGGATGCGCTAAGTAGTAGTTGTTGTATGGATGCGCAAAGTAGGAGTGGTTGGATGGATACGCTAAGCAGGAGTGGTTGGATGGATGTGTTAAGTAGGGGTGATTGGATGGATGCGTTAAGTACGGGAGGATGAATGGATAGGATAGGTAGGGGTGCTTCGATGTATGCGTTAAGTAGGGGTGGTTGAATGGATGCGTTATGTAGGGGTGGTTGGATGGATGCGTTATGTAGTGGTCGTTGAATGGATGCGTTATGTAGGGGTGGTTGTTGGATGCTTTAAGTACAGGTGAATGGAGGGACGCGTTACGTAGGGGTGGTTGGATGGATGCATTACGTTGAGGTGAATGGGTGGAAGCATTAAGTAGGGGAGGTTGGATGGATGCGTTATGTAGGGGCGGTTGGATGGATGCGTAAAGTAGTGGTGGTTAGATGGATGTATTAAGTAGAGGTGATTGGATGGATGCATTAAGTAGGGGTAGTTGGATTGAAACGTTATGTAGGGGAGGTTGGATGGATGTGTTAAATAGGGGTGGTTGGATGGATACGCTAAGTAGGGGTGGTTGGTTGGATGCGTTAAGTAGGGGTGATTGGATGGATGCATTAAGTAGGAGTGTTTGGATTGATACGTTAAGAAGGGGTGATTTAATGGATGCATTAAGTAGGAGTGGTTGGATGGATACGTTAACTACGAGTGGTGGGATGGATGTGTTAAGTAGGGGTGATTGGGTGGATGCTTTTAGTAGGGGTGGTTGGAATGATACGTTAAGTAGGAGTGGTTGGATGGATGCGTTAAGTAGGAGTGGTTGGATGGATTCGTTTAGTACGACTGGTGAGATGGAAGCGTTAAGTAGGGGTGATTGGATGGATGCCTTTATTAGGGGTGGTTGGATGGATACGTTAAGTAGGAGAGGGTGGATGGATGCGTTAAGTACGGTTGGTTGAATGGATGGCTAAGTAGGGGTTGTTGGATGGATGCGTTAAGTAGGGTTGGTTGTGTTTGGATGGGTGCGTAAAGTAGGGGTGATTGGATGGATGCATTAAGTAGGGGAGATTGGATGTATACGTTAACTATGGGTGGTTGGATGGATGCGTTAAGAAGGGGTGGTTGGATAAATGCGCTAAGTAGGTTGGTTGGGTGGATGCGTTAATTAGGAGTTGTTGGATGGATATATTAAGTAGGGCTGGTTGAATAGATGCGTTATGTAGGGGTGGTTGGATGAATGCGCTATATAGGGGTGGTTGAATGGATGCGTTAATTAGGGGTGGTTGGATTGATGAGTTATGTAGGGGTGGTTGGACGGATGCGTTAAATAGGGGTGGTTGGATGGATGTGTTAAGTAGGGGTGATTGGATGGATGCGCTAAGTACGGGAGGATGAATGGATTGGATAGGTGGGGTGCTTGGATGGATGCGTTAAGTAGGGGTGGTTGAATGGATGTGTTATGTAGGGGTGGTTGAATGGATCCGTTATGTAGTGGTGGTTGAATGGAAGCGTTATGTAGGGGTGGTTGTTGGATGCTTTAAGTAGAGGTGAATGGATGGACGCGTTACGTAGGAGTGGTTGGATGGATGCATTAAGTTCAGGTGCATGGATGGAAGCATTAAGTAGGGGAGGTTGGATGGATGCGTTATGTAGGGGTGGTTGGATGGATGCGCTACGTTGTTGTGGTTGTTGGATGCTTTAGTTAGAGGTGAATGGATGGATGCGATACGTAGGGGTGGTTGGATGGATGCATTAAGTTGAGGTGAATGGATGGAAGCATTAAGTAGGGGAGGTTGGATGGATGCGTTATGTAGGGGTAGTTGGATGGATGCGTAAAGTAGGGGTGGTTAGATGGATGTATTAAGTAGAGGTGATTGGATGGATGCATTAAGTAGGGGTAGTTGGATTGAAATGTTATGTAGGGGTGGTTGGATGGATGCGTTAAATAGGGGGGTTGGATGGATACGCTAAGTAGGGGTGGTTGGATGGATGCGTTAAGTAGGGGTGATTGGATGGATGCATTAAGTAGGAGTGGTTGGATTGATACGTTAAGAAGGGGTGATTTAATGGATGCATTAAGTAGGAGTGTTTGGATGGATACGTTAAGTACGAGTGGTGGGATGGATGTGTTAAGTAGGGGTGATTGGATGGATGCTTTTAGTAGGGGTGGTTGGATGGATACGTTAAGTAGGAGTGGTTGGATGGATGCGTTAAGTAGGAGTGGTTGGATGGATTCGTTTAGTACGAGTGGTTGGATGGATGTGATACGTAGGGCTGGTTGGATGGACGCGTTAAGTAGAGGTGAATGGATGGATATACTAAGTAGAGGTGAATTGATGGATGCATTAATTAGGGGTTGTTGGATGGATGCGTTACACAGGGGTGGTTGGATGGATGCATTAATTAGGGATTGGTGGATGGATACGTTAAGAAGGGCTGCTTGAATAGATGCGTTATGTACAGGTGGTTGGATGGATGTGTTAATTAGGGGTGGTTGGATTGATGAGATATGTAGGGGTGGTTGGATGGATGCGTTAAATAGGGGTGGTTGGATGGATGCGCTAAGTAGGAGTGGTTGGATGGGTGCGTTAAGTAGGAGTGGTTGGATGGATACGCTAAGCAGGAGTGGTTGGATGGATGCGTTAAGTAGGGGTGATTGGATGGATGCGTTAAGTACGGGTGGTTGAATGGATTGGATAAGTAGGGGTGCTTGGATGGATGCGTTAAGTAGGGGCGGTTGAATGGATGCGTTAAGTAAGGGGTGGTTGGATGGATGCGTTATGTAGTGGTGATTGAATGGATGCGATATGTAGGTGTGGTTGGATGGAGGCGTAAAGTAGGGGTGTTTGGATGGATGTATTAAGTAGAGGTGATTGGATGGATGCATTAAGTAGTGGTAGTTGGATGGATACGTTAAGTAGGTGTGGTTGGATGGATGCGTTAAATAGGGGTGGTTGGATGGATCCGCTAAGTAAGGGTGGTTGGATGGATGCGTTAAGTAGGTGTGATTGGATGGTAGCAATAAGTACGAGTGGTTGGATTGATACGTTAAGAAGAGTTGATTGAATGGACGCATTAGGTAGGGAAGATTGGATGGATACGTTAAATAGTGCTGGTTGGATGGATGCCTTAATAAGAGGTGATTGGATGGATGCGTTAAGTAGGGGAGATTGGACAGATACGTTAAATAGGGGTGGTTGGGTGGATGCGTTAAGAAGGGGTGGTTGGATGAATGCTCTAAGTAGGTTGGTTGGGTGGATGCGTTAATTAGGAGTACTTACTTTACTTATGCCTTTTCGCTCGCTCGGAGCATAGGCCATCGACTAAGGAACGCCACTGTTTTCTGTCTGTGGCCATCTTCTCCATTTCTTTCCAGGTGTACCCCATCTCTTTTGTATCTTTTTCTGTGTCTCTCTGCCAGGTGTTTCGTGGCCTACCTCTTCTTCTCTTCCCTGGGGGGTTCCATGTGATGGCTTGACGGGTGATTGATTCTGGTGGTTTCCTTAGTGTATGTCCTATCCACCTCCATTTTCTCTTCTTGATTTCATTTTCTATGGGTAGTTGCTTGGTTGTTTTCCAGAGTGTGGTGTTCGGTACCTTTTCTGTCCACTTCAAGTGTAGTATTCTGCGCAGGCATTTGTTGATGAAGGTCTGTATTTTCTTTAGTGTCTTCTGTGTGGTTCGCCATGTCTCCGCTCCGTAGAGCAAAACTGCCTTCACATTTGAGTTAAACAATCTCAGCTTGGTGTTAATTTTGATTCGTTTTGCTCTCCAAATTTTTCTCAACATGATGAATGCCACTCTTGCTTTCTGGATTCTTGCTTTGACGTCTTCTTCTGTCCCTCCAGTTTTGTTTATTGTACTGCCCAGGTATGTGAATGCATCTGTCTCTTCCAGTGGCTCTCCGTTCAATGTAATGGGGTTGTTGTTCTTTGTGTTGGCTTTCATAGTCTTTGTCTTGCTTCTGTTGATGTTGAGTCCAAGCTGTGTTGACACTGTGTTTAGCTGCTCTGTTTTTTCCTGCATCTGTTTATGGCTGTGTGAGAGGAGAGCGAGGTCATCCGCAAAGTCCAGGTCCTCCAATTGGCTCCATGGTATCCACTGGATCCCATTTCTTCTATTTTTTGTAGTCTTTTTCATGATCCAGTCTATGGCGAGCAGGAATAGGAACGGTGACAGAAGACATCCTTGCCTCACTCCTGTCTTCACCATGAAGGAGTCCGTTAGTTGTCCTGCATGAATGACCCTGCATGCCATGTCTTCATAACTACTTCTTATCAGAGATATAAATTTCTCAGGTATGCCGTAGTGCTGTAGGAGTTTCCACAGCGTGTCTCTGTCAAGGCTATCAAATGCTTTCTCGTAGTCAACGAAGTTTATATACAGTGATGAGTCCCATTCCATGGATTGTTCGACAATGATTCTCAGTGTTGCAATTTGGTCGGTGCAGGATCTGTCTTTCCGGAAGCCAGCTTGGTGGTCTCTTAGCTTGGCATCTACACCTGTTTTCAGTCTGTCCAAGATTATTCTGTTGAGGACCTTTCCGGGTACTGATAGGAGCATTATCCCTCTATAGTTCTTACATTCTTGCATATCGCCTTTCTTTGGGAGCTTCACAAGGTACCCTTCTTTCCATTCCGTTGGTATTTCTTCTTGTTCCCATATCTTCCCGAATAGGTCATGCAGTATCTCGGTGGAGGTCTCTATGTCAGCCTTGATTGCCTCTGCAGGAATTTTGTTTGGGCCGGAAGCTTTCCCTCTCTTCATGTGCTGAATGGCTTTTTCAATTTCTGCCTTACTTGGTCTTTCGCAGTTTATCTGGAGTACTTCTTCCGCTGGTGCGATGTCTGGAGGGTTCTGAGGTGGTGGCCGGTTTAGCAGTTCTTCAAAATGTTCCCTCCATCTCTTCAACTGGTCTTCATCACTGGTAAGTACATTGCCATTCTTATCTTTGATGGGTCTGTCTGTGTTCTTGTACTTTACTGCTAATTTTCTTGTTACATCATACAGTTGTTTCATGTTTCCTTGGGCTGATGCATCCTCTGCTTCTTTGGCTAGGTCTTCAATGAAGTTTGCCTTGTCTGTTTTTACGCTGTTCTTGACTGCTCTGTTTGCCTCTGTATACTCTTCCTGTGCTGCTGCTTTTGCTGCTCTCGTTCGGCTGTTGTTAACTGCACCTTTCTTTTCCTTCCTCACTTGCACTTTGTTGACAGTCTCTGCAGAAATCCAGTCTTTTTGTTGGTATTTCTTCTTTCCCGGAACTTCGCTGCATGTGCTGGTCCACATCTCCTTGATCTGTTGCCATTGTGTGTCTATGTCCATGTTTCCTTCATCAAGGATATCTTGTAGGGCTTCGTATTTGTTTCTGACTGTAAGTCGGAAGGTCTCTTTTGTCACCCTGTCCTGTAGGAAGTCCACATTGTACTGCGTTCTGGTGCTTCGCTTGACTTCTCTCTTCTTTAGCTTCATCTTCATTCTGGCCAGCACTAGATGGTGGTCTGAGGCTGCATCTGCCCCTCTCTGCACTCTCACATCCTGCATTGATCTTCTGAACTTTCGTCCTATGCAGATATGGTCTATTTGATTTTCTGTCCTGTGGTCCGGTGATACCCAGGTTGCCTTGTGAATCCTGCGATGCGGGAACACGCTGCCTCCGATGATCATATTGTTAAATGCACAAAAGTCGGCCAACATCTCGCCATTTTCATTCATTTTGCCAAGTCCCTGTCTGCCCATGACTTCTTCGTACCCGCTGTTGTCTGATCCGATTTTGGCGTTCAAGTCTCCCATGAGTATTGTCATGTCCTTCTCCTTCAGTTTGTCACACAATGTCTGCAGTTTGTTGTAAAAGTCGTCTTTTGTTTCTTCGTCCTTGTCGTTTGTGGGTGCGTAACACTGAATGATGTTGAGCTTGATGTTTTCTTTCTTTGTTTTGAACGAGGCACAGATGATCCTTGGTCCCGCTGCTTCCCAGTTAATGAGAGCATTCTGTGCCTCATGTGACAACATGAATGCCACGCCTTCTGTATGATGTGCATCTTCCTCTTCATGCCCCGAATAGAGAATCATTTCTCCCGTATTCAGTCTGACTTGCCCTGACTGTGTCCACCTTGTTTCACATAGCCCTAGTACTGTGATGTTGTAGGCCCGTCGTTCCCTTGCTATTTGGGCTGCTTTGTTTGTTTCGAACATGGTTCTCACATTTCATGTTCCGATTTTCGAGATTTTCTTGGAAGATAAGAAGGGTATCGGCGATGTAGCTTCCTTACGGCTTTCACTGCATGGCGTCATACTCTCCCCAGGAGGCCCTCCCTCTCCCAAGTTCAGTAGAGTTCCTTTAGTCGATGTTTTCGTAACAATCTATTTTTTTTTACAGGAAAGGGTTGTTAGCCCTTTGCCCAACCCTCCTCTTTTCTCAGCCGGGCTTGGGACCGTCCATGGCAGAGTTGTTAATTAGGAGTGGTTGGATGGATACGTTAAGTAGGAGTGGTTGGATGGATGCGATAAGTAGGGGTGTTTTGATGGATGCGTTAAGTAGGGGTGGTTGAATGGATGTGTTAAGTAGAGGTGGTTGGATGGATGCGTAAAGTAGGGGTGGTTGGTGAATGGATGTGATAAGTAGGGGGGATTGGACGGATGCATTAAGTAGGGGAGATTTGATGGATACGTTAAATAGGGGTGGTTGGATGGATGCGTTAAGTAGGGGTGGTTGGATGGATACGATAAGTAGGAGTTATTGGATGGATGCGCTAAGTTCGGGTGGTTGAATGGATGGGATAAGTAGGGGTGGTTGAATGGATGCGTTAAGAAGGGGTGTTTGAATGGATGCGTTAGGTAGGGGTGGTAGGATGGATGCTCTAAGGAGGGGTGGTTGGATGGATGTATTAAGTAGGGTGTTGTATGGATGCGTTAATTAGGGGTGGTTGAATGGATGGGATAAGTAGGGGTGTTTGAATGGATGCGTTAAGAAGGGTGGTTGAATGGATGCGATAAGTAGGGGTGGTTCAATGGATGCATTAAGTAGGGGGTTGTATGGATGCGTTAATTAGGGGTGGTTGAATGGACGCGTTAAGTAGGGGTGGTTGGATGGATGCGTTAAGTAGGGGTGGTTGGATGGATGCATTAAGTAGGGGGTTGTATGGATGCGTTAATTAGGGGAGGTTGAATGGACGCGTTAAGTAGAGGTGAATGGATGGAAGCATTAAGTAGGGTAGGTTGGATGGATGCGTTATGCAGGGGTGGTTGGATGGATGCGTTAAATAGGGGTGGTTGGAAGGATGCGCTAAGTAGGGGTGGTTGGATGGATGCATTATGTAGGAGTGGTTAGATTGATACGTTAAGAAGGGGTGATTGAATGGATGCATTACGTAGGAGTGGTGGGATGGATGCGTTAAGTAGGGGTGATTTATCGGATGCGTTTAGTAGGGGTGGTTGGATGGATACGTTAAGTAGGAGTGGTTGGATGGATACGTTAAGTAGGAGTGGTTGGATGGATGCGCTAAGTAGGAGTGGTTGGATGGATACGTTAATTACGAGTGGTTGGATGGATGTGTTAAGTAGGGATGATTGGATGGATGCGTTAATTACGGTTGATTGAAAGGATGGCTACGTAGGGGTGGTTGGATGGATGCGTTAAGAAGGGGTAGTTGAATGGATGCGTTATGTCGGGGTGGTTGGATTGATGCTTTAAGTAGGAGTGGTTGGATTGATACGTTAAGTAGGGTTGGTTGTGTTTGGATGGGTGCGTAAAGTAGGGGTGAGTGGATGTATACGGTAAATATGGGTGGTTGGATGGATGCGTTAAGAAGGGGTGGTTGGATGAATGCGCTAAGTAGGTTGGTTGGGTGGATGCGTTAATTAGGAGTGGTTGGATGGATATATTAAGTAGGAGTGGTTGGATAGAAGCTATAAGTAGGGGTGTTTTGATTGATGCATTAAATAGGGGTGGTTGGAGGGATACGTTATGTAGGGCTGGTTGGATGGACGCGTTAAGTAGAGGGGAATGGGTGGATACGATATGTAGAGGTGAATGGATGGATATACTAAGTAGAGGTGAATTGATGGATGCATTAATTAGGGGTTGTTGGATGGATGCGTTACACAGGGGTGGTTGGATGGATGCATTAAGTAGGAATGGTTGGATGGATACGTTAACTAGGGCTGCTTGAATAGATGCGTTATGTAGAGGTGGTTGGATGGATGCGTTATGTAGGGGTGGTTGAATGGATGCCTTAATTAGGGGTGGTTGGATTGATGCGTTAGGTAGGGCTGCTTGAATAGATGCGTTATGTAGAGGTGGTTGGATGGATGCGTTATGTAGGAGTGGTTGAATGGATGCCTTAATTAGGGGTGGTTGGATTGATGAGTTATGTAGGGGTGGTTGGATGGATGCGTTAAATATGGGTGGTTGGATGGATGCGTTAAGTAGGAGTGGTTGGATGGATGCGCTAAGTAGGAGTGGTTGGATATATAGGCTAAGCAGGAGTAGTTGGATGGATGCGTTAAGTAGGGGTGATTGGATGGATGCGCTAAGTACGGGTGGTTGAATGGATTGGATAAGTAGGGGTGCTTGGATGGATGCGTTAAGTAGGGGTGGTTGAAGGGATGCGTTAAGTAAGGGTGGTTGGATGGATGCGTTATGTAGTGGTGGTTGATTGGATTCGTTATGTAGGGGTGGTTGTTGGATGCATTAAGTTGTGGTGAATGGATGGAAGCATTGAGTAGGGGAGGTTGGATGGATGCGTTATGTAGGGGTGGTTGGATGGAGGCGTAAAGTAGGGGTGGTTGGATGGATGTATTAAGTAGAGGTGATTGGATGGATGCATTAAGTAGTGGTACTTGGATGGATACGTTAAGTCGGGGTTGTTGGAAGGATGCGTTAAATAGGGGTGGTTGGATGGATGCGCTAAGTAGGGGTGGTTGGATGGATGCGTTAAGTAGGTGTGATTGGATGGTAGCAATAAGTAGGAGTGGTGGGATTGATATGTTAAGAAGGGGTGATTGAAGGGATGCATTAGGTAGGGAAGATTGGATGGATACGCTAAATAGGGGTGGTTGGGTGCATGCGTTAAGAAGAGGTGATTGGGTGGATGCGTTAAGTAGGGGAGATTGGATAGATACGTTATGTAGGGGTGGTTGGATGGATGCGCTAAGCAGGGGTCGTTGAATGGATGCATTATGTAGGGGTGGTTGATTGGATGCTTTAAGTACGGGTGTTTGAATTGATGCGTCAAATAGGGGTGGTTGGAGGGATATGCTATGTAGGGGTGGTTGTTGGATGCCTTAAGTAGAGGTAATGGATGGATGCGTTACGTAGGGGTGGTTGGATGGATGTGTTAAGTAGAGGTGGTTGGATGGATGCGTAAAGTAGGGGTGGTTGGTGAATGGATGTGATAAGTAGGGGGGATTGGACGGATGCATTAAGTAGGGGAGATTTGATGGATACGTTAAATAGGGGTGGTTGGATGGATGCGTTAAGTAGGGGTGGTTGGATGGATACGATAAGTAGGAGTGGTTGGATGGATACGATAAGTAGGAGTTATTGGATGGATGCGCTAAGTTCTGGTGGTTGAATGGATGCGTCAAGAAGGGGTGGTTGAATGGATGCGATAGGTAGGGGTGGTAGGATGGATGCTCTAAGGAGGGGTGGTTGGATGGATGCATTAAGTAGGGTGTTGTATGGATGCGTTAATTAGGGGTGGTTGAATGGATGGGATAAGTAGGGGTGTTTGAATGGATGCGTTAAGAAGGGTGGTTGAATGGATGGGATAAGTAACGGTGGTTGAATGGATGCATTAACTAGGGGGTTGTATGGATGCGTTAATTAGGGGTGGTTGAATGGACGCGATAAGTAGGGGTGGTTGGATGGATGCGTTAAGTAGGGGTGGTTGGATGGATGCATTAAGTAGGGGGTTGTATGGATGCGTTAATTAGGGGTGGTTGAATGGGCGCGTTAAGTAGGGGTGGTTGGATGGAGGCGTTAAGTAGAGGTGAATGGATGGAAGCATTAAGTAGGGGAGGTTGGATGGATGCGTTATGCAGGGGTGGTTGGATGGATGCGTTAAATAGGGGTGGTTGGAAGGATGCGCTAAGTAGGGGTGGTTGGATGGATGCATTATGTAGGAGTGGTTGGATTGATACGTTAAGAAGGGGTGATTGAATGGATGCATTAGGTAGGAGTGGTTGGATGGATACGTTATGTACGAGTGGTGGGATGGATGCGTTAAGTAGGGGTGATTGGACGGATCCGTTTAGTAGGGGTGGTTGGATGGATACGTTAAGTAGGAGTGGTTGGATGGATGCGCTAAGTAGGAGTGGTTGTTGGATGGATACGTTAAGTAAGGGTGGTTGGATGGATGCGTTAAGTAGGTGTGATTGGATGGTAGCAATAAGTACGAGTGGTTGGATTGATACGTTAAGAAGAGTTGATTGAATGGACGCATTAGGTAGGGAAGATTGGGTGGATACGTTAAATAGTGGTGGTTGGATGGATGCCTTAATAAGAAGTGATTGGATGGATGCGTTAAGTAGGGGAGATTGGACAGATACGTTAAATAGGGGTGGTTGGGTGGATGCTTTAAGAAGGGGTGGTTGGATGAATGCTCTAAGTAGGTTGGTTGGGTGGATGCGTTAATTAGGAGTGGTTGGGTGGATAGGTTAAGTAGGAGTGGTTGGATGGATGCGATAAGTAGGGGTGTTTTGATGGATGCGTTAAGTAGGGGTGGTTGAATGGATGCGTTATGTAGGGGTGGTTGTTGGATGCCTTAAGTAGAGGCAATGGATGGATGCGTTACGTAGGGGTGGTTGGATGGATGTGTTAAGTAGAGGTGGTTGGATGGATGCGTAAAGTGGGGGTGGTTGGTGAATGGATGTGATAAGTAGGGGGGATTGGACGGATGCATTAAGTAGGGGAGATTTGATGGATACGTTAAATAGGGGTGGTTGGATGGATGCGTTAAGTAGGGGTGGTTGGATGGATACGATAAGTAGGAGTGGTTGGATGGATACGATAAGTAGGAGTTATTGGATGGATGCGCTAAGTTCGGGTTGTTGAATGGATGGGATAAGTAGGGGTGGTTGAATGGATGCGTTAAGAAGGGGTGGTTGAATGGATGCGTTAGGTAGGGGTGGTAGGATGGATGCTCTAAGGAGGGGTGGTTGGATGGATGCATTAATTAGGGTGTTGTATGGATGCATTAATTAGGGGTGTTTGAATGTATGGGATAAGTAGGGGTGTTTGAATGGAAGCGTTAAGAAGGGTGGTTGAATGGATGGGATAAGTAGGGGTGGTTGAATGGATGCATTAAGTAGGGGGTTGTATGGATGCGTTAATTATGGGTGGTTGAATGGACGCGTTAAGTAGGGGTGGTTGGATGGATGCGTTAAGTAGGGGTGGCTGGATGGATGCATTAAGTAGGGTGTTGTATGGATGCGTTAATTAGGGGTGGTTGAATGGACGCGTTAAGTATGGGTGGTTTGATGGATGGGTTAAGTAGGGGTGGTTGGATGGATGCGTTAAGTAGAGGTGAATGGATGGAAGCATTAAGTAGGGGAGGTTGGATGGATGCGTTATGCAGGGGTGGTTGGATGGATGCGTTAAATAGGGGTGGTTAGAAGGATGCGCTAAGTAGGGGTGGTTGGATGGATGCATTATGTAGGAGTGGTTGGATTGATACGTTAAGAAGGGGTGATTGAATGTATGCATTAGGTAGGAGTGGTTGGATGGATACGTTATGTACGAGTGGTGGGATGGATGCGTTAAGTAGGGGTGATTGGACGGATGCGTTTAGTAGGGGTGGTTGGATGGATACGTTAAGTAGGAGTGGTTGGATGGATGCGCTAAGTAGGAGTGGTTGGATGGATACGTTAATTACGAGTGGTTGGATGGATGTGTTAAGTAGGGGTGATTGGATGGATGCGTTAATTACGGTTGATTGAAAGGATGGCTACGTAGGGGTGGTTGGATGGATGCGATAAGTAGGGGTGGTTGAATGGATGCATTATGTGGGGGGGGGGTTGGATTGATGCTTTAAGTAGGAGTGGTTGGATGAATACGTTAAGTAGGGTTGGTTGTGTTTGGATTGGTGCGTAAAGTAGGTGTGGTTGGATGGATGCATTAAGTAGGGGGGGATTGGATGTATACGGTAAATATGGGTGGTTGGATGGATGCGTTAAGAAGGGGTGTTTGGATGAATGCGCTAAGTAGGTTGGTTGGGTGGATGCGTTAATTTGGAGTGGTTGGATGGATATATTAAGTAGGAGTGGTTGGATAGAAGCTATAAGTAGGGGTGTTTTGATTGATGCATTAAATAGGGGTGGTTGGAGGGATACGTTATGTAGGGCTGGTTGGATGGACGCGTTAAGTAGAGGGGAATGGGTGGATACGATATGTAGAGGTGAATGGATGGATATACTAAGTAGAGGTGAATTGATGGATGCATTAATTAGGGGTTGTTGGATGGATGCGTTACACAGGGGTGGTTGGATGGATGCATTAAGTAGGAATGGTTGGATGGATACGTTAACTAGGGCTGCTTGAATAGATGCGTTATGTAGAGGTGGTTGGATGGATGCGTTATGTAGGGGTGGTTGAATGGATGCCTTAATTAGGGGTGGTTGGATTGATGCGTTAAGTAGGGCTGCTTGAATAGATGCGTTATGTAGAGGTAGTTGGATGGATGCGTTATGTAGGAGTGGTTGAATGGATGCCTTAATTAGGGGTGGTTGGATTGATGAGTTATGTAGGAGTGGTTGGATGGATGCGTTGAATATGGGTGGTTGGATGGATGCGTTAAGTAGGAGTGGTTGGATGGATGCGCTAAGTAGGAGTGGTTGGATATATAGGCTAAGCAGGAGTATTTGGATGGATGCGTTAAGTAGGGGTGATTGGATGGATGCGCTAAGTACGGGTGGTTGAATGGATTGGATAAGTAGGGGTGCTTGGATGGATGCGTTAAGTAGGGGTGGTTGAAGGGATGCGTTAAGTAAGGGTGGTTGGATGGATGCGTTATGTAGTGGTGGTTGAATGGATTCGTTATGTAGGGGTGGTTGTTGGATGCATTAAGTTGTGGTGAATGGATGGAAGCATTGAGTAGGGGAGCTTGGATGGATGCGTTATGTAGGGGTGGTTGGATGGAGGCGTAAAGTAGGGGTGGTAGGATGGATGTATTAAGTAGAGGTGATTGGATGGATGCATTAAGTAGTGGTAGTTGGATGGATACGTTAAGTAGGGGTGGTTGGAAGGATGCGTTAAATAGGGGTGGTTGGATGGATGCGCTAAGTAGAGGTGGTTGGATGGATGCGCTAGGTAGGTGTGATTGGATGGTAGCAATAAGTAGGAGTGGTGGGATTGATATGTTAAGAAGGGGTGATTGAAAGGATGCATTAGGTAGGGAAGATTTGATGGATACGTTAAATAGGGGTGGTTGGATGCATGCGTTAAGAAGAGGTGATTGGATGGACGCGTTAAGTAGGGGAGATTGGATAGATACGTTATGTAGGGATGGTTGGATGGATGCGCTAAGCAGGGGTGTTTGAATGGATGCATTATGTAGGGGTGGTTGGATGGATGCGCTATGTAGGGGTGGTTGAATGGATGCGTTAATTAGGGGTGGTTGGATTGATGAGTTATGTAGGGGTGGTTGGACGGGTGCGTTAAATAGGGGTGGTTGGATGGATGCGCTAAGTAGGAGTTGTTGGATGGATGCGCAAAGTAGGAGTGGTTGGATGGATACGCTAAGCAGGAGTGGTTGGATGGATGTGTTAAGTAGGGGTGATTGGATGGATGCGTTAAGTACGGGAGGATGAATGGATTGGATAGGTAGAGGTGCTTCGATGTATGCGTTAAGTAGGGGTGGTTGAATGGATGCGTTATGTAGGGGTGGTTGGATGGATGCGTTATGTAGTGGGCGTTGAATGGATGCGTTATGTAGGGTTGGTTGTTGGATGCTTTAAGTACAGGTGAATAGAGGGACGCGTTACGTAGGGGTGGTTGGATGGATGCATAAAGTTGAGGTGAATGGATGGAAGCATTAAGTAGGGGAGGTTGGATGGATGCGTTATGTAGGGGTGGTTGGATGGATGCGCTACGTAGTTGTGGTTGTTGGATGCTTTAGTTAGAGGGGAATGGATGGATGCGATACGTAGGGGTGATTGGATGGATGCATTAAGTAGAGGTGAATGGATGGAAGCATTAAGTAGGGGAGGTTGAATGGATGCGTTATGTAGGGGCGGTTGGATGGATGCGTAAAGTAGTGGTGGTTAGATGGATGTATTAAGTAGAGGTGATTGGATGGATGCATTAAGTAGGGGTAGTTGGATTGAAACGTTATGTAGGGGAGGTTGGATGGATGCGTTAAATAGGGGTGGTTGGATGGATGCGCTAAGTAGGGGTGGTTGGTTGGATGCGTTAAGTAGGGTTGATTGGATGGATGCATTAAGTAGGAGTGGTTGGATTGATACGTTAAGAAGGGGTGATTTAATGGATGCACTAAGTAGGAGTGGTTGGATGGATACGTTAACTACGAGTGGTGGGATGGATGTGTTAAGTAGGGGTGATTGGATGGATGCTTTTAGAAGGGGTGGTTGGATGGATACGTTAAGTAGGAGTGGTTGGATGGATGCGCTAAGTAGGAGTGGTTGGATGGATACGTTAATTACGAGTGGTTGGATGGATGTGTTAAGTAGGGGTGATTGGATGGATGCGTTAATTACGGTTGATTGAAAGGATGGCTACGTAGGGGTGGTTGGATGGATGCGATAAGTAGGGGTGGTTGAATGGATGCGTTATGTGGGGGGGGGGGGGGGTTGGATTGATGCTTTAAGTAGGAGTGGTTGGATGAATACGTTAAGTAGGGTTGGTTGTGTTTGGATTGGTGCGTAAAGTAGGGGTGATTGGATGGATGCATTAAGTAGGGGGGATTGGATGTATACGGTAAATATGGGTGGTTGGATGGATGCGTTAAGAAGGGGTGTTTGGATGAATGCGCTAAGTAGGTTGGTTGGGTGGATGCGTTAATTTGGAGTGGTTGGATGGATATATTAAGTAGGAGTGGTTGGATAGAAGCTATAAGTAGGGGTGTTTTGATTGATGCATTAAATAGGGGTGGTTGGAGGGATACGTTATGTAGGGCTGGTTGGATGGACGCGTTAAGTAGAGGGGAATGGGTGGATACGATATGTAGAGGTGAATGGATGGATATACTAAGTAGAGGTGAATTGATGGATGCATTAATTAGGGGTTGTTGGATGGATGCGTTACACAGGGGTGGTTGGATGGATGCATTAAGTAGGAATGGTTGGATGGATACGTTAACTAGGGCTGCTTGAATAGATGCGTTATGTAGAGGTGGTTGGATGGATGCGTTATGTAGGGGTGGTTGAATGGATGCCTTAATTAGGGGTGGTTGGATTGATGCGTTAAGTAGGGCTGCTTGAATAGATGCGTTATGTAGAGGTAGTTGGATGGATGCGTTATGTAGGAGTGGTTGAATGGATGCCTTAATTAGGGGTGGTTGGATTGATGAGTTATGTAGGGGTGGTTGGATGGATGCGTTGAATATGGGTGGTTGGATGGATGCGTTAAGTAGGAGTGGTTGGATGGATGCGCTAAGTAGGAGTGGTTGGATATATAGGCTAAGCAGGAGTATTTGGATGGATGCGTTAAGTAGGGGTGATTGGATGGATGCGCTAAGTACGGGTGGTTGAATGGATTGGATAAGTAGGGGTGCTTGGATGGATGCGTTAAGTAGGGGTGGTTGAAGGGATGCGTTAAGTAAGGGTGGTTGGATGGATGCGTTATGTAGTGGTGGTTGAATGGATTCGTTATGTAGGGGTGGTTGTTGGATGCATTAAGTTGTGGTGAATGGATGGAAGCATTGAGTAGGGGAGCTTGGATGGATGCGTTATGTAGGGGTGGTTGGATGGAGGCGTAAAGTAGGGGTGGTAGGATGGATGTATTAAGTAGAGGTGATTGGATGGATGCATTAAGTAGTGGTAGTTGGATGGATACGTTAAGTAGGGGTGGTTGGAAGGATGCGTTAAATAGGGGTGGTTGGATGGATGCGCTAAGTAGAGGTGGTTGGATGGATGCGCTAGGTAGGTGTGATTGGATGGTAGCAATAAGTAGGAGTGGTGGGATTGATATGTTAAGAAGGGGTGATTGAAAGGATGCATTAGGTAGGGAAGATTTGATGGATACGTTAAATAGGGGTGGTTGGATGCATGCGTTAAGAAGAGGTGATTGGATGGACGCGTTAAGTAGGGGAGATTGGATAGATACGTTATGTAGGGATGGCTGGATGGATGCGCTAAGCAGGGGTGTTTGAATGGATACATTATGTAGGGGTGGTTGGATGGATGCGCTATGTAGGGGTGGTTGAATGGATGCGTTAATTAGGGGTGGTTGGATTGATGAGTTATGTAGGGGTGGTTGGACGGATGCGTTAAATAGGGGTGGTTGGATGGATGCGCTAAGTAGGAGTTGTTGGATGGATGCGCAGAGTAGGAGTGGTTGGATGGATACGCTAAGCAGGAGTGGTTGGATGGATGTGTTAAGTAGGGGTGATTGGATGGATGCGTTAAGTACGGGAGGATGAATGGATTGGATAGGTAGAGGTGCTTCGATGTATGCGTTAAGTAGGGGTGGTTGAATGGATGCGTTATGTAGGGGTGGTTGGATGGATGCGTTATGTAGTGGGCGTTGAATGGATGCGTTATGTAGGGTTGGTTGTTGGATGCTTTAGTTAGAGGTGAATGGATGGATGCGATACGTAGGGGTGGTTGGATGGATGCATTAAGTAGAGGTGAATGGATGGAAGCATTAAGTAGGGGAGGTTGAATGGATGCGTTATGTAGGGGCGGTTGGATGGATGCGTAAAGTAGTGGTGGTTAGATGGATGTATTAAGTAGAGGTGATTGGATGGATGCATTAAGTAGGGGTAGTTGGATTGAAACGTTATGTAGGGGAGGTTGGATGGATGCGTTAAATAGGGGTGGTTGGATGGATGCGCTAAGTAGGGGTGGTTGGTTGGATGCGTTAAGTAGGGGTGATTGGATGGATGCATTAAGTAGGAGTGGTTGGATTGATACGTTAAGAAGGGGTGATTTAATGGATGCACTAAGTAGGAGTGGTTGGATGGATACGTTAACTACGAGTGGTGGGATGGATGTGTTAAGTAGGGGTGATTGGATGGATGCTTTTAGAAGGGGTGGTTGGATGGATACGTTAAGTAGGAGTGGTTGGATGGATGCGTTAAGTAGGAGTGGTTGGATGGATTCGTTTAGTACGACTGGTGAGATGGAAGCGTTAAGTAGGGGTGATTGGATGGATGCGTTTATTAGGGGTGGTTGGATGGATACGTTAAGTAGGAGTGGTTGGATGGATGCGTTAAGTACGGTTGGTTGAATGGATGGCTAAGTAGGGGTGGTTGGATGGATGCGTTAAGTAGGGTTGGTTGTGTTTGGATGGGTGCGTAAAGTAGGGGTGATTGGATGGATGCATTAAGTAGCGGAGATTGGATGTATACGTTAACTATGGGTGGTTGGATGGATGCGTTAAGAAGGGGTGGTTGGATAAATGCGCTAAGTAGGTTGGTTGGGTGGATGCTTTAATTAGGAGTGGTTGGATGGATATATTAAGTAGGAGTGGTTGGATAGAAGCTATAAGTAGCGGTGTTTTGATTGATGCGTTAAGTAGGGGTGGTTGAATGGATGCGTTATGTAAGGGATGGTTGGATGGATGCGTTAAGTAGGGGTGGTTGAATGGATGCGTTATGTAGGGGTGGTTGGATGGATGCTTTAAGTACGGGTGTTTGAATTGATGCATTAAATAGGGGTGGTTGGAGGGATACGTTATGTGGGGCTAGTTGGAAGGACGCGTTAAGTAGGGGTGGTTGAATGGTTGCCTTAATTAGGGGTGGTTGGATTGATGAGTTATGTAGGGGTGGTTGGATGGATGCGTTAAATATAGGTGGTTGGATGGATGCGCTAAGTAGGAGTGGTTGGACGGATGCGCTAAGTAGGAGTGGTTGGATGTATAGGCTAAGCAGGAGTAGTTGGATGGATGCGTTAAGTAGGGGTGATTGGATGGACGCGCTAAGTACGGGTGGTTGAATGGATTGGATAAGTAGGGGTGCTTGGATGGATGCGTTAAGTAGGGGTGGTTGAAGGGATGCGTTAAGTAAGGGTGGTTGGATGGATGCGTTATGTAGTGGTGGTTGATTGGATTCGTTATGTAGGGGTGGTTGTTGGATGGTTTAAGTAGAGGTGAATGGATGGATGCGTTACGTAGGGGTGGTTGGATGGATGCATTAAGTTGTGGTGAATGGATGGAAGCATTAAGTAGGGGAGGTTGGATGGATGCGTTATGTAGGGGTGGTTGGATGGATGTATTAAGTAGAGGTGATTGGATGGATGCATTAAGTAGGGGTAGTTGGATTGAAACGTTATGTAGGGGTGGTTGGATGGATGCGTTAAATAGGGGTGGTTGGATGGATACGCTAAGTAGGGGTGGTTGCTTGGATGCGTTAAGTAGGGGTGATTGGATGGACGCATTAAGTAGGAGTGGTTGGATTGATACGTTAAGAAGGGGTGATTTAATGGATGCATTAAGTAGGAGTGGTTGGATGGATACGTTAAGTACGAGTGGTGGGATGGATGTGTTAAGTAGGGGTGATTGGATGGATGCTTTTAGTAGGGGTGGTTGGATGGATACGTTAAGTAGGAGTGGTTGGATGGATGCGTTAAGTAGGAGTGGTTGAATGGATTCGTTTAGTACGACTGGTGAGATGGAAGCGTTAAGTAGGGGTGATTGGATGGATGCCTTTATTAGGGGTGGTTGGATGGATACGTTAAGTAGGAGTGGTTGGATGGATGCGTTAAGCACGGTTGGTTGAATGGATGGCTAAGTAGGGGTGGTTGGATGGATGCGTTTTGTAGGGGTGGTTGAATGGATGCCTTAATTAGAGGTGGTTGGATTGATGCGTTAAGTAGGGCTGCTTGAATAGATGCGTTATGTAGAGGTGGTTGGATGGATGCCTTAATTAGGGGTGGTTGGATTGATGAGTTATGTAGGGGTGGTTGGATGGATGCGTTAAATATGGGTGGTTGGATGGATGCGCTAAGTAGGAGTGGTTGGATGGATGCGCTAATTAGGAGTGGTTGGATGGATGCGTTAAGTAGGGGTGATTGGATGGATGCGTTAAATACGGGTGGTTGAATGGATTGGATAAGTATGGGTGCTTGGATGGATGCGTTAAGTAGGGGTGGTTGAAGGGATGCGTTAATTAAGGGTGGTTGGATGGATGCGTTGTGTAGTGGTGGTTGAATGGATTCGATATGTAGGGGTGGTTGTTGGATGGTTTAAGTAGAGTTGAATGGATGGATGCGTGACGTAGGGATGGTTGGATGGATGCATTAAGTAGGGGAGGTTGAATGGATGCGTTATGTAGGGGTGGTTGGATGGAGGCGTAAAGTAGGGGTGATTGGATGGATTTATTAAGTAGAGGTGATTGGGTGGATGCATTAAGTAGTGGTAGTTGGATGGACACGTTAAGTAGGGATGGTTGGAAGGATTCGTTAAATAGGGGTGGTTGGATGGATGCGCTAAGTAGGGGTGGTTGGATGGATGCGTTAAGTAGGGGTGGTTGGTTGGATGCGTTAAGTAGGGGTGATTGGATGGATGCATTAAGTAGGAGTGGTTGGATTGATACGTTAAGATGGGGTGATTTAATGGATGCACTAAGTAGGAGTGGTTGGATGGATACGTTAACTACGAGTGGTGGGATGGATGTGTTAAGTAGGGGTGATTGGATGGATGCTTTTAGAAGGGGTGGTTGGATGGATACGTTAAGTAGGAGTGGTTGGATGGATGCGTTAAGTAGGAGTGGTTGGATGGATTCGTTTAGTACGACTGGTGAGATGGAAGCGTTAAGTAGGGGTGATTGGATGGATGCGTTTATTAGGGGTGGTTGGATGGATACGTTAAGTAGGAGTGGTTGGATTGATGCGTTAAGTACGGTTGGTTGAATGGATGGCTAAGTAGGGGTGGTTGGGTGGATGCGTTAAGTAGGGTTGGTTGTGTTTGGATGGGTGCGTAAAGTAGGGGTGATTGGATGGATGCATTAAGTAGCGGAGATTGGATGTATACGTTAACTATGGGTGGTTGGATGGATGCGTTAAGAAGGGGTGGTTGGATAAATGCGCTAAGTAGGTTGGTTGGGTGGATGCTTTAATTAGGAGTGGTTGGATGGATATATTAAAAGCTATAAGTAGCGGTGTTTTGATTGATGCGTTAAGTAGGGGTGGTTGATTGGATGCGTTATGTAAGGGATGGTTGGATGGATGCGTTAAGTAGGGGTGGTTGAATGGATGCGTTATGTAGGGGTGGTTGGATGGATGCTTTAAGTACGGGTGTTTGAATTGATGCATTAAATAGGGGTGGTTGGAGGGATACGTTATGTGGGGCTGGTTGGAAGGACGCGTTAAGTAGGGGTGGTTGAATGGTTGCCTTAATTAGGGGTGGTTGGATTGATGAGTTATGTAGGGGTGGTTGGATGGATGCGTTAAATATAGGTGGTTGGATGGATGCGCTAAGTAGGAGTGGTTGGACGGATGCGCTAAGTAGGAGTGGTTGGATGTATAGGCTAAGCAGGAGTAGTTGGATGGATGCGTTAAGTAGGGGTGATTGGATGGACGCGCTAAGTACGGGTGGTTGAATGGATTGGATAAGTAGGGGTGCTTGGATGGATGCGTTAAGTAGGGGTGGTTGAAGGGATGCGTTAAGTAAGGGTGGTTGGATGGATGCGTTATGTAGTGGTGGTTGATTGGATTCGTTATGTAGGGGTGGTTGTTGGATGGTTTAAGTAGAGGTGAATGGATGGATGCGTTACGTAGGGGTGGTTGGATGGATGCATTAAGTTGTGGTGAATGGATGGAAGCATTAATTAGGGGAGGTTGGATGGATGCGTTATGTAGGGGTGGTTGGATGGATGTATTAAGTAGAGGTGATTGGATGGATGCATTAAGTAGGGGTAGTTGGATTGAAACGTTATGTAGGGGTGGTTGGATGGATGCGTTAAATAGGGGTGGTTGGATTGATACGTTAAGAAGGGGTGATTTAATGGATGCATTAAGTAGGAGTGGTTGGATGGATACGTTAAGTACGAGTGGTGGGATGGATGTGTTAAGTAGGGGTGATTGGATGGATGTTTTTAGTAGGGGTGGTTGGATGGATACGTTAAGTAGGAGTGGTTGGATGGATGCGTTAAGTAGGAGTGGTTGAATGGATTCGTTTAGTACGACTGGTGAGATGGAAGCGTTAAGTAGGGGTGATTGGATGGATGCCTTTATTAGGGGTGGTTGGATGGATACGTTAAGTAGGAGTGGTTGGATGGATGCGTTAAGCACGGTTGGTTGAATGGATGGCTAAGTAGGGGTGGTTGGATGGATGCGTTTTGTAGGGGTGGTTGAATGGATGCTTTGATTAGAGGTGGTTGGATTGATGCGTTAAGTAGGGCTGCTTGAATAGATGCGTTATGTAGAGGTGGTTGGATGGATGCCTTAATTAGGGGTGGTTGGATTGATGAGTTATGTAGGGGTGGTTGGATGGATGCGTTAAATATGGGTGGTTGGATGGATGCGCTAAGTAGGAGTGGTTGGATGGATGCGCTAATTAGGAGTGGTTGGATGGATGCGTTAAGTAGGGGTGATTGGATGGATGCGTTAAATACGGGTGGTTGAATGGATTGGATAAGTATGGGTGCTTGGATGGATGCGTTAAGTAGGGGTGGTTGAAGGGATGCGTTAATTAAGGGTGGTTGGATGGATGCGTTATGTAGTGGTGGTTGAATGGATTCGATATGTAGGGGTGGTTGTTGGATGGTTTAAGTAGAGTTGAATGGATGGATGTGTACCGTAGGGATGGTTGGATGGATGCATTAAGTAGGGGAGGTTGAATGGATGCGTTGTGTAGGGGTGGTTGGATGGAGGCGTAAAGTAGGGGTGATTGGATGGATTTATTAAGTAGAGGTGATTGGATGGATGCATTAAGTAGTGGTAGTTGGATGGACACGTTAAGTAGGGATGGTTGGAAGGATTCGTTAAATAGGGGTGGTTGGATGGATGCGCTAAGTAGGGGTGGTTGGATGGATGCGTTAAGTAGGTGTGATTGGATGGTAGCAATAAGTAGGAGTGGTAGGATTGATATGTTAAGAAGGGGTGATGGAAAGGATTAGGTAGGGAAGATTGGATGGATACGTTAAATAGGGGTTGTTGGATGCATGCGTTAAGAAGAGGTGATTGGATGGATGCGTTAAGTAGGGGAGATTGGATATATTCGTTATGTAGGGGTGGTTGGATGGATACGCTAAGCAGGGGTGGTTGAATGGATGCATTACGTAGGGGTGGTTGATTGGATGCTTTAAGTACGGGTGTTTGAATTGATGCGTTAAATAGGGGTGGTTGGAGGGATATGTTATGTAGGGCTGGTTGCAAGGATGCGTTAAGTAGAGGTGAATGGATGGATAAGATATGAAGAGGTGGTTGGATGGATTCGTTAAGTAGAGGTGAATGGATGGATCAACTAAGTAGAGGTGAATTGATGGATGCATTAATTAGAGGTTGTTGGATGGATGCATTAAGTAGGGATGGTTGGATGGATGCGTTAAGTAGGGGTGGTTGAATGGATGCGTTATGTAGGGGTGGTTGGATGGATCCGTTATGTAGTGGTGGTTGAATGGATGCATTATGTAGGGGTGGTTGTTGGATGCTTTAAGTAGAGGTGAATGGATGGACGCGTTACGTAGGGGTGGTTGGATGGATGCATTAAGTTCAGGTGCATGGATGGAAGCATTAAGTAGGGGAGGTTGGATGGATGCGTTATGTAGGGGTGGTTGGATGGATGCGCTACGTAGTTGTGGTTGTTGGATGCTTTAGTTAGAGGTGAATGGATGGATGCGATACGTAGGGGTGGTTGGATGGATGCATTAAGTTGAGGTGAATGGATGGAAGCATTAAGTAGGGGAGGTTGGATGGATGCGTTATGTAGGGGTAGTTGGATGGATGCGTAAAGTAGGGGTGGTTAGATGGATGTATTAAGTAGAGGTGATTGGATGGATGCATTAAGTAGGGGTAGTTGGATTGAAATGTTATGTAGGGGTGGTTGGATGGATGCGTTAAATAGGGGTGGTTGGATGGATACGCTAAGTAGGGGTGGTTGGATGGATGCGTTAAGTAGGGGTGATTGGATGGATGCATTAAGTAGGAGTGGTTGGATTGATACGTTAAGAAGGGGTGATTTAATGGATGCATTAAGTAGGAGTGGTTGGATGGATACGTTAAGTTCGAGTGGTGGGATGGATGTGTTAAGTAGGGGTGATTGGATGGATGCTTTTAGTAGGGGTGGTTGGATGGATACGTTAAGTAGGAGTGGTTGGATGGATGCGTTAAGTAGGAGTGGTTGGATGGATTCGTTTAGTACGAGTGGTGAGATGGAAGCGTTAAGTAGGGGTGATTGGTGGATGCGTTTATTAGGGGTGGTTGGATGGATACGTTAAGTAGGAGTGGTTGGATGGATGCGTTAAGTAGGAGTGGCTGGATGGATGCGTTAAGTAGGGGTGATTGGATGGATGCGTTAAGTGCGGTTGGTTGAATGGATGGCTAAGTAGGGGTGGTTGGATGGATGCGTTAAGTACGGGTGGTGGAATGGATGCGTTATGTAGGGATGGTTGGATTGATGCTTTAAGTAAGGGTGGTTGGATTGATACGTTAAGTAGGGTTCGTTGTGTTTGGATGGATGCGTAAAGTACGGGTGATTGGATGGATGCATTAAGTAGGGGAGATTGGATGGATACGATAAATATGGGTGGTTGGATGGATGCGTTAAGAAGGGGTGGTTGGATGAATGCGCTAAGTAGGTTGGTTGGGTGGATGCGTTAATTAGGAATGGTTGGATGGATACGTTAAGTAGGAGTGGTTGGATGGATGTGATACGTACGGCTGGTTGGATGGACGCGTTAAGTAGAGGTGAATGGATGGATATACTAAGTAGAGGTGAATTGATGGATGCATTAATTAGGGGTTGTTGGATGGATGCGTTACACAGGGGTGGTTGGATGGATGCATTAATTAGGGATTGGTGGATGGATGCGTTAAGAAGGGCTGCTTGAATAGATGCGTTATGTAGAGGTGGTTGGATGGATGTGTTAATTAGGGGTGGTTGGATTAATGAGATATGTAGGGGTGGTTGGATGGATGCGTTAAATAGGGGTGGTTGGATGGATGCGCTAAGTAGGAGTGGTTGGATGGGTGCGTTAAGTAGGAGTGGTTGGATGGATGCGTTAAGTAGGGGTGATTGGAAGGATGCGTTAAGTACGGGTGGTTGAATGGATTGGATAATTAGGGGTGCTTGGATGGTAGCAATAAGTACGAGTGGTTGGATTGGTACGTTAAGAAGAGTTGATTGAATGGACGCATTAGGTAGGGAAGATTGGATGGATACGTTAAATAGTGGTGGTTGGATGGATGCGTTAAGTAGAGGTGAATGGATGGAAGCATTAAGTAGGGGAGGTTGGATGGATGCGTTATGCAGGGGTGGTTGGATGGATGCGTTAAATAGGGGTGGTTAGAAGGATGCGCTAAGTAGGGGTGGTTGGATGGATGCATTATGTAGGAGTGGTTGGATTGATACGTTAAGAAGGGGTGATTGAATGTATGCATTAGGTAGGAGTGGTTGGATGGATACGTTATGTACGAGTGGTGGGATGGATGCGTTAAGTAGGGGTGATTGGACGGATGCGTTTAGTAGGGGTGGTTGGATGGATACGTTAAGTAGGAGTGGTTGGTTGGATGCGCTAAGTAGGAGTGGTTGGATGGATACGTTAATTACGAGTGGTTGGATGGATGTGTTAAGTAGGGGTGATTGGATGGATGCGTTAATTACGGTTGATTGAAAGGATGGCTACGTAGGGGTGGTTGGATGGATGCGATAAGTAGGGGTGGTTGAATGGATGCGTTATGTGGGGGGGGGTTGGATTGATGCTTTAAGTAGGAGTGGTTGGATGAATACGTTAAGTAGGGTTGGTTGTGTTTGGATTGGTGCGTAAAGTAGGGGTGATTGGATGGATGCATTAAGTAGGGGGGGATTGGATGTATACGGTAAATATGGGTGGTTGGATGGATGCGTTAAGAAGGGGTGTTTGGATGAATGCGCTAAGTAGGTTGGTTGGGTGGATGCGTTAATTTGGAGTGGTTGGATGGATATATTAAGTAGGAGTGGTTGGATAGAAGCTATAAGTAGGGGTGTTTTGATTGATGCATTAAATAGGGGTGGTTGGAGGGATACGTTATGTAGGGCTGGTTGGATGGACGCGTTAAGTAGAGGGGAATGGGTGGATACGATATGTAGAGGTGAATGGATGGATATACTAAGTAGAGGTGAATTGATGGATGCATTAATTAGGGGTTGTTGGATGGATGCGTTACACAGGGGTGGTTGGATGGATGCATTAAGTAGGAATGGTTGGATGGATACGTTAACTAGGGCTGCTTGAATAGATGCGTTATGTAGAGGTGGTTGGATGGATGCGTTATGTAGGGGTGGTTGAATGGATGCCTTAATTAGGGGTGGTTGGATTGATGCGTTAAGTAGGGCTGCTTGAATAGATGCGTTATGTAGAGGTAGTTGGATGGATGCGTTATGTAGGAGTGGTTGAATGGATGCCTTAATTAGGGGTGGTTGGATTGATGAGTTATGTAGGGGTGGTTGGATGGATGCGTTGAATATGGGTGGTTGGATGGATGCGTTAAGTAGGAGTGGTTGGATGGATGCGCTAAGTAGGAGTGGTTGGATATATAGGCTAAGCAGGAGTATTTGGATGGATGCGTTAAGTAGGGGTGATTGGATGGATGCGCTAAGTACGGGTGGTTGAATGGATTGGATAAGTAGGGGTGCTTGGATGGATGCGTTAAGTAGGGGTGGTTGAAGGGATGCGTTAAGTAAGGGTGGTTGGATGGATGCGTTATGTAGTGGTGGTTGAATGGATTCGTTATGTAGGGGTGGTTGTTGGATGCATTAAGTTGTGGTGAATGGATGGAAGCATTGAGTAGGGGAGCTTGGATGGATGCGTTATGTAGGGGTGGTTGGATGGAGGCGTAAAGTAGGGGTGGTAGGATGGATGTATTAAGTAGAGGTGATTGGATGGATGCATTAAGTAGTGGTAGTTGGATGGATACGTTAAGTAGGGGTGGTTGGAAGGATGCGTTAAATAGGGGTGGTTGGATGGATGCGCTAAGTAGAGGTGGTTGGATGGATGCGTTAAGTAGGGGTGGTTGAAGGGATGCGTTAATTAAGGGTGGTTGGATGGATGCGTTATGTAGTGGTGGTTGAATGGATTCGATATGTAGGGGTGGTTGTTGGATGGTTTAAGTAGAGTTGAATGGATGGATGCGTACCGTAGGGATGTTTGGATGGATGCATTAAGTAGGGGAGGTTGAATGGGTGCGTTATGTAGGGGTGGTTGGATGGAGGCGTAAAGTAGGGGTGATTGGATGATATTAAGTAGAGGTGATTGGATGGATGCATTAAGTAGTGGTAGTTGGATGGACACGTTAAGTAGGGATGGTTGGAAGGATTCGTTAAATAGGGGTGGTTGGATGGATGCGCTAAGTAGGGGTGGTTGGATGGATGCGTTAAGTAGGTGTGATTGGATGGTAGCAATAAGTAGGAGTGGTAGGATTGATATGTTAAGAAGGGGTGATGGAAAGGATTAGGTAGGGAAGATTGGATGGATACGTTAAATGGGGTTGTTGGATGCATGCGTTAAGAAGAGGTGATTGGATGGATGCGTTAAGTAGGGGAGATTGGATATATACGTTATGTAGGGGTGGTTGGATGGATACGCTAAGCAGGGGTGGTTGAATGGATGCATTACGTAGGGGTGGTTGATTGGATGCTTTAAGTACGGGTGTTTGAATTGATGCGTTAAATAGGGGTGGTTGGAGGGATATGTTATGTAGGGCTGGTTGCAAGGATGCGTTAAGTAGAGGTGAATGGATGGATAAGATATGAAGAGGTGGTTGGATGGATTCGTTAAGTAGAGGTGAATGGATGGATAAACTAAGTAGAGGTGAATTGATGGATGCATTAATTAGAGGTTGTTGGATGGATGCGTTACACAGGGGTGGTTGGATAGATGCATTAAGTAGGGATGGTTGGATGGATGCGTTAAGTAGGGGTGGTTGAATGGATGCGTTATGTAGGGGTGGTTGGATGGATCCGTTATGTAGTGGTGGTTGAATGGATGCATTATGTAGGGGTGGTTGTTGGATGCTTTAAGTAGAGGTGAATGGATGGACGCGTTACGTAGGGGTGGTTGGATGGATGCATTAAGTTCAGGTGCATGGATGGAAGCATTAAGTAGGGGAGGTTGGATGGATGCGTTATGTAGGGGTGGTTGGATGGATGCGCTACGTAGTTGTGGTTGTTGGATGCTTTAGTTAGAGGTGAATGGATGGATGCGATACGTAGGGGTGGTTGGATGGATGCATTAAGTTGAGGTGAATGGATGGAAGCATTAAGTAGGGGAGGTTGGATGGATGCGTTATGTAGGGGTAGTTGGATGGATGCGTAAAGTAGGGGTGGTTAGATGGATGTATTAAGTAGAGGTGATTGGATGGATGCATTAAGTAGGGGTAGTTGGATTGAAATGTTATGTAGGGGTGGTTGGATGGATGCGTTAAATAGGGGTGGTTGGATGGATACGCTAAGTAGGGGTGGTTGGATGGATGCGTTAAGTAGGGGTGATTGGATGGATGCATTAAGTAGGAGTGGTTGGATTGATACGTTAAGAAGGGGTGATTTAATGGATGCATTAAGTAGGAGTGGTTGGATGGATACGTTAAGTTCGAGTGTTGGGATGGATGTGTTAAGTAGGGGTGATTGGATGGATGCTTTTAGTAGGGGTGGTTGGATGGATACGTTAAGTAGGAGTGGTTGGATGGATGCGTTAAGTAGGAGTGGTTGGATGGATTCGTTTAGTACGAGTGGTGAGATGGAAGCGTTAAGTAGGGGTGATTGGTGGATGCGTTAAGTAGCAGTGGTTGGATGGATGCGTTAAGTAGGAGTGGCTGGATGGATGCGTTAAGTAGGGGTGATTGGATGGATGCGTTATGTAGTGGTGGTTGAATGGATTCGTTATGTAGGGGTGGTTGTTGGATGCATTAAGTTGTGGTGAATGGATGGAAGCATTGAGTAGGGGAGCTTGGATGGATGCGTTATGTAGGGGTGGTTGGATGGAGGCGTAAAGTAGGGGTGGTAGGATGGATGTATTAAGTAGAGGTGATTGGATGGATGCATTAAGTAGTGGTAGTTGGATGGATACGTTAAGTAGGGGTGGTTGGAAGGATGCGTTAAATAGGGGTGGTTGGATGGATGCGCTAAGTAGAGGTCGTTGGATGGATGCGCTAGGTAGGTGTGATTGGATGGTAGCAATAAGTAGGAGTGGTGGGATTGATATGTTAAGAAGGGGTGATTGAAAGGATGCATTAGGTAGGGAAGATTTGATGGATACGTTAAATAGGGGTGGTTGGATGCATGCGTTAAGAAGAGGTGATTGGATGGACGCGTTAAGTAGGGGAGATTGGATAGATACGTTATGTAGGGATGGTTGGATGGATGCGCTAAGCAGGGGTGTTTGAATGGATGCGTTATGTAGGGGTGGTTGGATGGATGCGCCATGTAGGGGTGGTTGAATGGATGCGTTAATTAGGGGTGGTTGGATTGATGAGTTATGTAGGGGTGGTTGGACGGATGCGTTAAATAGGGGTGGTTGGATGGATGCGCTAAGTAGGAGTTGTTGGATGGATGCGCAAAGTAGGAGTGGTTGGATGGATACGCTAAGCAGGAGTGGTTGGATGGATGTGTTAAGTAGGGGTGATTGGATGGATGCGTTAAGTACGGGAGGATGAATGGATTGGATAGGTAGAGGTGCTTCGATGTATGCGTTAAGTAGGGGTGGTTGAATGGATGCGTTATGTAGGGGTGGTTGGATGGATGCGTTATGTAGTGGGCGTTGAATGGATGCGTTATGTAGGGTTGGTTGTTGGATGCTTTAAGTACAGGTGAATAGAGGGACGCGTTACGTAGGGGTGGTTGGATGGATGCATAAAGTTGAGGTGAATGGATGGAAGCATTAAGTAGGGGAGGTTGGATGGATGCGTTATGTAGGGGTGGTTGGATGGATGCGCTACGTAGTTGTGGTTGTTGGATGCTTTAGTTAGAGGTGAATGGATGGATGCGATACGTAGGGGTGATTGGATGGATGCATTAAGTAGAGGTGAATGGATGGAAGCATTAAGTAGGGGAGGTTGAATGGATGCGTTATGTAGGGGCGGTTGGATGGATGCGTAAAGTAGTGGTAGTTAGATGGATGTATTAAGTAGAGGTGATTGGATGGATGCATTAAGTAGGGGTAGTTGGATTGAAACGTTATGTAGGGGAGGTTGGATGGATGAGTTAAATAGGGGTGGTTGGATGGATGCGCTAAGTAGGGGTGGTTGGTTGGATGCGTTAAGTAGGGTTGATTGGATGGATGCATTAAGTAGGAGTGGTTGGATTGATACGTTAAGAAGGGGTGATTTAATGGATGCACTAAGTAGGAGTGGTTGGATGGATACGTTAACTACGAGTGGTGGGATGGATGTGTTAAGTTGGGGTGATTGGATGGATGCTTTTAGAAGGGGTGGTTGGATGGATACGTTAAGTAGGAGTGGTTGGATGGATGCGCTAAGTAGGAGTGGTTGGATGGATACGTTAATTACGAGTGGTTGGATGGATGTGTTAAGTAGGGTGTGATTGGATGGATGCGTTAATTACGGTTGATTGAAAGGATGGCTACGTAGGGGTGGTTGGATGGATGCGATAAGTAGGGGTGGTTGAATGGATGCGTTATGTGGGGGGGGGGGTTGGATTGATGCTTTAAGTAGGAGTGGTTGGATGAATACGTTAAGTAGGGTTGGTTGTGTTTGGATTGGTGCGTAAAGTAGGGGTGATTGGATGGATGCATTAAGTAGGGGGGATTGGATGTATACGGTAAATATGGGTGGTTGGATGGATGCGTTAAGAAGGGGTGTTTGGATGAATGCGCTAAGTAGGTTGGTTGGGTGGATGCGTTAATTTGGAGTGGTTGGGTGGATATATTAAGTAGGAGTGGTTGGATAGAAGCTATAAGTAGGGGTGTTTTGATTGATGCATTAAATAGGGGTGGTTGGAGGGATACGTTATGTAGGGCTGGTTGGATGGACGCGTTAAGTAGAGGGGAATGGGTGGATACGATATGTAGAGGTGAATGGATGGATATACTAAGTAGAGGTGAATTGATGGATGCATTAATTAGGGGTTGTTGGATGGATGCGTTACACAGGGGTGGTTGGATGGATGCATTAAGTAGGAATGGTTGGATGGATACGTTAACTAGGGCTGCTTGAATAGATGCGTTATGTAGAGGTGGTTGGATGGATGCGTTATGTAGGGGTGGTTGAATGGATGCCTTAATTAGGGGTGGTTGGATTGATGCGTTAAGTAGGGCTGCTTGAATAGATGCGTTATGTAGAGGTAGTTGGATGGATGCGTTATGTAGGAGTGGTTGAATGGATGCCTTAATTAGGGGTGGTTGGATTGATGAGTTATGTAGGGGTGGTTGGATGGATGCGTTGAATATGGGTGGTTGGATGGATGCGTTAAGTAGGAGTGGTTGGATGGATGCGCTAAGTAGGAGTGGTTGGATATATAGGCTAAGCAGGAGTATTTGGATGGATGCGTTAAGTAGGGGTGATTGGATGGATGCGCTAAGTACGATTGGTTGAATGGATTGGATAAGTAGGGGTGCTTGGATGGATGCGTTAAGTAGGGGTGGTTGAAGGGATGCGTTAAGTAAGGGTGGTTGGATGGATGCGTTATGTAGTGGTGGTTGAATGGATTCGTTATGTAGGGGTGGTTGTTGGATGCATTAAGTTGTGGTGAATGGATGGAAGCATTGAGTAGGGGAGCTTGGATGGATGCGTTATGTAGGGGTGGTTGGATGGAGGCGTAAAGTAGGGGTGGTAGGATGGATGTATTAAGTAGAGGTGATTGGATGGATGCGTTAAGTAGTGGTAGTTGGATGGATACGTTAAGTAGGGGTGGTTGGAAGGATGCGTTAAATAGGGGTGGTTGGATGGATGCGCTAAGTAGAGGTGGTTGGATGGATGCGCTAGGTAGGTGTGATTGGATGGTAGCAATAAGTAGGAGTGGTGGGATTGATATGTTAAGAAGGGGTGATTGAAAGGATGCATTAGGTAGGGAAGATTTGATGGATACGTTAAATAGGGGTGGTTGGATGCATGCGTTAAGAAGAGGTGATTGGATGGACGCGTTAAGTAGGGGAGATTGGATAGATACGTTATGTCGGGATGGCTGGATGGATGCGCTAAGCAGGGGTGTTTGAATGGATACATTATGTAGGGGTGGTTGGATGGATGCGCTATGTAGGGGTGGTTGAATGGATGCGTTAATTAGGGGTGGTTGGATTGATGAGTTATGTAGGGGTGGTTGGACGGATGCGTTAAATAGGGGTGGTTGGATGGATGCGCTAAGTAGGAGTTGTTGGATGGATGCGGAAAGTAGGAGTGGTTGGATGGATACGCTAAGCAGGAGTGGTTGGATGGATGTGTTAAGTAGGGGTGATTGGATGGATGCGTTAAGTACGGGAGGATGAATGGATTGGATAGGTAGAGGTGCTTCGATGTATGCGTTAAGTAGGGGTGGTTGAATGGATGCGTTATGTAGGGGTGGTTGGATGGATGCGTTATGTAGTGGGCGTTGAATGGATGCGTTATGTAGGGTTGGTTGTTGGATGCTTTAAGTACAGGTGAATAGAGGGACGCGTTACGTAGGGGTGGTTGGATGGATGCATAAAGTTGAGGTGAATGGATGGAAGCATTAAGTAGGGGAGGTTGGATGGATGCGTTATGTAGGGGTGGTTGGATGGATGCGCTACGTAGTTGTGGTTGTTGGATGCTTTAGTTAGAGGTGAATGGATGGATGCGATACGTAGGGGTGGTTGGATGGATGCATTAAGTAGAGGTGAATGGATGGAAGCATTAAGTAGGGGAGGTTGAATGGATGCGTTATGTAGGGGCGGTTGGATGGATGCGTAAAGTAGTGGTGGTTAGATGGATGTATTAAGTAGAGGTGATTGGATGGATGCATTAAGTAGGGGTAGTTGGATTGAAACGTTTTGTAGGGGAGGTTGGATGGATGCGTTAAATAGGGGTGGTTGGATGGATGCGCTAAGTAGGGGTGGTTGGTTGGATGCGTTAAGTAGGGGTGATTGGATGGATGCATTAAGTAGGAGTGGTTGGATTGATACGTTAAGAAGGGGTGATTTAATGGATGCACTAAGTAGGAGTGGTTGGATGGATACGTTAACTACGAGTGGTGGGATGGATGTGTTAAGTAGGGGTGATTGGATGGATGCTTTTAGAAGGGGTGGTTGGATGGATACGTTAAGTAGGAGTGGTTGGATGGATGCGTTAAGTAGGAGTGGTTGGATGGATTCGTTTAGTACGACTGGTGAGATGGAAGCGTTAAGTAGGGGTGATTGGATGGATGCGTTTATTAGGGGTGGTTGGATGGATACGTTAAGTAGGAGTGGTTGGATGGATGCGTTAAGTACGGTTGGTTGAATGGATGGCTAAGTAGGGGTGGTTGGATGGATGCGTTAAGTAGGGTTGGTTGTGTTTGGATGGGTGCGTAAAGTAGGGGTGATTGGATGGATGCATTAAGTAGCGGAGATTGGATGTATACGTTAACTATGGGTGGTTGGATGGATGCGTTAAGAAGGGGTGGTTGGATAAATGCGCTAAGTAGGTTGGTTGGGTGGATGCTTTAATTAGGAGTGGTTGGATGGATATATTAAGTAGGAGTGGTTGGATAGAAGCTATAAGTAGCGGTGTTTTGATTGATGCGTTAAGTAGGGGTGGTTGAATGGATGCGTTATGTAAGGGATGGTTGGATGGATGCGTTAAGTAGGGGTGGTTGAATGGATGCGTTATGTAGGGGTGGTTGGATGGATGCTTTAAGTACGGGTGTTTGAATTGATGCATTAAATAGGGGTGGTTGGAGGGATACGTTATGTGGGGCTAGTTGGAAGGACGCGTTAAGTAGGTGTGGTTGAATGGTTGCCTTAATTAGGGGTGGTTGGATTGATGAGTTATGTAGGGGTGGTTGGATGGATGCGTTAAATATAGGTGGTTGGATGGATGCGCTAAGTAGGAGTGGTTGGACGGATGCGCTAAGTAGGAGTGGTTGGATGTATAGGCTAAGCAGGAGTAGTTGGATGGATGCGTTAAGTAGGGGTGATTGGATGGACGCGCTAAGTACGGGTGGTTGAATGGATTGGATAAGTAGGGGTGCTTGGATGGATGCGTTAAGTAGGGGTGGTTGAAGGGATGCGTTAAGTAAGGGTGGTTGGATGGATGCGTTATGTAGTGGTGGTTGATTGGATTCGTTATGTAGGGGTGGTTGTTGGATGGTTTAAGTAGAGGTGAATGGATGGATGCGTTACGTAGGGGTGGTTGGATGGATGCATTAAGTTGTGGTGAATGGATGGAAGCATTAAGTAGGGGAGGTTGGATGGATGCGTTATGTAGGGGTGGTTGGATGGATGTATTAAGTAGAGGTGATTGGATGGATGCATTAAGTAGGGGTAGTTGGATTGAAACGTTATGTAGGGGTGGTTGGATGGATGCGTTAAATAGGGGTGGTTGGATGGATACGCTAAGTAGGGGTGGTTGCTTGGATGCGTTAAGTAGGGGTGATTGGATGGACGCATTAAGTAGGAGTGGTTGGATTGATACGTTAAGAAGGGGTGATTTAATGGATGCATTAAGTAGGAGTGGTTGGATGGATACGTTAAGTACGAGTGGTGGGATGGATGTGTTAAGTAGGGGTGATTGGATGGATGCTTTTAGTAGGGGTGGTTGGATGGATACGTTAAGTAGGAGTGGTTGTATGGATGCGTTAAGTAGGAGTGGTTGAATGGATTCGTTTAGTACGACTGGTGAGATGGAAGCGTTAAGTAGGGGTGATTGGATGGATGCCTTTATTAGGGGTGGTTGGATGGATACGTTAAGTAGGAGTGGTTGGATGGATGCGTTAAGCACGGTTGGTTGAATGGATGGCTAAGTAGGGGTGGTTGGATGGATGCGTTTTGTAGGGGTGGTTGAATGGATGCCTTAATTAGAGGTGGTTGGATTGATGCGTTAAGTAGGGCTGCTTGAATAGATGCGTTATGTAGAGGTGGTTGGATGGATGCCTTAATTAGGGGTGGTTGGATTGATGAGTTATGTAGGGGTGGTTGGATGGATGCGTTAAATATGGGTGGTTGGATGGATGCGCTAAGTAGGAGTGGTTGGATGGATGCGCTAATTAGGAGTGGTTGGATGGATGCGTTAAGTAGGGGTGATTGGATGGATGCGTTAAATACGGGTGGTTGAATGGATTGGATAAGTATGGGTGCTTGGATGGATGCGTTAAGTAGGGGTGGTTGAAGGGATGCGTTAATTAAGGGTGGTTGGATGGATGCGTTGTATAGTGGTGGTTGAATGGATTCGATATGTAGGGGTGGTTGTTGGATGGTTTAAGTAGAGTTGAATGGATGGATGCGTGACGTAGGGATGGTTGGATGGATGCATTAAGTAGGGGAGGTTGAATGGATGCGTTATGTAGGGGTGGTTGGATGGAGGCGTAAAGTAGGGGTGATTGGATGGATTTATTAAGTAGAGGTGATTGGGTGGATGCATTAAGTAGTGGTAGTTGGATGGACACGTTAAGTAGGGATGGTTGGAAGGATTCGTTAAATAGGGGTGGTTGGATGGATGCGCTAAGTAGGGGTGGTTGGATGGATGCGTTAAGTAGGGGTGGTTGGTTGGATGCGTTAAGTAGGGGTGATTGGATGGATGCATTAAGTAGGAGTGGTTGGATTGATACGTTAAGATGGGGTGATTTAATGGATGCACTAAGTAGGAGTGGTTGGATGGATACGTTAACTACGAGTGGTGGGATGGATGTGTTAAGTAGGGGTGATTGGATGGATGCTTTTAGAAGGGGTGGTTGGATGGATACGTTAAGTAGGAGTGGTTGGATGGATGCGTTAAGTAGGAGTGGTTGGATGGATTCGTTTAGTACGACTGGTGAGATGGAAGCGTTAAGTAGGGGTGATTGGATGGATGCGTTTATTAGGGGTGGTTGGATGGATACGTTAAGTAGGAGTGGTTGGATGGATGCGTTAAGTACGGTTGGTTGAATGGATGGCTAAGTAGGGGTGGTTGGGTGGATGCGTTAAGTAGGGTTGGTTGTGTTTGGATGGGTGCGTAAAGCAGGGGTGATTGGATGGATGCATTAAGTAGCGGAGATTGGATGTATACGTTAACTATGGGTGGTTGGATGGATGCGTTAAGAAGGGGTGGTTGGATAAATGCGCTAAGTAGGTTGGTTGGGTGGATGCTTTAATTAGGAGTGGTTGGATGGATATATTAAGTAGGAGTGGTTGGATAGAAGCTATAAGTAGCGGTGTTTTGATTGATGCGTTAAGTAGGGGTGGTTGATTGGATGCGTTATGTAAGGGATGGTTGGATGGATGCGTTAAGTAGGGGTGGTTGAATGGATGCGTTATGTAGGGGTGGTTGGATGGATGCTTTAAGTACGGGTGTTTGAATTGATGCATTAAATAGGGGTGGTTGGAGGGATACGTTATGTGGGGCTAGTTGGAAGGACGCGTTAAGTAGGGGTGGTTGAATGGTTGCCTTAATTAGGGGTGGTTGGATTGATGAGTTATGTAGGGGTGGTTGGATGGATGCGTTAAATATAGGTGGTTGGATGGATGCGCTAAGTAGGAGTGGTTGGACGGGTGCGCTAAGTAGGAGTGGTTGGATGTATAGGCTAAGCAGGAGTAGTTGGATGGATGCGTTAAGTAGGGGTGATTGGATGGACGCGCTAAGTACGGGTGGTTGAATGGATTGGATAAGTAGGGGTGCTTGGATGGATGCGTTAAGTAGGGGTGGTTGAAGGGATGCGTTAAGTAAGGGTGGTTGGATGGATGCGTTATGTAGTGGTGGTTGATTGGATTCGTTATGTAGGGGTGGTTGTTGGATGGTTTAAGTAGAGGTGAATGGGTGGATGCGTTACGTAGGGGTGGTTGGATGGATGCATTAAGTTGTGGTGAATGGATGGAAGCATTAAGTAGGGGAGGTTGGATGGATGCGTTATGTAGGGGTGGTTGGATGGATGTATTAAGTAGAGGTGATTGGATGGATGCATTAAGTAGGGGTAGTTGGATTGAAACGTTACGTAGGGGTGGTTGGATGGATGCGTTAAATAGGGGTGGTTGGATGGATACGCTAAGTAGGGGTGGTTGCTTGGATGCGTTAAGTAGGGGTGATTGGATGGACGCATTAAGTAGGAGTGGTTGGATTGATACGTTAAGAAGGGGTGATTTAATGGATGCATTAAGTAGGTGTGGTTGGATGGATACGTTAAGTACGAGTGGTGGGATGGATGTGTTAAGTAGGGGTGATTGGATGGATGTTTTTAGTAGGGGTGGTTGGATGGATACGTTAAGTAGGAGTGGTTGGATGGATGCGTTAAGTAGGAGTGGTTGAATGGATTCGTTTAGTACGACTGGTGAGATGGAAGCGTTAAGTAGGGGTGATTGGATGGATGCCTTTATTAGGGGTGGTTGGATGGATACGTTAAGTAGGAGTGGTTGGATGGATGCGTTAAGCACGGTTGGTTGAATGGATGGCTAAGTAGGGGTGGTTGGATGGATGCGTTTTGTAGGGGTGGTTGAATGGATGCCTTAATTAGAGGTGGTTGGATTGATGCGTTAAGTAGGGCTGCTTGAATAGATGCGTTATGTAGAGGTGGTTGGATGGATGCCTTAATTAGGGGTGGTTGGATTGATGAGTTATGTAGGGGTGGTTGGATGGATGCGTTAAATATGGGTGGTTGGATGGATGCGCTAAGTAGGAGTGGTTGGATGGATGCGCTAATTAGGAGTGGTTGGATGGATGCGTTAAGTAGGGGTGATTGGATGGATGCGATAAATACGGGTGGTTGAATGGATTGGATAAGTATGGGTGCTTGGATGGATGCGTTAAGTAGGGGTGGTTAAAGGGATGCGTTAATTAAGGGTGGTTGGATGGATGCGTTATGTAGTGGTGGTTGAATGGATTCGATATGTAGGGGTGGTTGTTGGATGGTTTAAGTAGAGTTGAATGGATGGATGCGTACCGTAGGGATGGTTGGATGGATGCATTAAGTAGGGGAGGTTGAATGGATGCGTTATGTAGGGGTGGTTGGATGGAGGCGTAAAGTAGGGGTGATTGGATGGATTTATTAAGTAGAGGTGATTGGATGGATGCATTAAGTAGTGGTAGTTGGATGGACACGTTAAGTAGGGATGGTTGGAAGGATTCGTTAAATAGGGGTGGTTGGATGGATGCGCTAAGTAGGGGTGGTTGGATGGATGCGTTAAGTAGGTGTGATTGGATGGTAGCAATAAGTAGGAGTGGTAGGATTGATATGTTAAGAAGGGGTGATGGAAAGGATTAGGTAGGGAAGATTGGATGGATACGTTAAATAGGGGTTGTTGGATGCATGCGTTAAGAAGAGGTGATTGGATGGATGCGTTAAGTAGGGGAGATTGGATATATACGTTATGTAGGGGTGGTTGGATGGATACGCTAAGCAGGGGTGGTTGAATGGATGCATTACGTAGGGGTGGTTGATTGGATGCTTTAAGTACGGGTGTTTGAATTGATGCGTTAAATAGGGGTGGTTGGAGGGATATGTTATGTAGGGCTGGTTGCAAGGATGCGTTAAGTAGAGGTGAATGGATGGATAAGATATGAAGAGGTGGTTGGATGGATTCGTTAAGTAGAGGTGAATGGATGGATAAACTAAGTAGAGGTGAATTGATGGATGCATTAATTAGAGGTTGTTGGATGGATGCGTTACACAGGGGTGGTTGGATAGATGCATTAAGTAGGGATGGTTGGATGGATGCGTTAAGTAGGGGTGGTTGAATGGATGCGTTATGTAGGGGTGGTTGGATGGATCCGTTAAGTAGGGGTGGTTGGATGGATGCGCTACGTAGTTGTGGTTGTTGGATGCTTTAGTTAGAGGTGAATGGATGGATGCGATACGTAGGGGTGGTTGGATGGATGCATTAAGTTGAGGTGAATGGATGGAAGCATTAAGTAGGGGAGGTTGGATGGATGCGTTATGTAGGGGTAGTTGGATGGATGCGTAAAGTAGGGGTGGTTAGATGGATGTATTAAGTAGAGGTGATTGGATGGATGCATTAAGTAGGGGTAGTTGGATTGAAATGTTATGTAGGGGTGGTTGGATGGATGCGTTAAATAGGGGTGGTTGGATGGATACGCTAAGTAGGGGTGGTTGGATGGATGCGTTAAGTAGGGGTGATTGGATGGATGCATTAAGTAGGAGTGGTTGGATTGATACGTTAAGAAGGGGTGATTTAATGGATGCATTAAGTAGGAGTGGTTGGATGGATACGTTAAGTTCGTGTGGTGGGATGGATGTGTTAAGTAGCGGTGATTGGATGGATGCTTTTTGTAGGGGTGGTTGGATGGATACGTTAAGTAGGAGTGGTTGGATGGATGCGTTAAGTAGGAGTGGTTGGATGGATTCGTTTAGTACGAGTGGTGAGATGGAAGCGTTAAGTAGGGGTGATTGGTGGATGCGTTTATTAGGGGTGGTTGGATGGATACGTTAAGTAGGAGTGGTTGGATGGATGCGTTAAGTAGGAGTGGCTGGATGGATGCGTTATGTAGGGGTGATTGGATGGATGCGTTAAGTGCGGTTGGTTGAATGGATGGCTAAGTAGGGGTGGTTGGATGGATGCGTTAAGTACGGGTGGTGGAATGGATGCGTTATGTAGGGATGGTTGGATTGATGCTTTAAGTAAGGGTGGTTGGATTGATACGTTAAGTAGGGTTCGTTGTGTTTGGATGGATGCGTAAAGTACGGGTGATTGGATGGATGCATTAAGTAGGGGAGATTGGATGGATACGATAAATATGGGTGGTTGGATGGATGCGTTAAGAAGGGGTGGTTGGATGAATGCGCTAAGTAGGTTGGTTGGGTGGATGCATTAATTAGGAATGGTTGGATGGATACGTTAAGTAGGAGTGGTTGGATGGATGTGATACGTACGGCTGGTTGGATGGACGCGTTAAGTAGAGGTGAATGGATGGATATACTAAGTAGAGGTGAATTGATGGATGCATTAATTAGGGGTTGTTGGATGGATGCGTTACACAGGGGTGGTTGGATGGATGCATTAATTAGGGATTGGTGGATGGATGCGTTAAGAAGGGCTGCTTGAATAGATGCGTTATGTAGAGGTGGTTGGATGGATGTGTTAATTAGGGGTGGTTGGATTAATGAGATATGTAGGGGTGGTTGGATGGATGCGTTAAATAGGGGTGGTTGGATGGATGCGCTAAGTAGGAGTGGTTGGATGGGTGCGTTAAGTAGGAGTGGTTGGATGGACGCGTTAAGTAGGGGTGATTGGAAGGATGCGTTAAGTACGGGTGGTTGAATGGATTGGATAATTAGGGGTGCTTGGATGGTAGCAATAAGTACGAGTGGTTGGATTGGTACGTTAAGAAGAGTTGATTGAATGGACGCATTAGGTAGGGAAGATTGGATGGATACGTTAAATAGTGGTGGTTGGATGGATGCCTTAATAAGAGGTGATTGGATGGATGCGTTATGTAGGGGAGATTGGACAGATACGTTAAATAGGGGTGGTTGGGTGGATGCGTTAAGAAGGGGTGGTTGGATGAATGCTCTAAGTAGGTTGGTTGGGTGGATGGGTTAATTAGGAGTGGTTGGATGGATACGTTAAGTAGGAGTGGTTGGATGGATGCGATAAGTAGGGGTGTTTCGATGGATGCGTTAAGTAGGGGTGGTTGAATGGATGCGTTATGTAGGGGTGGTTGTTGGATGCCTTAAGTAGAGGTAATGGATGGATGCGTTACGTAGGGGTGGTTGGATGGATGTGTTAAATAGAGGTGGTTGGATGGATGCGTAACGTAGGGGTGGTTGGTGAATGGATGTGATAAGTAGGGGGGATTGGACGGATGCATTAAGTAGGGGAGATTTGATGGATACGTTAAATAGGGGTGGTTGGATGGATGCGTTAAGTAGGGGTGGTTGGATGGATACGATAAGTAGGAGTGGTTGGATGGATACGATAAGTAGGAGTTATTGGATGGATGCGCTAAGTTCGGGTGGTTGAATGGATGGGATAAGTAGGGGTGGTTGAATGGATGCGTTAAGAAGGGGTGGTTGAATGGATGCGTTAGGTAGGGGTGGTAGGATGGATGCTCTAAGGAGGGGTGGTTGGATGGATGTATTAAGTAGGGTTTTGTATGGATGCGTTAATTAGGGGTGGTTGAATGGATGGGATAAGTAGGGGTGTTTGAATGGATGCATTAAGTAGGGGGTTGTATGGATGCGTTAATTAGGTGTGGTTGAATGGACGCGTTAAGTAGGGGTGGTTAGATGGATGCGTTAAGTAGGGGTGGTTGGATGGATGCAATTAGTAGGGGGTTGTATGGATGCGTTAATTAGGGGTGGTTGAATGGACGCGTTAAGTAGGGGTGGTTGGATGGATGCGCTAAGTAGTGGTTGTTGGATGGATGCGTTAAGTAGAGGTGAATGGATGGAAGCATTATGTAGGAGTGGTTGATTGATACGTTATGAAGGGGTGATTGAATGGAGGAGTGGTTGGATGGATACTTTATGTACGAGTGGTGGGATGGATGCGTTAAGTAGGGGTGATTGGACGGATGCGTTTAGTAGGGGTGGTTGGATGGATGCGTTAAGAAGGGGTAGTTGAATGGATGCGATATGTGGGGGTGGTTGGATTGATGCTTTAAGTAGGAGTGGTTGGATTGATACGTTAAGTAGGGTTGGTTGTGTTTGGATGGGTGCGTAAAGTAGGGGTGATTGGATGGATGCATTAAGTAGGGGGGATTGGATGTATACGGTAATTATGGGTGGTTGGATGGATGCGTTAAGAAGGGGTGGTTGGATGAATGCGCTAAGTAGGTTGGTTGGGTGGATGCGTTAATTAGGAGTGGTTGGATGGATTAATTAAGTAGGAGTGGTTGGATAGAAGCTATAAGTAGGGGTGTTTTGATTGATGCATTAAATAGGGGTGGTTGGAGGGATACGTTATGTAGGGCTGGTTGGATGGACGCGTTAAGTAGACGGGAATGGGTGGATACGATATGTAGAGGTGAATGGATGGATATACTAAGTAGAGGTGAATTGATGGATGCATTAATTAGGGGTTGTTGGATGGATGCGTTACACAGGGGTGGTTGGATGGATGCATTAAGTAGGAATGGTTGGATGGATACGTTAACTAGGGCTGCTTGAATAGATGCGTTATGTAGAGGTGGTTGGATGGATGCGTTACGTAGGAGTGGTTGAATGGATGCCTTAATTAGGGGCGGTTGGATTGATGAGTTATGTAGGGGTGGTTGGATGGATGCGTTAAATATGGGTGGTTGGATTGATGCGTTAAGTAGGAGTGGTTGGATGGATGCGCTAAGTAGGAGTGGTTGGATATATAGGCTAAGCAGGAGTAGTTGGATGGATGCGTTAAGTAGGGGTGATTGGATGGATGCGCTAAGTACGGGTGGTTGAATGGATTGGATAAGTAGGGGTGCTTGGATGGATGCGTTAAGTAGGGGTGGTTGAAGGGATGCGTTAAGTAAGGGTGGTTGGATGGATGCGTTATGTAGTGGTGGTTGAATGGATTCGTTATGTAGGGGTGGTTGTTGGATGCATTAAGTTGTGGTGAATGGATGGAAGCATTGAGTAGGGGAAGTTGGATGGATGCGTTATGTAGGGGTGGTTGGATGGATGTATTAAGTAGAGGTGATTGGATGGATGCATTAAGTAGTGGTACTTGGATGGATACGTTAAGTAGGGGTGGTTGGATGGATGCGTTAAGTAGGTGTGATTGGATGGTAGCAATAAGTAGGAGTGGTGGGATTGATATGTTAAGAAGGGTTGATTGAAAGGATGCATTAGGTAGGGAAGATTGGATGGATACGTTAAATAGGGGTGGTTGGATGCATGCGTTAAGAAGAGGTGATTGGATGGATGCGTTAAGTAGGGGAGATTGGATAGATACGTTATGTAGGGGTGGTTGGATGGATGCGCTAAGCAGGGGTGGTTGAATAGATGCGCTATGTAGGGGTGGTTGAATGGATGCGTTAATTAGGGGTGGTTGGATTGATGAGTTATGTTGGGGTGGTTGGACGGATGCGTTAAATAGGAGTTGTTGGATGGATACGCTAAGCAGGAGTGGTTGGATGGATGTGTTAAGTAGGGGTGATTGGATGGATGCGTTAAGTACGGGAGGATGAATGGATTGGATAGGTAGGGGTGCTTCGATGGATGCGTTAAGTAGGGGTGGTTGAATGGATGCGTTATGTAGGGGTGGTTGGATGGATGCATTAAATTGAGATGAATGGATGGAAGCATTAAGTAGGGGAGGTTGGATGGATGCGTTATGTAGGGGTGGTTGGATGGATGCGCTACGTAGTTGTTGGATGCTTTAGTTAGAGGTGAATGGATGGATGCGATACGTAGGGGTGGTTGGATGGATGCATTAAGTTGAGGTGAATGGATGGAAGCATTAAGTAGGGGAGGTTGGATGGTGCGTTATGTAGGGGTGGTTGGATGGATGCAAAAAGTAGGGGTGGTTAGATGGATGTATTAAGTAGAGGTGATTGGATGGATCCATTAAGTAGGAGTTGTTGGATTGAAACGTTATGTAGGGGTGGTTGGATGGATGCGTTAAATAGGGGTGGTTGGATGGATACGCTAAGTAGGGGTGGTTGGTTGGATGCGTTAAGTAGGGGTTATTGGATGGAAGCATTAAGTAGGAGTGGTTGGATTGATACGTTAAGAAGGGGTGATTTAATGGATGCATTAAGTAGGAGTGGTTGGATGGATACGTTAAGTACGAGTGGTGAGATGGAAGCGTTAAGTAGGGGTGATTGGATTGATGCGTTTATTAGGGGTGGTTGGATGGATACGCTAATTAGGAGTGGTTGGAAGGATGCGTTAAGTAGGAGTGGCTGGATGGATGCGTTAAGTAGGGGTGATTGGATGGATGCGTTAAGTACGGTTGGTTGAATGGATGGCTAAGTAGGCGTGGTTGGATGGATGCGTTAAGTAGGGGTGGTTGAATGGATGCGCTATGTGGGGGTGGTTGGATGAATGCGTTAGGTAGGGGTGGTTGAATGGATGCGTTATGTATGGGTGATTGGATTGATGCTTTAAGTAGGGGTTGTTGGATTGATACGTTAAGTAGGGTTGGTTGTGTTTGGGTGGATGCGTAAAGTACGGGTGATATTTTTGGATGCATTAAGTAGGGGAGATTGGATGGATACGATAAATATGGGTGGTTGGATGGATGCGTTAAGAAGGGTTGGTTGGATGAATGCGCTAAGTAGGTTGGTTGGGTGGATGCGTTAATTAGGAGTGGTTGCATGGATACGTTAAGTAGGAGTGGTTGGATGGATGTGATACGTAGGGGTGTTTTGATGGATGCGTTAAGTAGGGGTGGTTGAATGTATGCGATATGTAGGGGTGGCTGGATGGATGCGCTAAGTAGGGGTGGTTGAATGGATGCTTTAAGTACGGGTGTTTGAATTGAAGCGTTAAAGAGGGGTGGTTGGAGGGATACGTTATGTAGGGCTGGTTGGATGGACGCGTTAAGTAGAGGTGAATGGATGGATACAATATGAAGAGGTGGTTGGATGATTCGTTAAGTAGAGGTGAATGGATGGATATACTAAGTAGAGGTGAATTGATGGATGCATTAATTAGGGGTTGTTGGATGGATGCGTTACACAGGGGTGGTTGGGTGGATGCATTAATTAGGGATTGGTGGATGGATGCGTTAAGAAGGGCTGCTTGAATAGATGCGTTATGTAGAGGTGGTTGGATGGATGTGTTAATTAGGGGTGGTTGGATTGATGAGATATGTAGGGGTGGTTGGATGGATGCGTTAAATAGGGGTGGTTGGATTGATGAGTTATGTTGGGGTGGTTGGACGGATGCGTTAAATAGGAGTTGTTGGATGGATACGCTAAGCAGGAGTGGTTGGATGGATGTGTTAAATAGGGGTGATTGGATGGATGCGTTAAGTACGGGTGGTTGAATGGATTGGATAAGTAGGGGTGCTTGGATGGATGCGTCAAGTAGGGGCGGTTGAATGGATGCGTTAAGTAAGGGTGGTTGGATGGATGCGTTTTGTAGTGATGATTGAATTGATGCGTTATGTAGGGGTGGTTGGATGGAGGCGTAAAGTAGGGGTGTTTGGATGGATGTATTAAGTAGAGGTGATTGGATGGATGCGTTAAATAGGGGTGGTTGGATGGATGCGTTAAGTAAGTGTGATTGGATGGTAGCAATAAGTACGAGTGGTTGGATTGATACGTTAAGAAGAGTTGATTGAATGGACGCATTAGGTAGGAAAGATTGGATGGATACGTTAAATAGGGGTGGTTGGATGGATGCGTTAATAAGAGGTGATTGGATGGATGCGTTAAGTAGGGGAGATTGGACAGATACGTTAAATAGGGGTGGTTGGGTGGATGCGATAAGAAGGGGTGGTTGGAGGAATGCTCTAAGTAAGTTGGTTGGGTGGATGCGTTAATTCGTAGTGGTTGGATGGATACGTTAAGTAGGAGTGGTTGGATGGATGCGATAAGTAGGGTTGTTTTGATGGATGCGTTAAGAAGGGGTGGTTGAATGGATGCCTTATGTAGGGGTGGTTGTTGGATGCCTTAAGTAGAGGTAATGGATGGATGCGTTACGTAGGGGTGGTTGGATGGATGTGTTAAATAGAGGTGGTTGGATGGATGCGTAAAGTAGGGGTGGTTGGTGAATGGATGTGATAAGTAGGGGGGATTGGACGGATGCATTAAGTAGGGGAGATTTGATGGATACGTTAAATAGGGGTGGTTGGATGGATGCGTTAAGTAGGGGTGGTTGGATGGATACGATAAGTAGGAGTGGTTGGATGGATACGATACGTAGGAGTTATTGGATGGATGCATTAAGTAGGGTGTTGTATGGATGCGTCAATTAGGGGTGGTTGAATGGATGGGATAAGTAGGGGTGTTTGAATGGATGCGTTAAGAAGGGTGGTTGAATGGATGGGATAAGTAGGGGTGGTTGAATGGATGCGTTAAGAAGGGGTGGTTGAATGGATGCGTTAGGTAGGTGTGGTAGGATGGATGCGCTAAGGAGGGGTGGTTGGATGGATGCATTAAGTAGGGGGTTGTATGGATGCGTCAATTAGGGGTGGTTGAATGGACGCGTTAAGTAGGGGTGGTTGGATGGATGCGTTAAGTAGGGGTGGTTGGATGGATGCGTTAAGTAGAGGAGGTTGGATGGATACGTTCGGTAGGAGTGTTTCGATGGATACATTAAGTACGGGTGGTTCGATGGATGTGTTAAGTAGAGGTGGTTGGATGGATTCGTAAAGTAGGGGTGGTTGGTGAATGGATGTGATAAGTAGGGGTGGTTGGATGGATGCGTTACGTAGGGATGGTTGGATGGATACGCTAAGCAGGGGTGGTTGGATGGATACGATAAGTAGGAGTTATTGGACGGATACCCTAAGTACGGATGGTTGAATGGATGGGATAAGTAGAGGTGGTTGAGGGGATGCGTTAAGAAGGGGTGGTTGAATGGATGCGTTAGGTAGGGGTGGTAGGATGGATGCGCTAAGGAGAGGTGGTCGGATGGTTGCATAAAGTAGGGAGTTGTATGGATGCGTTAATTAGGGGTGGTTGAATGGAAGCGTTAAGTAGGAGTGGTGGGATGGATGCGTTAAGTAGGGGTAGTTGGATAGATGCTTTAATTACGGGTGGTTGGATGGATGCGTTAAGTAGGGGTGGTTCGATGGATGCGTTAAGTAGAGGAGGATGGATGGATACGTTCGGTAGGAGTGTTTCGATGGATGCGGTAAGTAGGGGTGCCGGGATGGATGCGCTAAGTACGGGTGGTTGAACGGATGCGTTAAGTTGGGGTGGTTGGATGGATGCGTTAAGTAGGGGTGATTCTATGGATGCGTTAAGTACGGGTGGTTGAATGGATGGTATAAGTAGGTTGGATGGATGCGTTAAGTAGGAGTGGTTGAATGGATGCGTTAAGTAAGGGTGGTTTGATGGATGCGTTATGTAGTGGTGGTTGAATGGATTCGTTATGTAGGGGTGGTTGTTGGATGTTTTAAGTAAACGTGAATGGATGGATGCGTTACGTAGGGGTGGTTGGATGGATGCATTAAGTTGAGGTGAATGGATGGAAGCATTAAGTAGGGGAAGTTGGATGGATGCGTTATGTAGGGTTGTTTGGATGGGTGCGTTTAGTAGGGGTGGTTGGATGGAGACGTTACGAAGAGGTGGTTGGATGGATTCTTTACGTAGAGGTGAATGAATGGATGTACTAAGTAGAGGTGAATTGATGGATGCATTAATTAGAGTTTGTTGGATGGATGCGTTGCACAGGGGTGGTTGTATGGATGCATTAAGTAGGGACGGTTGTATGGATGCGTTAAGTAAGGCTGGTTGAATAGATGCTTATGTAGAGGTTGTTGGATGGATGCGTAATGTAGGGGTGGTTGAATGGATGCGTTAATTAGGGGTAATTGGATTGATGAGTTATGTAGGGGTGGTTGGACGGATGCGTTAAATAGGGGTGGTTGGATGGATGGGCTAAGTAGGGGTGGTTCGATGGATGTGTTAAGTAGAGGTGGTTGGATGGATTCGTAAAGTAGGGGTGGTTGGTGAATGGATGTGATAAGTAGGGGTGGTTGGATGGATGCGTTACGTAGGGATGGTTGGATGGATACGCTAAGCAGGGGTGGTTGGATGGATACGATAAGTAGGAGTTATTGGACGGATACCCTAAGTACGGATGGTTGAATGGATGGGATAAGTAGAGGTGGTTGAGGGGATGCGTTAAGAAGGGGTGGTTGAATGGATGCGTTAGGTAGGGGTGGTAGGATGGATGCGCTAAGGAGAGGTGGTCGGATGGTTGCATAAAGTAGGGAGTTGTATGGATGCGTTAATTAGGGGTGGTTGAATGGAAGCGTTAAGTAGGAGTGGTGGGATGGATGCGTTAAGTAGGGGTAGTTGGATAGATGCTTTAATTACGGGTGGTTGGATGGATGGGTTAAGTAGGGGTGGTTCGATGGATGCGTTAAGTAGAGGAGGATGGATGGATACGTTCGGTAGGAGGGTTTCGATGGATGCGGTAAGTAGGGGTGCCTGGATGGATGCGCTAAGTACGTGTGGTTGAATGGATGCGTTAAGTTGGGGTGGTTGGATGGATGCGTTAAGTAGGGGTGTTTGGACGTATGCGATAAGTAGAGGTGGTTGGACGGATGCATTACGTAGGAGTAGTTGGATGGATGCGTTAAGTAGGGGTGATTCTATGGATGCGTTAAGTACGGGTGGTTGAATGGATGGTATAAGTAGGTTGGATGGATGCGTTAAGTAGGAGTGGTTGAATGGATGCGTTAAGTAAGGGTGGTTTGATGGATGCGTTATGTAGTGGTGGTTGAATGGATTCGTTATGTAGGGGTGGTTGTTGGATGTTTTAAGTAAACGTGAATGGATGGATGCGTTACGTAGGGGTGGTTGGATGGATGCATTAAGTTGAGGTGAATGGATGGAAGCATTAAGTAGGGGAAGTTGGATGGATGCGTTATGTAGGGTTGTTTGGATGGGTGCGTTTAGTAGGGGTGGTTGGATGGAGACGTTACGAAGAGGTGGTTGGATGGATTCTTTACGTAGAGGTGAATGGATGGATGTACTAAGTAGAGGTGAATTGATGGATGCATTAATTAGAGTTTGTTGGATGGATGCGTTGCACAGGGGTGGTTGTATGGATGTATTAAGTAGGGACGGTTGTATGGATGCGTTAAGTAAGGCTGGTTGAATAGATGCTTATGTAGAGGTTGTTGGATGGATGCGTAATGTAGGGGTGGTTGAATGGATGCGTTAATTAGGGGTAATTGGATTGATGAGTTATGTAGGGGTGGTTGGACGGATGCGTTAAATAGGGGTGGTTGGATGGATGGGCTAAGTAGGAGTGGTTGGATGGATGTGTTAAGTAGGAGTGGTTGGATGGGTACGCTAAGCAGTAGTGGTTGGATGGATGCGCTACGCAGGGGTGATTGGATGGATGCATTAAGTTGAGGTGAATGGATGGAAGCATTAAATAGGGGAGGTTGGATGGATGCGTTTTGTAGGGGTGGTTGGATGGATGCGTTTAGTAGGGGTGGTTGGATGGATACGTTACGAAGAGGTGGTTGGATGGATTCGTTACGTAGAGGTGAATGAATGGATGTACTTAGTAGAGGTGAATTGGTGGATGCATTAATTACAGGTTGTTGGATGGATGCGTTAAGTAGGGATGGTTGGATGGATGCGCTAAGTAGGGCTGATTGAATAGATGCGTTACGTAGGGGTGGTTGGATGGATGCGTTATGTGTGGGTGGTTGAATGGATGCGTTAATTAGGGGCGGTTGGATTGATGAGTTGTGTAGGGGTGGTTGGACGGATGCGTTAAATAGGGGTGGTTGTATGGATGGGCAAAGTAGCAGTGGTTGGATGGATGTGTTAAGTAGGGGTGATTGGATGGATGCGTTAAGTACGGGTGGATGAATGGATTTCATAAGTAGGGGTGCTTGGATGGATGCATTAAGTTGAGATGAATGGATGGAAGCATTAAGTAGGGGAGGTTGGATGGATGCGTTATGTAGGGGTGGTTGGATGGATGTGTTAAGTAGGGGTGATTGGATGGATACATTAAATAGGTGTGGTTGGATCAGTTCGCTTAGTAAGGTGGTTGGATAGATGCGTTGAGTAGGAATGGTTGTATGGATACTGTAGTTGGGTGGCTGGGATGGATGCGATAAGTAGGAGTGGTTGGATGGACGCGTTTAGTAGGGGTGTTTGGATGGGTGCGCTAAGGACGGGTTGTTGAATGGATTGGATAAGTAGGGGTGCTTGGATGGATGCGTTAAGTTGGAGTGATTGGATGGATGCGTTTAGTAGGGGTTGTTGGATGGATGCGTTAAGTAGGGGTGGTTGGATCGATGCATTAAGTAGAGGTGAATGGATGGAAGCATTAGGTAGGGGTAGTTGGATGGATGCGCTAAGAAGGGGTGGTTGTTTGGATATGTTAAGTACGAGTGGTGGGATGGATGCGTTAAGTTGGGGTTATTGGATGGAAGCGTTTAGTAGGGGTGGTTGGATGGATACGTTACGAAGAGGTGGTTGGATGGATTTGTTACGTAGCGGTGAATGGATGGACGTACTAAGTAGAGGTGAATTAATGGATGCATTAATTAGAGGTTGTTGGATGGATACGTTAAGTACGGGTGGATGAATGGATTGGGTAAGTAGGGGTGCTTGGATGGATGCGTTAAGTAGGGGTAGTTCAATGGATGCGTTACGTAGAGGTGGTTGTTGGATGCTTTAAGTAGAGGTGAATGGATGGATGCGTTACGTAGGGGTGGTTGGATGGATGCATTAAGTTGAGGTGAATGGATGAAAGCATTAAGTAGGGGAGTTTGGATAGATGCGTGTTGTGGGGGTGGTTGGATGGATGCGTAATGTAGGGGTGGTTAGATGGATGTATTAACTAGAGGTGATAGGATGGATGCATTAAGTAGGGATAGTTGGATGAATACGTTATGTAGTGGTGGTTGGATGGATGCGTTAAATAGGGGTGGTTGGATGGATGCGCTAAGTAGGGGTGGTTGGACGGATGCGTTAAGTAGGGGTGATTGGGTGGATGCATTAAGAAGGAGTGGTTGGATTGACACGTAAAGAAGGGGTGATTGAATGGATGCATTAGGTAGGAGTGGTTGGATGGATACGCCAAGTACGAGTGGTGGGATGGATGCGTTAAGTAGGGGTGGTTGGATGGATGCGTTTATTAGGGATGGTTGGATGGATACTTTAAGTAGGAGTGGTTGGATGGATGCGTTAAGTAAGAGTGGTTGGATGGATACGTTAATTACGAGTGATTGGATGGATGCGTTAAGTAGGGGTGATTGGATGGATGCGTTAAGTACGGTTGGTTGAATGGATGGCTAAGTAGGGGTGGTTGGATGGATGCGTTAAGTAGGGGTGGTTGAATGGATGCGTTATGTGGGGGTGGTTGGATTGATGCTTTAAGTAGGAGTGGTTGGATTGATACATTAAGTAGGGTTGATTGTGTTTGGACGTATGCGTAAAGTAGGGGTGATTGGATGGATGCATTAAGTAGGGGAGATTGGATGTATACGTTAAATATGGGTGGTGGGATGGATGCGTTAAGAAGGGGTGGTTGGATGAATGCGCTAAGTAGGTTGGTTGGGTGGATGCGTTAATTAGGAGTGGTTGGGTGGATACGTTAAGTAGGAGTGGATGGATAGATGCTATAAGTAGGGGTGTTTTGATGGATGCGTTAAGTAGGGGTGGTTGAATGGGTGCGTTAAGTACGGTTGGTTGAATGGATGGCTAAGTAGGGGTGGATGGATGGATGCGTTAAGTAGGGGTGGTTGAATGGATGCGTTATGTGGGGGTGGTTGGATTGATGCTTTAAGTAGGAGTGGTTGGATTGATACGTTAAGTAAGGTTGGTTGTGTTTGGATGGATGTGTAAAGTAGGGGTGATTGGATGGATGCATTAAGTAGGGGAGATTGGATGTATACGTTAAATATGGGTGGTTGGATGGATACGTTAAGAAGGGGTGGTTGGATAAATGCGCTAAGTAGGTTAGTTGGGTGGCTGCGTTAATTAGGAGTGGTTGGATGGATACGTTAAGTAGGAGTGGTTGGATAGATGCTATAAGTAGGGGTTGTTGGATGGATGCGTTACACAGGGGTGGTTGGTTGGATGCATCAAGTAGGGATGGTTGGATGGATGCGCTAAGTAGGGCTGCTTGAATAGATGCGTTATGTAGAGATGGTTGGATGGATGCGTTATGTAGGAGTGGTTGACTGGATGCCTTAATTAGGGGTGGTTGGATGGATTCGTTAGGTAGAGGTGAATTGATGGATGTACTAAGTAGAGGTGAAGTGATGGATGCATTAATTAGAGGTTGTCGGATGGTTGCATTGCACAGGGGAGGTTGTATGGATGCATTAAGCAGGGATGGTTGTATGGATGCGTGAAGTAGGGATGGTTGAATAGATGCGCTATGTTGGGGTGGTTGGATGGATGCGTAATGTAGGGGTGGTTGAATGGATGCGTTAATTAGTGGTGGTTGGATTGATGAGTTATGTAGGGGTGGTTGGACGGATACGTTAAATAGGGGTGGTTGGATGGTTGGGCTAAGTAGGAGTGGTTGGTTGGATGTGTCAAGTAGGAGTGGTTGGATGGGTACGCTAAGCAGTAGTGGTTGGATGGATGCGTTAAGTAGGGGTGATTGGATTGATGCGTTATGTAGGGGTGGTTGGATGGATGCGTTACGTAGTTGTGGTTGTTGGATGATTTACGTAGAGGTGAATGGATTGATGCGTTACGTAGGGTGGTTGGATGGATGCATTAAGTTGAGGTGAATGGATGGAAGCATTAAGTAGGGGAGGTTGGATGGATGCGTTATGTAGGGGTGGTTGGATGGATGCGTTTAGTAGGGGTGGTTGGATGGATACGTTACGAAGAGGTGGTTGGTTGGATTCGTTACGTAGAGGTGAATGTATGGATGTACTAAGTAGAGGTGAATTGATGGATGCATTAATTACAGGTTGTTGGATGGATGCGTTATGTAGGGATGGTTGGAAGAATGCGCTAAGTAGGGCTGGTTGAATAGATGCGTTATGTACGGGTGGTTGGATGGATGCGTTATGTCTGGGTGGTTGAATGGATGCGTTAATTGGGGATGGTTGGATTGATGAGTTATGTAGGGGTGGTTGGATGGATGGGCTAAATAGCAGTGGTTGGATGGATGTGTTAATTAGGAGTGGTTGGATGGGTACGCTAAGCAGTAGTGGTTGGATGGATGCGTTAAGTAGGGGTGATTGGATGGATACGTTAAGTACGGGTGGATGAAAGGATTGGATAAGTAGGGTTGCTTGGATGGATGCGTTAAGTAGGGGTGGTTGAATGGATGCGTTATGTAGGGGTGGTTCGTTGGATGCGATACGCAGTTGTGGTTGTTGGATGCTTTAAGTAGAGGTGAATGGATGGATGCGTTACGTAGGGCTTTTTGGATGGATGCATTTATTTGAGGTGAATGGATGGAAGCATTAAGTAGTGGAGGTTGGATGGATGCGCTAAGTAGGGGTGGTTGGATGGATGTGTTAAGTAGGGGTGATTGGATGGATACATTAAATAGGGGTGGTTGGATCATTGCACTTAGTAAGGTGGTTGGACAGATGCGTTGAGTAGGAATGGTTGGATGGATACGGTAATTAGGCGTAGTGGGATGGATGCGATAAGTAGGAGTGGTTGGATAGATGCGTTAAGTAGGGGTGATTGGATGGATGCGTTAAGTACGGGTGGTTGAATGGATTGGATAAGTACGGGTGCTTGGATGGATGCGTTAAGTAGGGGTGTTTGATTGGATGCGTTATGTAGGGGTGGTTGGATGGATGCGTTATGTAGGGGTGTTTGATTGGATGCGTTATGTAGGGGTGGTTGGATGGATGCGTTATGTAGTGGTGGTTGAATGGATGCGGTATGTAGGGATGGTTGTTGGATGCTTTAAGTAGAGGTGAAAGAATGGATGCGTTAAGTAGGGGTGGGTCGATGGATGCATTAAGTTGAGGTGAATGGATGGAAGCATTAAGTAGGGGAGGTTGGATGGATTCGTTATGTAGAGGTGGTTGGATGGATGTATTAAGTACAGATGATTGGATGGATGCATTAAGTAGGGGTAGTTGGATGGACACGCTAAGTAGGGGTGGTTGGATGGATGCGTTAAGTAGGGGTGTTTGGACGGATGCGTTAAGTAGAGGTGGTTTGACGGATGCATTACGTAGGAGTGGTTGGATGAATGCGTTAAGTAGGGGGGATTGGATGGATGTGTTAAGTACGGGTGGTTGAAAGAATGGTATAAGTAGGGGTGGTTGGATGGATGCGTTAAGTAGGGGTGGTTGAATGGATGCTTTAAGTAGGGTGGTTGGATGGATGCGTTATGTAGTGGTGGTTGAATGGATTCGTTATGTAGGGATGGTTGTTGGATGCTTTAAGTAGAGGTGAATGGATGGATGCGTTACGTTGGGGTGGTTGGATGGATGCATTACGTAGGGCTTTTTGGATGGATGCATTTATTTGAAGTGAATGGATGGAAGCATTAAGTAGGGGAGGTTGGATGGATGCGTTAAGTAGGGGTGGTTGGATGAATGTGTTAAGTAGGGGTGATTGGATGGATACACTAAATAGGGGTGGTTGGATCAGTGCACTTAGTAAGGTGGTTGGATAGATGCATTGAGTAGGAATGGTTGGATGGATACGGTAATTAGGAGTGGTGGGATGGATGCGATAAGTAGGAATGGTTGGATAGATGCGTTAAGTAGGGGTGATTGGATGGATGCGTTAAGTACGGGTGGTTGAATGGATTGGATAAGTAGGGGTGCTTGGATGGATGCGTTAAGTAGGGGTGTTTGAATGGATGCGTTACGTAGGGGTGGTTGGATGGATGCGTTATGTAGCGGTGGTTGAATGGATGCGGTATGTAGGGATGGTTGTTGGATGCTTTAAGTAGAGGTGAATGAATGGATGCGTTAAGTAGGCGAGGTTGGATGGATTCGTTATGTAGAGGTGGGTGGATGGATGTATTAAGTACAGGTGATTGGATAGATGCATTAAGTAGAGGTAGTTAGATGGATACGCTAAGAAGGGGTGTTTGGATGGATGCGTTAAGTAGGGGAGATTGGATGGATGCATTAGGTAGGAGTGGTTGGATTGATACGTTAAGTAGGGGTGGTTGGATGGATGCGTTAAGTAGGGGTGGTTGGATGGATGTGTTAAGTAGGGGTGATTTGATGGATGCATTAAGTAAGGGAGATTGGATGGATACATTAAATAAGGGGTGGTTGGATCAGTGCGCTTAGTAAGGTGGTTGGATAGATGCGTTGAGTAGGAATGGTTGGATGGATAGGGTAAGTACAAGTGGTGGGGTGGATGCGTTAAGTAGGGGTGGTTGGGTGGATACGCCAAGTAGTAGTGGTTGGATGGATTAGATAAGTATGGGTGGTTGGATGGGTGGGCTAAGTAGGGGTTGTTGAATGGATGCGTTATGTACGGGTGGTTGTTGGATGTTGTAAGTAGAGGTGAATGGATGGATGCGCTAAGTAGGGGTGGTTGGATGGATGCATTAACGCATCCATCCAACCACCCTTACATAACGTATCCATCCAACCTCCCCTACTTACTGCTTCCATCCATTCACCTCAACTTAATGCATCCATCCAACCACCCCTACGTAACGCATCCATCCATTCACCTCTATTTAAAGCATCCAACAACCTCAACTACGTAACGCATCCTTCCAACCACCCCTACATAACGCATCCATTCAAACACCCCTACTTAATGCATCCATCCAATCACCTCTATTTAATACATCCATCTAACCACCCCTACCTTACGCATCCATCCAACCACCCCTACATAACGCATCCATCCAACCTCCCCTACTTACTGCTTCCATCCATTCACCTCAACTTTATGCATCCATCCAACCACCCCTACGTAACGCGTCCATCCATTCACCTCTATTTAAAGCATCCAACAACCACAACTACGTAACGCATCCATCCAACCACCCCTACATAACGCATCCATTCAACCACCCCTACTTAACGCATCCATCCAAGCACCCCTACTTATCCAATCCTTTCATCCACCCGTACTTAGCGCATCCATCCAATCACCCCTACTTAACGCATCCATCCAGCCACTACTGCTTAGCGTACCCATCCAACAACTCCTACTGAACACATCCATCCAACCACTCCTACTTAGCCCATCCATCCAACCACCACTATTTAACGCATCCGTCCAACCACCCCTACATAACTCATCAATCCAACCACCCCTAATTAACGCATCCATTCAACCATCCCTACATAACGCATCCATCCAACCACCCCTACATAAAGCATCCTTCCAACCATCCCTACCTAATGCATCCATACAGCCACCCCTGTGCAACGCATCCATCCAACAACCTCTAATTAATGCATCCATCAATTCACCTCTACTTTGTACATCCATCCATTCACCTCTACGTAGCAAATCCATCCAACCACCTCTTCCTAACGTATCCATCCAACCACCCCTACTAAACACATCCATCCAATCACCCCAACTTAACGCATCCATCCCACCACTCGTATTTAACATATCCGTCCAACCACTCCTAGTTAACGCATCCATACAACCACCCCTACTAAACACATCCATCCAATCACCCCAACTTAACGCATCAATCCCACCACTCGTACTTAACATATCCATCCAACCACTCCTAGTTAACGCATCCATCCAACCACCCCTACATAAAGCATCCATTCAACCACCCCTACTTAACGTATCCATCGAACCACCCCTTCTTAGCGCATCCATCCAACCACCCCTACCTAATGCTTCCAACCATTCACCTCTACTTAATGCATCTATCCAACCATCCCTACCTAAGGCATCCATCCAACCTCCCCTTCTTAATGCTTCCATCCATTCACCTCAACTTAATGCATCCATCCAACCACCCCTACTTAGCGCATCCATCCATTCACCTCTACTTACAACATCCAACAACCACCCGTACATAACGCATTCATTCAACCACCCCTACTTTACTGATCCATTCAACCACCCCTACATAACCCATTCATTCAACAACCCCTACTTAGCGCACCCATCCAACCACCCCTACTTATCTAATCCATCCAACCACTCCTACTTGGTGTATCCACCCAACCACCCCTACTTAACGCATCCACCCCACCACTTGTACTTACCCTATCCATCCAACCATTCCTACACAACGCATCTATCCAACCACCTTACTAAGCGCACTGATCCAACCACCCCCTATTTAATGTATCCATCCAATCTCCCTTACTTAATGCATCCATCCAATCACCCCTACTTAACACATCCATCCAACCACCCCTACTTAACGTATCAATCCAACCACTCCTACTTAATGCATCCATCCAATCTCCCCTACTTCACGCATCCATCCAACCACCCCTACATAACGAATCCATCCAACCATCCCTACTTAACGTATCCATCGAACCACCCCTTCTTAGCGCATCCATCCAACCACCCCTACCTAACGCATCCATCCAACCTCCCCTACTTAATGCTTCCATCCATTCACCTCAACTTAATGCATCCATCCAACCACCCCTACTTAGCGCATCCATCCAATCACCCTTGTGCAACGCATCAATCCAACAACCTCTAATTAATGCATCCATCAATTAACCTCTACTTAGTACATCCATCCATTCACCTCTACGTAACAAATCCATCCAACCACCTCTTCGTAAAGTATCCATCCAACCACACCTACTAAACACATCCATCCAATCACCCCATCTTAACGCATCCATCCCACCACTCGTACTTAACACATCCATCCAACCACTCCTAGTTAACGCATCCATCCAACCACCCCTACATAGCGCATCCATTTAACCACCCCTACTTATGGATGCGCTAAGTAGGGGTGGTTGTTTGGATGCGATAAGTAGGGGTTGTTGAATGGATGGGTTATGCAGGGGTGGTTGGGTGGATCCGTAAAGTAGGGGTGGTTGAAGGGATGCGTTAAGTAAGGGTGGTTGGATGGATGCGTTATGTAGTGGTGGTTGATTGGATTCGTTATGTAGGGGTGGTTGTTGGATGCATTAAGTTGTGGTGAATGGATGGAAGCATTGAGTAGGGAAGGTTGGATGGATGCGTTATGTAGGGGTGGTTGGATGGAGGCGTAAAGTAGGGGTGGTTGGATGGATGTATTAAGTAGAGGTGATTGGATGGATGCATTAAGTAGTGGTACTTGGATGGATACGTTAAGTAGGGGTTGTTGGAAGGATGCGTTAAATAGGGGTGGTTGGATGGATGCGCTAAGTAGGTGTGTTTGGATGGATGCGTTAAGTAGGTGTGATTGGATGGTAGCAATAAGTAGGAGTGGTGGGATTGATATGTTAAGAAGGGGTGATTGAAGGGATGCATTAGGTAGGGAAGATTGGATGGATACGTTAAATAGGGGTGGTTGGATGCATGCGTTAAGAAGAGGTGATTGGGTGGATGCGTTAAGTAGGGGAGATTGGATAGATACGTTATGTAGGGGTGGTTGGATGGATGCGCTAAGCAGGGGTCGTTGAATGGATGCATTATGTAGGGGTGGTTGATTGGATGCTTTAAGTACGGGTGTTTGAATTGATGCGTCAAATAGGGGTGGTTGGAGGGATATGCTATGTAGGGGTGGTTGTTGGATGCCTTAAGTAGAGGTAATGGATGGATGCGTTACGTAGGGGTGGTTGGATGGATGTGTTAAGTAGAGGTGGTTGGATGGATGCGTAAAGTAGGGGTGGTTGGTGAATGGATGTGATAAGTAGGGGGGATTGGACGGATGCATTAAGTAGGGGAGATTTGATGGATACGTTAAATAGGGGTGGTTGGATGGATGCGTTAAGTAGGGGTGGTTGGATGGATACGATAAGTAGGAGTGGTTGGATGGATACGATAAGTAGGAGTTATTGGATGGATGCGCTAAGTTCTGGTGGTTGAATGGATGCGTCAAGAAGGGGTGGTTGAATGGATGCGTTAGGTAGGGGTGGTAGGATGGATGCTCTAAGGAGGGGTGGTTGGATGGATGCATTAAGTAGGGTGTTGTATGGATGCGTTAATTAGTGGTGGTTGAATGGATGGGATAAGTAGGGGTGTTTGAAAGGATGCGTTAAGAAGGGTGGTTGAATGGATGGGATAAGTAGCGGTGGTTGAATGGATGCATTAAGTAGGGGGTTGTATGGATGCGTTAATTAGGGGTGGTTGAATGGACGCGATAAGTAGGGGTGGTTGGATGGATGCGTTAAGTAGGGGTGGTTGGATGGATGCATTAAGTAGGGGGTTGTATGGATGCGTTAATTAGGGGTGGTTGATTGGGCGCGTTAAGTAGGGGTGGTTGGATGGATGCGTTAAGTAGAGGTGAATGGATGGAAGCATTAAGTAGGGGAGGTTGGATGGATGCGTTATGCAGGGGTGGTTGGATGGATGCGTTAAATAGGGGTGGTTGGAAGGATGCGCTAAGTAGGGGTGGTTGGATGGATGCATTATGTAGGAGTGGTTGGATTGATACGTTAAGAAGGGGTGATTGAATGGATGCATTAGGTAGGAGTGGTTGGATGGATACGTTATGTACGAGTGGTGGGATGGATGCGTTAAGTAGGGGTGATTGGACGGATCCGTTTAGTAGGGGTGGTTGGATGGATACGTTAAGTAGGAGTGGTTGGATGGATGCGCTAAGTAGGAGTGGTTGTTGGATGGATATGTTAAGTAAGGGTGGTTGGATGGATGCGTTAAGTAGGTGTGATTGGATGATAGCAATAAGTACGAGTGGTTGGATTGATACGTTAAGAAGAGTTGATTGAATGGACGCATTAGGTAGGGAAGATTGGGTGGATACGTTAAATAGTGGTGGTTGGATGGATGCCTTAATAAGAAGTGATTGGATGGATGCGTTAAGTAGGGGAGATTGGACAGATACGTTAAATAGGGGTGGTTGGGTGGATGCTTTAAGAAGGGGTGGTTGGATGAATGCTCTAAGTAGGTTGGTTGGGTGGATGCGTTAATTAGGAGTGGTTGGGTGGATAGGTTAAGTAGGAGCGGTTGGATGGATGCGATAAGTAGGGATGTTTTGATGGATGCGTTAAGTAGGGGTGGTTGAATGGATGCGTTATGTAGGGGTGGTTGTTGGATGCCTTAAGTAGAGGTAATGGATGGATGCGTTACGTAGGGGTGGTTGGATGGATGTGTTAAGTAGAGGTGGTTGGATGGATGCGTAAAGTAGGGGTGGTTGGTGAATGGATGTGATAAGTAGGGGGGATTGGACGGATGCATTAAGTAGGGGAGATTTGATGGATACGTTAAATAGGGGTGGTTGGATGGATGCGTTAAGTAGGGGTGGTTGGATGGATACGATAAGTAGGAGTGGTTGGATGGATACGATAAGTAGGAGTTATTGGATGAATGCGCTAAGTTCGGGTGGTTGAATGGATGGGATAAGTAGGGGTGGTTGAATGGATGCGTTAAGAAGGGGTGGTTGAATGGATGCGTTAGGTAGGGGTGGTAGGATGGATGCTCTAAGGAGGGGTGGTTGGATGGATGCATTAAGTAGGGTGTTGTATGGATGCATTAATTAGGGGTGGTTGAATGCATGGGATAAGTAGGGGTGTTTGAATGGAAGCGTTAAGAAGGGTGGTTGAATGGATGGGATAAGTAGGGGTGGTTGAATGGATGCATTAAGTAGGGGGTAGTATGGATGCGTTAATTATGGGTGGTTGAATGGACGCGTTAAGTAGGGGTGGTTGGATGGATGCGTTAAGTAGGGGTGGTTGGATGGATGCATTAAGTAGGGTGTTGTATGGATGCGTTAATTAGGGGTGGTTGAATGGACGCGTTAAGTAGGGGTGGTAGGATGAATGGGTTAAGTAGGGGTGGTTGGATGGATGCGTTAAGTAGAGGTGAATGGATGGAAGCATTAAGTAGGGGAGGTTGGATGGATGCGTTATGCAGGGGTGGTTGGATGGATGCGTTAAATAGGGGTGGTTAGAAGGATGCGCTAAGTAGGGGTGGTTGGATGGATGCATTATGTAGGAGTGGTTGGATTGATACGTTAAGAAGGGGTGATTGAATGTATGCATTAGGTAGGAGTGGTTGGATGGATACGTTATGTACGAGTGGTGGGATGGATGCGTTAAGTAGGGGTGATTGGACGGATGCGTTTAGTAGGGGTGGTTGGATGGATACGTTAAGTAGGAGTGGTTGGATGGATGCGCTAAGTAGGAGTGGTTGGATGGATACGTTAATTACGAGTGGTTGGATGGATGTGTTAAGTAGGGGTGATTGGATGGATGCGTTAATTACGGTTGATTGAAAGGATGGCTACGTAGGGGTGGTTGGATGGATGCGATAAGTAGGGGTGGTTGAATGGATGCGTTATGTGGGGGTGGTTGGATTGATGCTTTAAGCAGGAGTGGTTGGATGAATACGTTAAGTAGGGTTGGTTGTGTTTGGATTGGTGCGTAAAGTAGGGGTGATTGGATGGATGCATTAAGTAGGGGGGATTGGATGTATACGGTAAATATGGGTGGTTGGATGGATGCGTTAAGAAGGGGTGTTTGGATGAATGCGCAAAGTAGGTTGGTTGGGTGGATGCGTTAATTTGGAGTGGTTGGATGGATATATTAAGTAGGAGTGGTTGGATAGAAGCTATAAGTAGGGGTGTTTTGATTGATGCATTAAATAGGGGTGGTTGGAGGGATACGTTATGTAGGGCTGGTTGGATGGACGCGTTAAGTATAGGGGAATGGGTGGATACGATATGTAGAGGTGAATGGATGGATATACTAAGTAGAGGTGAATTGCTGGATGCATTAATTAGGGGTTATTGGATGGATGCGATACACAGGGGTGGTTGGATGGATGCATTAAGTAGGAATGGTTGGATGGATACGTTAACTAGGGCTGCTTGAATAGATGCGTTATGTAGAGGTGGTTGGATGGATGCGTTATGTAGGGGTGGTTGAATGGATGCCTTAATTAGGGGTGGTTGGATTGATGCGTTAAGTAGGGCTGCTTGAATAGATGCGTTATGTAGAGGTAGTTGGATGGATGCGTTATGTAGGGGTGGTTGGATGGATGCGTTGAATATGGGTGGTTGGATGGATGCGTTAAGTAGGAGTGGTTGGATGGATGCGCTAAGTAGGAGTGGTTGGATATATAGGCTAAGCAGGAGTATTTGGATGGATGCGTTAAGTAGGGGAGATTGGATGGATGCACTAAGTACGGGTGGTTGAATGGATTGGATAAGTAGGGGTGCTTGGATGGATGCGTTAAGTAGGGGTGGTTGAAGGGATGCGTTAAGTAAGGGTGGTTGGATGGATGCGTTATGTAGTGGTGGTTGAATGGATTCGTTATGTAGGGGTGGTTGTTGGATGCATTAAGTTGTGGTGAATGGATGGAAGCATTGAGTAGGGGAGCTTGGATGGATGCGTTATGTAGGGGTGGTTGGATGGAGGCGTAAAGTAGGGGTGGTAGGATGGATGTATAAAGTAGAGGTGATTGGATGGATGCATTAAGTAGTGGTAGTTGGATGGATACGTTAAGTAGGGGTGGTTGGAAGGATGCGTTAAATAGGGGTGGTTGGATGGATGCGCTAAGTAGAGGTGGTTGGATGGATGCGCTAGGTAGGTGTGATTGGATGGTAGCAATAAGTAGGAGTGGTGGGATTGATATGTTAAGAAGGGGTGATTGAAAGGATGCATTAGGTAGGGAAGATTTGATGGATACGTTAAATAGGGGTGGTTGGATGCATGCGTTAAGAAGAGGTGATTGGATGGACGCGTTAAGTAGGGGAGATTGGATAGATACGTTATGTAGGGATGGTTGGATGGATGCGCTAAGCAGGGGTGTTTGAATGGATGCATTATGTAGGGGTGGTTGGATGGATGCGCTATGTAGGGGTGGTTGAATGGATGCGTTAATTAGGGGTGGTTGGATTGATGAGTTATGTAGGGGTGGTTGGACGGATGCGTTAAATAGGGGTGGTTGGATGGATGCGCTAAGTAGGAGTTGTTGGATGGATGCGCAAAGTAGGAGTGGTTGGATGGATACGCTAAGCAGGAGTGGTTGGATGGATGTGTTAAGTAGGGGTGATTGGATGGATGCGTTAAGTACGGGAGGATGAATGGATTGGATAGGTAGAGGTGCTTCGATGTATGCGTTAAGTAGGGGTGGTTGAATGGATGCGTTATGTAGGGGTGGTTGGATGGATGCGTTATGTAGTGGGCGTTGAATGGATGCGTTATGTAGGGTTGGTTGTTGGATGCTTTAAGTACAGGTGAATGGAGGGACGCGTTACGTAGGGGTGGTTGGATGGATGCATAAAGTTGAGGTGAATGGATGGAAGCATTAAGTAGGGGAGGTTGGATGGATGCGTTATGTAGGGGTGGTTGGATGGATGCGCTACGTAGTTGTGGTTGTTGGATGCTTTAGTTAGAGGTGAATGGATGGATGCGATACGTAGGGGTGGTTGGATGGATGCATTAAGTAGAGGTGAATGGATGGAAGCATTAAGTAGGGGAGGTTGAATGGATGCGTTATGTAGGGGCGGTTGGATGGATGCGTAAAGTAGTGGTGGTTAGATGGATGTATTAAGTAGAGGTGATTGGATGGATGCATTAAGTAGGGGTAGTTGGATTGAAACGTTATGTAGGGGAGGTTGGATGGATGCGTTAAATAGGGGTGGTTGGATGGATACGCTAAGTAGGGGTGGTTGGTTGGATGCGTTAAGTAGGGGTGATTGGATGGATGCATTAAGTAGGAGTGGTTGGATTGATACGTTAAGAAGGGGTGATTTAATGGATGCACTAAGTAGGAGTGGTTGGATGGATACGTTAACTACGAGTGGTGGGATGGATGTGTTAAGTAGGGGTGATTGGATGGATGCTTTTAGAAGGGGTGGTTGGATGGATACGTTAAGTAGGAGTGGTTGGATGGATGCGTTAAGTAGGAGTGGTTGGATGGATTCGTTTAGTACGACTGGTGAGATGGAAGCGTTAAGTAGGGGTGATTGGATGGATGCGTTTATTAGGGGTGGTTGGATGGATACGTTAAGTAGGAGTGGTTGGATGGATGCGTTAAGTACGGTTGGTTGAATGGATGGCTAAGTAGGGGTGGTTGGATGGATGCGTTAAGTAGGGTTGGTTGTGTTTGGATGGGTGCGTAAAGTAGGGGTGATTGGATGGATGCATTAAGTAGCGGAGATTGGATGTATACGTTAACTATGAGTGGTTGGATGGATGCGTTAAGAAGGGGTGGTTGGACAAATGCGCTAAGTAGGTTGGTTGGGTGGATGCTTTAATTAGGAGTGGTTGGATGGATATATTAAGTAGGAGTGGTTGGATAGAAGCTATAAGTAGCGGTGTTTTGATTGATGCGTTAAGTAGGGGTGGTTGAATGGATGCGTTATGTAAGGGATGGTTGGATGGATGCGTTAAGTAGGGGTGGTTGAATGGATGCGTTATGTAGGGGTGGTTGGATGGATGCTTTAAGTACGGGTGTTTGAATTGATGCATTAAATAGGGGTGGTTGGAGGGATACGTTATGTGGGGCTGGTTGGAAGGACGCGTTAAGTAGGGGTGGTTGAATGGTTGCCTTAATTAGGGGTGGTTGGATTGATGAGTTATGTAGGGGTGGTTGGATGGATGCGTTAAATATAGGTGGTTGGATGGATGCGCTAAGTAGGAGTGGTTGGACGGATGCGCTAAGTAGGAGTGGTTGGATGTATAGGCTAAGCAGGAGTAGTTGGATGGATGCGTTAAGTAGGGGTGATTGGATGGACGCGCTAAGTACGGGTGGTTGAATGGATTGGATAAGTAGGGGTGCTTGGATGGATGCGTTAAGTAGGGGTGGTTGAAGGGATGCGTTAAGTAAGGGTGGTTGGATGGATGCGTTATGTAGTGGTGGTTGATTGGATTCGTTATGTAGGGGTGGTTGTTGGATGGTTTAAGTAGAGGAGAACGGATGGATGCGTTACGTAGGGGTGGTTGGATGGATGCATTAAGTTGTGGTGAATGGATGGAAGCATTAAGTAGGGGAAGTTGGATGGATGCGTTATGTAGGGGTGGTTGGATGGATGTATTAAGTAGAGGTGATTGGATGGATGCATTAAGTAGGGGTAGTTGGATTGAAACGTTATGTAGGGGTGGTTGGATGGATGCGTTAAATAGGGGTGGTTGGATGGATACGCTAAGTAGGGGTAGTTGCTTGGATGCGTTAAGTAGGGGTGATTGGATGGACGCATTAAGTAGGAGTGGTTGGATTGATACGTTAAGAAGGGGTGATTTAATGGATGCATTAAGTAGGAGTGGTTGGATGGATACGTTAAGTACGAGTGGTGGGATGGATGTGTTAAGTAGGGGTGATTGGATGGATGCTTTTAGTAGGGGTGGTTGGATGGATACGTTAAGTAGGAGTGGTTGGATGGATGCGTTAAGTAGGAGTGGTTGAATGGATTCGTTTAGTACGACTGGTGAGATGGAAGCGTTAAGTAGGGGTGATTGGATGGATGCCTTTATTAGGGGTGGTTGGATGGATACGTTAAGTAGGAGTGGTTGGATGGATGCGTTAAGCACGGTTGGTTGAATGGATGGCTAAGTAGGGGTGGTTGGATGGATGCGTTTTGTAGGGGTGGTTGAATGGATGCCTTAATTAGAGGTGGTTGGATTGATGCGTTAAGTAGGGCTGCTTGAATAGATGCGTTATGTAGAGGTGGTTGGATGGATGCCTTAATTAGGGGTGGTTGGATTGATGAGTTATGTAGGGGTGGTTGGATGGATGCGTTAAATATGGGTGGTTGGATGGATGCGCTAAGTAGGAGTGGTTGGATGGATGCGCTAATTAGGAGTGGTTGGATGGATGCGTTAAGTAGGGGTGATTGAATGTATGCATTAGGTAGGGGTGGTTGAATGGATGCGTTAAGAAGGGGTGGTTGAATGGATGCGTTAGGTAGGGGTGGTAGGATGGATGCTCTAAGGAGGGGAGGTTGGATGGATGTATTAAGTAGGGTGTTGTATGGATGCGTTAATTAGGGGTGGTTGAATGGATGGGATAAGTAGGGGTGTTTGAATGGATGCATTAAGTAGGGGGTTGTATGGATGCGTTAATTAGGTGTGGTTGAATGGACGCGTTAAGTAGGGGTGGTTAGATGGATGCGTTAAGTAGGGGTGGTTGGATGGATGCATTAAGTAGGGGGTTGTATGGATGCGTTAATTAGGGGTGGTTGAATGGACGCGTTAAGTAGGGGTGGTTGGATGGATGCGCTAAGTAGTGGTTGTTGGATGGATGCGTTAAGTAGAGGTGAATGGATGGAAGCATTAAGTAGGGGAGGTTGGATGGATGCGTTATGCAGGGGTGGTTGGATGGATGCGTTAAATAGGGGTGGTTGGAAGGATGCGCTAAGTAGGGGTGGTTGGATGGACGCATTATGTAGGAGTGGTTGATTGATACGTTATGAAGGGGTGATTGAATGGATGCATTACGTAGGAGTGGTTGGATGGATACGTTATGTACGAGTGGTGGGATGGATGCGTTAAGTAGGGGTGATTGGACGGATGCGTTTAGTAGGGGTGGTTGGATGGATACGTTAAGTAGGAGTGGTTGGATGGATGCGCTAAGTAGGAGTGGTTGGATGGATACGTTAATTACGAGTGGTTGGATGGATGTGTTAAGTAGGGATGATTGGATGGATGCATTAATTACGGTTGATTGAAAGGATGGCTACGTAGGGGTGGTTGGATGGATGCGTTAAGAAGGGGTAGTTGAATGGATGCGATATGTGGGGGTGGTTGGATTGATGCTTTAAGTAGGAGTGGTTGGATTGATACGTTAAGTAGGGTTGGTTGTGTTTGGATGGGTGCGTAAAGTAGGGGTGATTGGATGGATGCATTAAGTAGGGGGGATTGGATGTATACGGTAATTATGGGTGGTTGGATGGATGCGTTAAGAAGGGGTGGTTGGATGAATGCGCTAAGTAGGTTGGTTGGGTGGATGCGTTAATTAGGAGTGGTTGGATGGATTAATTAAGTAGGAGTGGTTGGATAGAAGCTATAAGTAGGGGTGTTTTGATTGATGCATTAAATAGGGGTGGTTGGAGGGATACGTTATGTAGGGCTGGTTGGATGGACGCGTTAAGTAGACGGGAATGGGTGGATACGATATGTAGAGGTGAATGGATGGATATACTAAGTAGAGGTGAATTGATGGATGCATTGATTAGGGGTTGTTGGATGGATGCGTTACACAGGGGTGGTTGGATGGATGCATTAAGTAGGAATGGTTGGATGGATACGTTAACTAGGGCTGCTTGAATAGATGCGTTATGTAGAGGTGGTTGGATGGATGCGTTATGTCGGGGTGGTTGAATGGATGCCTTAATTAGGGGTGGTTGGATTGACGCGTTAAGTAGGGCTGCTTGAATAGATGCGTTATGTAGAGGTGGTTGGATGGATGCGTTACGTAGGAGTGGTTGAATGGATGCCTTAATTAGGGGTGGTTGGATTGATGAGTTATGTAGGGGTGGTTGGATGGATGCGTTAAATATGGGTGGTTGGATGGATGCGTTAAGTAGGAGTGGTTGGATGGATGCGCTAAGTAGGAGTGGTTGGATATATAGGCTATGCAGGAGTAGTTGGATGGATGCGTTAAGTAGGGGTGATTGGATGGATGCGCTAAGTACGGGTGGTTGAATGGATTGGATAAGTAGGGGTGCTTGGATGGATGCGTTAAGTAGGGGTGGTTGAAGGGATGCGTTAAGTAAGGGTGGTTGGATGGATGCGTTATGTAGTGGTGGTTGAATGGATTCGTTATGTAGGGGTGGTTGTTGGATGCATTAAGTTGTGGTGAATGGATGGAAGCATTGAGTAGGGGAAGTTGGATGGATGCGTTATGTAGGGGTGGTTGGATGGATGTATTAAGTAGAGGTGATTGGATGGATGCATTAAGTAGTGGTACTTGGATGGATACGTTAAGTAGGGGTTCTTGGAAGGATGCGTTAAATAGGGGTGGTTGGATGGATGCGTTAAGTAGGTGTGATTGGATGGTAGCAATAAGTAGGAGTGGTGGGATTGATATGTTAAGAAGGGGTGATTGAAAGGATGCATTAGGAAGGGAAGATTGGATGGATACGTTAAATAGGTGTGGTTGGATGCATGCGTTAAGAAGAGGTGATTGGATGGATGCGTTAAGTAGGGGAGATTGGATAGATACGTTATGTAGGGGTGGTTGGATGGATGCGCTAAGCAGGGGTGGTTGAATAGATGCGCTATGTAGGGGTGGTTGAATGGATGCGTTAATTAGGGGTGGTTGGATTGATGAGTTATGTTGGGGTGTTTGGACGGATGCGTTAAATAGGAGTTGTTGGATGGATACGCTAAGCAGGAGTGGTTGGATGGATGTGTTAAGTAGGGGTGATTGGATGGATGCGATAAGTACGGGAGGATGAATGGATTGGATAGGTAGGGGTGCTTCGATGGATGCGTTAAGTAGGGGTGGTTGAATGGATGCGTTATGTAGGGGTGGTTGGATGGATGCATTAAATTGAGATGAATGGATGGAAGCATTAAGTAGGGGAGGTTGGATGGATGCGTTATGTAGGGGGTGGTTGGATGGATGCGCTACGTAGTTGTGGTTGTTGGGTGCTTTAGTTAGATGTGAATGGATGGATGCGATACGTAGGGGTGGTTGGATGGATACGTTAATTACGAGTGGTTGGATGGATGTGTTAAGTAGGGATGATTGGATGGATGCATTAATTACGGTTGATTGAAAGGATGGCTACGTAGGGGTGGTTGGATGGATGCGTTAAGAAGGGGTAGTTGAATGGATGCGATATGTGGGGGTGGTTGGATTGATGCTTTAAGTAGGAGTGGTTGGATTGATACGTTAAGTAGGGTTGGTTGTGTTTGGATGGGTGCGTAAAGTAGGGGTGATTGGATGGATGCATTAAGTAGGGGGGATTGGATGTATACGGTAATTATGGGTGGTTGGATGGATGCGTTAAGAAGGGGTGGTTGGATGAATGCGCTAAGTAGGTTGGTTGGGTGGATGCGTTAATTAGGAGTGGTTGGATGGATTAATTAAGTAGGAGTGGTTGGATAGAAGCTATAAGTAGGGGTGTTTTGATTGATGCATTAAATAGGGGTGGTTGGAGGGATACGTTATGTAGGGCTGGTTGGATGGACGCGTTAAGTAGACGGGAATGGGTGGATACGATATGTAGAGGTGAATGGATGGATATACTAAGTAGAGGTGAATTGATGGATGCATTAATTAGGGGTTGTTGGATGGATGCGTTACACAGGGGTGGTTGGATGGATGCATTAAGTAGGAATGGTTGGATGGATACGTTAACTAGGGCTGCTTGAATAGATGCGTTATGTAGAGGTGGTTGGATGGATGCGTTATGTAGGGGTGGTTGAATGGATGCCTTAATTAGGGGTGGTTGGATTGACGCGTTAAGTAGGGCTGCTTGAATAGATGCGTTATGTAGAGGTGGTTGGATGGATGCGTTACGTAGGAGTGGTTGAATGGATGCCTTAATTAGGGGTGGTTGGATTGATGAGTTATGTAGGGGTGGTTGGATGGATGCGTTAAATATGGGTGGTTGGATGGATGCGTTAAGTAGGAGTGGTTGGATGGATGCGCTAAGTAGGAGTGGTTGGATATATAGGCTATGCAGGAGTAGTTGGATGGATGCGTTAAGTAGGGGTGGTTGAAGGGATGCGTTAAGTAAGGGTGGTTGGATGGATGCGTTATGTAGTGGTGGTTGATTGGATTCGTTATGTAGGGGTGGTTGTTGGATGCATTAAGTTGTGGTGAATGGATGGAAGCATTGAGTAGGGGAAGTTGGATGGATGCGTTATGTAGGGGTGGTTGGATGGATGTATTAAGTAGAGGTGATTGGATGGATGCATTAAGTAGTGGTACTTGGATGGATACGTTAAGTAGGGGTTCTTGGAAGGATGCGTTAAATAGGGGTGGTTGGATGGATGCGTTAAGTAGGTGTGATTGGATGGTAGCAATAAGTAGGAGTGGTGGGATTGATATGTTAAGAAGGGGTGATTGAAAGGATGCATTAGGAAGGGAAGATTGGATGGATACGTTAAATAGGTGTGGTTGGATGCATGCGTTAAGAAGAGGTGATTGGATGGATGCGTTAAGTAGGGGAGATTGGATAGATACGTTATGTAGGGGTGGTTGGATGGATGCGCTAAGCAGGGGTGGTTGAATAGATGCGCTATGTAGGGGTGGTTGAATGGATGCGTTAATTAGGGGTGGTTGGATTGATGAGTTATGTTGGGGTGTTTGGACGGATGCGTTAAATAGGACTTGTTGGATGGATACGCTAAGCAGGAGTGGTTGGATGGATGTGTTAAGTAGGGGTGATTGGATGGATGCGATAAGTACGGGAGGATGAATGGATTGGATAGGTAGGGGTGCTTCGATGGATGCGTTAAGTAGGGGTGGTTGAATGGATGCGTTATGTAGGGGTGGTTGGATGGATGCATTAAATTGAGATGAATGGATGGAAGCATTAAGTAGGGGAGGTTGGATGGATGCGTTATGTAGGGGGTGGTTGGATGGATGCGATACGTAGGGGTGGTTGGATGGATGCATTAAGTTGAGGTGAATGGATGGAAGCATTAAGTAGGGGAGGTTGGATGGTGCGTTATGTAGGGGTGGTTGGATGGATGCAAAAAGTAGGGGTGGTTAGATGGATGTATTAAGTAGAGGTGATTGGATGGATCCATTAAGTAGGGGTAGTTGGATTGAAACGTTATGTAGGGGTGGTTGGATGGATGCGTTAAATAGGGGTGGTTGGATGGATACGCTAAGTAGGGGTGGTTGGTCGGATGCGTTAAGCAGGGGTTATTGGATGGAAGCATTAAGTAGGAGTGGTTGGATTGATACGTTAAGAAGGGGTGATTTAATGGATGCATTAAGTAGGAGTGGTTGGATGGATACGTTAAGTACGAGTGGTGAGATGGAAGCGTTAAGTAGGGGTGATTGGATGGATGCGTTTATTAGGGGTGGTTGGATGGATACGCTAAGTAGGAGTGGTTGGATGGATGCGTTAAGTAGGAGTGGCTGGATGGATGCGTTAAGTAGGGGTGATTGGATGGATGCGTTAAGTACGGTTGGTTGAATGGATGGCTAAGTATGGGTGGTTGGATGGATGCGTTAAGTAGGGGTGGTTGAATGGATGCGCTATGTGGGGGTGGTTGGATGAATGCGTTAAGAAGGGGTGGTTGAATGGATGCGTTATGTAGGGGTGGTTGGATTGATGCTTTAAGTAGGGGTGGTTGGATTGATACGTTAAGTAGGGTTGGTTGTGTTTGGGTGGATGCGTAAAGTACGGGTGATATTTTTGGATGCATTAAGAAGGGGAGATTGGATGGATACGATAAATATGGGTGGTTGGATGGATGCGTTAAGAAGGGGTGGTTGGATGAATGCGCTAAGTAGGTTGGTTGGGTGGATGCGTTAATTAGGAGTGGTTGCATGGATACGTTAAGTAGGAGTGGTTGGATGGATGTGATACGTAGGGGTGTTTTGATGGATGCGTTAAGTAGGGGTGGTTGAATGTATGCGATATGTAGGGGTGGCTGGATGGATGCGCTAAGTAGGGGTGGTTGAATGGATGCTTTAAGTACGGGTGTTTGAATTGAAGCGTTAAAGAGGGGTGGTTGGAGGGATACGTTATGTAGGGCTGGTTGGATGGACGCGTTAAGTAGAGGTGAATGGATGGATACAATATGAAGAGGTGGTTGGATGATTCGTTAAGTAGAGGTGAATGGATGGATATACTAAGTAGAGGTGAATTGATGGATGCATTAATTAGGGGTTGTTGGATGGATGCGTTACACAGGGGTGGTTGGGTGGATGCATTAATTAGGGATTGGTGGATGGATGCGTTAAGAAGGGCTGCTTGAATAGATGCGTTATGTAGAGGTGGTTGGATGGATGTGTTAATTAGGGGTGGTTGGATTGATGAGATATGTAGGGGTGGTTGGATGGATGCGTTAAATAGGGGTGGTTGGATTGATGAGTTATGTTGGGGTGGTTGGACGGATGCGTTAAATAGGAGTTGTTGGATGGATACGCTAAGCAGGAGTGGTTGGATGGATGTGTTAAATAGGGGTGATTGGATGGATGCGTTAAGTACGGGTGGTTGAATGGATTGGATAAGTAGGGGTGCTTGGATGGATGCGTCAAGTAGGGGCGGTTGAATGGATGCGTTAAGTAAGGGTGGTTGGATGGATGCGTTTTGTAGTGATGATTGAATGGATGCGTTATGTAGGGGTGGTTGGATGGAGGCGTAAAGTAGGGGTGTTTGGATGGATGTATTAAGTAGAGGTGATTGGATGGATGCGTTAAATAGGGGTGGTTGGACAGATACGTTAAATAGGGGTGGTTGGGTGGATGCGATAAGAAGGGGTGGTTGGAGGAATGCTCTAAGTAAGTTGGTTGGGTGGATGCGTTAATTCGTAGTGGTTGGATGGATACGTTAAGTAGGAGTGGTTGGATGGATGCGATAAGTAGGGTTGTTTTGATGGATGCGTTAAGAAGGGGTGGTTGAATGGATGCCTTATGTAGGGGTGGTTGTTGGATGCCTTAAGTAGAGGTAATGGATGGATGCGTTACGTAGGGGTGGTTGGATGGATGTGTTAAATAGAGGTGGTTGGATGGATGCGTAAAGTAGGGGTGGTTGGTGAATGGATGTGATAAGTAGGGGGGATTGGACGGATGCATTAAGTAGGGGAGATTTGATGGATACGTTAAATAGGGGTGGTTGGATGGATGCGTTAAGTAGGGGTGGTTGGATGGATACGATAAGTAGGAGTGGTTGGATGGATACGATACGTAGGAGTTATTGGATGGATGCGCTAAGTACGGGTGGTTGAATGGATGGGATAAGTAGGGGTGGTTGAATGGATGCGTTAAGAAGGGGTGGTTGAATGGATGCGTTAGGTAGGGGAGGTAGGATGGATGCGCTAAGGAGGGGTGGTTGGATGGATGCATTAAGTAGGGTGTTGTATGGATGCGTTTATTAGGGGTGGTTGAATGGATGGGATAAGTAGGGGTGTTTGAATGGATGCGTTAAGAAGGGTGGTTGAATGGATGGGATAAGTAGGGGTGGTTGAATGGATGCGATAAGAAGGGTGGTTGAATGGATGCGTTAGGTAGGTGTGGTAGGATGGATGCGCTAAGGAGGGGTGGTTGGATGGATGCATTAAGTAGGGGGTTGTATGGATGCGTCAAATAGGGGTGGTTGAATGGACGCGTTAAGTAGGGGTGGTTGGATGGATGCGTTAAGTAGGGGTGGTTGGATGGATGCGTTAAGTAGAGGAGGTTGGATGGATACGTTCGGTAGGAGTGTTTCGATGGATACATTAAGTACGGGTGGTTCGATGGATGTGTTAAGTAGAGGTGGTTGGATGGATTCGTAAAGTAGGGGTGGTTGGTGAATGGATGTGATAAGTAGGGGTGGTTGGATGGATGCGTTACGTAGGGACGGTTGGATGGATACGCTAAGCAGGGGTGGTTGGATGGATACGATAAGTAGGAGTTATTGGACGGATACCCTAAGTACGGATGGTTGAATGGATGGGATAAGTAGAGGTGGTTGAGGGGATGCGTTAAGAAGGGGTGGTTGAATGGATGCGTTAGGTAGGGGTGGTAGGATGGATGCGCTAAGGAGAGGTGGTCGGATGGTTGCATAAAGTAGGGAGTTGTATGGATGCGTTAATTAGGGGTGGTTGAATGGAAGCGTTAAGTAGGAGTGGTGGGATGGATGCGTTAAGTAGGGGTAGTTGGATAGATGCTTTAATTACGGGTGGTTGGATGGATGCGTTAAGTAGGGGTGGTTCGATGGATGCGTTAAGTAGAGGAGGATGGATGGATACGTTCGGTAGGAGTGTTTCGATGGATGCGGTAAGTAGGGGTGCCTGGATGGATGCGCTAAGTACGGGTGGTTGAATGGATGCGTTAAGTTGGGGTGGTTGGATGGATGCGTTAAGTAGGGGTGTTTGGACGTATGCGATAAGTAGAGGTGGTTGGACGGATGCATTACGTAGGAGTAGTTGGATGGATGCGTTAAGTAGGGGTGATTCTATGGATGCGTTAAGTACGGGTGGTTGAATGGATGGTATAAGTAGGTTGGATGGATGCGTTAAGTAGGAGTGGTTGAATGGATGCGTTAAGTAAGGGTGGTTTGATGGATGCGTTATGTAGTGGTGGTTGAATGGATTCGTTATGTAGGGGTGGTTGTTGGATGTTTTAAGTAAACGTGAATGGATGGATGCGTTACGTAGGGGTGGTTGGATGGATGCATTAAGTTGAGGTGAATGGATGGAAGCATTAAGTAGGGGAAGTTGGATGGATGCGTTATGTAGGGTTGTTTGGATGGGTGCGTTTAGTAGGGGTGGTTGGATGGAGACGTTACGAAGAGGTGGTTGGATGGATTCTTTACGTAGAGGTGAATGGATGGATGTACTAAGTAGAGGTGAATTGATGGATGCATTAATTAGAGTTTGTTGGATGGATGCGTTGAACAGGGGTGGTTGTATGGATGCATTAAGTAGGGACGGTTGTATGGATGCGTTAAGTAAGGCTGGTTGATTAGATGCTTATGTAGAGGTTGTTGGATGGATGCGTAATGTAGGGGTGGTTGAATGGATGCGTTAATTAGGGGTAATTGGATTGATGAGTTATGTAGGGGTGGTTGGACGGATGCGTTAAATAGGGGTGGTTGGATGGATGGGCTAAGTAGGGGTGGTTCGATGGATGTGTTAAGTAGAGGTGGTTGGATGGATTCGTAAAGTAGGGGTGGTTGGTGAATGGATGTGATAAGTAGGGGTGGTTGGATGGATGCGTTACGTAGGGATGGTTGGATGGATACGCTAAGCAGGGGTGGTTGGATGGATACGATAAGTAGGAGTTATTGGACGGATACCCTAAGTACGGATGGTTGAATGGATGGGATAAGTAGAGGTGGTTGAGGGGATGCGTTAAGAAGGGGTGGTTGAATGGATGCGTTAGGTAGGGGGGGTAGGATGGATGCGCTTTAGGAGAGGTGGTCGGATGTTTGCATAAAGTAGGGAGTTGTATGGATGCGTTAATTAGGGGTGGTTGAATGGAAGCGTTAAGTAGGAGTGGTGGGATGGATGCGTTAAGTAGGGGTAGTTGGATAGATGCTTTAATTACGGGTGGTTGGATGGATGCGTTAAGTAGGGGTGGTTCGATGGATGCGTTAAGTAGAGGAGGATGGATGGATACGTTCGGTAGGAGTGTTTCGATGGATGCGGTAAGTAGGGGTGCCTGGATGGATGCGCTAAGTACGGGTGGTTGAATGGATGCGTTAAGTTGGGGTGGTTGGATGGATGCGGTAAGTAGGGGTGTTTGGACGTATGCGATAAGTAGAGGTGGTTGGACGGATGCATTACGTAGGAGTAGTTGGATGGATGCGTTAAGTAGGGGTGATTCTATGGATGCGTTAAGTACGGGTGGTTGAATGGATGGTATAAGTAGGTTGGATGGATGCGTTAAGTAGGAGTGGTTGAATGGATGCGTTAAGTAAGGGTGGTTTGATGGATGCGTTATGTAGTGGTGGTTGAATGGATTCGTTATGTAGGGGTGGTTGTTGGATGTTTTAAGTAAACGTGAATGGATGGATGCGTTACGTAGGGGTGGTTGGATGGATGCATTAAGTTGAGGTGAATGGATGGAAGCATTAAGTAGGGGAAGTTGGATGGATGCGCTATGTAGGGTTGTTTGGATGGGTGCGTTTAGTAGGGGTGGTTGGATGGAGACGTTACGAAGAGGTGGTTGGATGGATTCTTTACGTAGAGGTGAATGGATGGATGTACTAAGTAGAGGTGAATTGATGGATGCATTAATTAGAGTTTGTTGGATGGATGCGTTGCACAGGGGTGGTTGTATGGATGCATTAAGTAAGGACGGTTGTATGGATGCGTTAAGTAAGGCTGGTTGAATAGATGCTTATGTAGAGGTTGTTGGATGGATGCGTAATGTAGGGGTGGTTGAATGGATGCGTTAATTAGGGGTAATTGGATTGATGAGTTATGTAGGGGTGGTTGGACCGATGCGTTAAATAGGGGTGGTTGGATGGATGGGCTAAGTAGGGGTGGTTCGATGGATGTGTTAAGTAGAGGTGGTTGGATGGATTCGTAAAGTAGGGGTGGTTGGTGAATGGATGTGATAAGTAGGGGTGGTTGGATGGATGCGTTACGTAGGGATGGTTGGATGGATACGCTAAGCAGGGGTGGTTGGATGGATACGATAAGTAGGAGTTATTGGACGGATACCCTAAGTACGGATGGTTGAATGGATGGGATAAGTAGAGGTGGTTGAGGGGATGCGTTAAGAAGGGGTGGTTGAATGGATGCGTTAGGTAGGGGTGGTAGGATGGATGCGCTAAGGAGAGGTGGTCGGATGTTTGCATAAAGTAGGGAGTTGTATGGATGCGTTAATTAGGGGTGGTTGAATGGAAGCGTTAAGTAGGAGTGGTGGGATGGATGCGTTAAGTAGGGGTAGTTGGATAGATGCTTTAATTACGGGTGGTTGGATGGATGCGTTAAGTAGGGGTGGTTCGATGGATGCGTTAAGTAGAGGAGGATGGATGGATACGTTCGGTAGGAGTGTTTCGATGGATGCGGTAAGTAGGGGTGCCTGGATGGATGCGCTAAGTGCGGGTGGTTGAATGGATGCGTTAAGTTGGGGTGGTTGGGTGGATGCGTTAAGTAGGGGTGTTTGGACGTATGCGATAAGTAGAGGTGGTTGGACGGATGCATTACGTAGGAGTAGATGGATGGATGCGTTAAGTAGGGGTGATTCTATGGATGCGTTAAGTACGGGTGGTTGAATGGATGGTATAAGTAGGTTGGATGGATGCGTTAAGTAGGAGTGGTTGAATGGATGCGTTAAGTAAGGGTGGTTTGATGGATGCGTTATGTAGTGGTGGTTGAATGGGTTCGTTATATAGGGGTGGTTGTTGGATGTTTTAAGTAAACGTGAATGGATGGATGCGTTACGTAGGGGTGGTTGGATGGATGCATTAAGTTGAGGTGAATGGATGGAAGCATTAAGTAGGGGAAGTTGGATGGGTGCGTTATGTAGGGTTGTTTGGATGGGTGCGTTTAGTAGGGGTGGTTGGATGGAGACGTTACGAAGAGGTGGTTGGATGGATTCTTTACGTAGAGGTGAATGGATGGATGTACTAAGTAGAGGTGAATTGATGGATGCATTAATTACAGTTTGTTGGATGGATGCGTTGCACAGGGGTGGTTGTATGGATGCATTAAGTAGGGACGGTTGTATGGATGCGTTAAGTAAGGCTGGTTGAATAGATGCTTATGTAGAGGTTGTTGGATGGATGCGTAATGTAGGGGTGGTTGAATGGATGCGTTAATTAGGGGTAATTGGATTGATGAGATATATGTAGGGGTGTTTGGACGGATGCGTTAAATAGGGGTGGTTGGATGGATGGGCTAAGTAGGGGTGGTTCGATGCATGTGTTAAGTAGAGGTGGTTGGATGGATTCGTAAAGTAGGGGTGGTTGGTGAATGGATGTGATAGGTAGGGGTGGTTGGATGGATGCGTTACGTAGGGATGGTTGGATGGATACGCTAAGCAGGGGTGGTTGGATGGATACGATAAGTAGGAGTTATTGGACGGATACCCTAAGTACGGATGGTTGAATGGATGGGATAAGTAGAGGTGGTTGAGGGGATGCGTTAAGAAGGGGTGGTTGAATGGATGCGTTAGGTAGGGGTGGTAGGATGGATGCGCTAAGGAGAGGTGGTCGGATGGTTGCATAAAGTAGGGAGTTGTATGGATGCGTTAATTAGGGGTGGTTGAATTGAAGCGTTAAGTAGGAGTGGTGGGATGGATGCGTTAAGTAGGGGTAGTTGGATAGATGCTTTAATTACGGGTGGTTGGATGGATGCGTTAAGTAGGGGTGGTTCGATGGATGCGTTAAGTAGAGGAGGATGGATGGATACGTTCGGTAGGAGGGTTTCGATGGATGCGGTAAGTAGGGGTGCCTGGATGGATGCGCTAAGTACGGGTGGTTGAGTGGATGCGTTAAGTTGGGGTGGTTGGATGGATGCGTTAAGTAGGGGTGTTTGGACGTATGCGATAAGTAGAGGTGGTTGGACGGATGCATTACGTAGGAGTAGTTGGATGGATGCGTTAAGTAGGGGTGATTCTATGGATGCGTTAAGTACGGGTGGTTGAATGGATGGTATAAGTAGGTTGGATGGATGCGTTAAGTAGGAGTGGTTGAATGGATGCGTTAAGTAAGGGTGGTTTGATGGATGCGTTATGTAGTGGTGGTTGAATGGATTCGTTATGTAGGGGTGGTTGTTGGATGTTTTAAGTAAACGTGAATGGATGGATGCGTTACGTAGGGGTGGTTGGATGGATGCATTAAGTTGAGGTGAATGGATGGAAGCATTAAGTAGGGGAAGTTGGATGGATGCGTTATGTAGGGTTGTTTGGATGGGTGCGTTTAGTAGGGGTGGTTGGATGGAGACGTTACGAAGAGGCGGTTGGATGGATTCTTTACGTAGAGGTGAATGGATGGATGTACTAAGTAGAGGTGAATTGATGGATGCATTAATTAGAGTTTGTTGGATGGATGCGTTGCACAGGGGTGGTTGTATGGATGTATTAAGTAGGGACGGTTGTATGGATGCGTTAAGTAAGGCTGGTTGAATAGATGCTTATGTAGAGGTTGTTGGATGGATGCGTAATGTAGGGGTGGTTGAATGGATGCGTTAATTAGGGGTAGTTGGATTGAAGAGTTATGTAGGGGTGGTTGGACGGATGCGTTAAATAGGGGTGGTTGGATGGATGGGCTAAGTAGGAGTGGTTGGATGGATGTGTTAAGTAGGAGTGGTTGGATGGGTACGCTAAGCAGTAGTGGTTGGATGGATGCGCTACGCAGGGGTGATTGGATGGATGCATTAAGTTGAGGTGAATGGATGGAAGCATTACATAGGGGAGGTTGGATGGATGCGTTTTGTAGGGGTGGTTGGATGGATGCGTTTAGTAGGGGTGGTTGGATGGATACGTTACGAAGAGGTGGTTGGATGGATTCGTTACGTAGAGGTGAATGAATGGATGTACTTAGTAGAGGTGAATTGGTGGATGCATTAATTACAGGTTGTTGGATGGATGCGTTAAGTAGGGATGGTTGGATGGATGCGCTAAGTAGGGCTGATTGAATAGATGCGTTACGTAGGGGTGGTTGGATGGATGCGTTATGTGTGGGTGGTTGAATGGATGCGTTAATTAGGGGCGGTTGGATTGATGAGTTGTGTAGGGGTGGTTGGACGGATGCGTTAAATAGGGGTGGTTGTATGGATGGGCAAAGTAGCAGTGGTTGGATGGATGTGTTAAGTAGGGGTGATTGGATGGATGCGTTAAGTACGGGTGGATGAATGGATTGCATAAGTAGGGGTGCTTGGATGGATGCATTAAGTTGAGATGAATGGATGGAAGCATTAAGTAGGGGAGGTTGGATGGATGCGTTATGTAGGGGTGGTTGGATGGATGTGTTAAGTAGGGGTGATTGGATGGATACATTAAATAGGTGTGGTTGGAGCAGTGCGCTTAGTAAGGTGGTTGGATAGATGCGTTGAGTAGGAATGGTTGTATGGATACTGTAATTGGGAGTGCTGGGATGGATGCGATAAGTAGGAGTGGTTGGATGGACGCGTTTAGTAGGGGTGATTGGATGGATGCGCTAAGGACGGGTTGTTGAATGGATTGGATAAGTAGGGGTGCTTGGATGGATGCGTTAAGTTGGAGTGATTGGATGGATGCGTTTAGTAGGGGTTGTTGGATGGATGCGTTAAGTAGGGGTGGTTGGATCGATGCATTAAGTAGAGGTGAATGGATGGAAGCATTAGGTAGGGGTGGTTGGATGGATGCGCTAAGAAGGGGTGGTTGGTTGGATATGTTAAGTACGAGTGGTGGGATGGATGCGTTAAGTTGGGGTGATTGGATGGAAGCGTTTAGTAGGGGTGGTTGGATGGATACGTTACGAAGAGGTGGTTGGATGGATTTGTTACGTAGCGGTGAATGGATGGATGTACTAAGTAGAGGTGAATTAATGGATGCATTAATTAGAGGTTGTTGGATGGATACGTTGCACAGGGGTGGTTGTATGGGTGCATTAGATAGGGATGGTTGGATGGATGCGTTATGTAGGGGTGGTTGGATGGATGCGCTATGTACGGGTGGTTGAATGGATGCGTTAATTAGGGGTGGTTAGATTGATGAGTTACGTAGGGGTGGTTGGACGGATGCGTTAAATAGGGGTGGTTGGTTGGATGGGCTAAGTAGGAGTGGTTGGATGGATGTGTTCAGTAGGAGTGGTTGGATGGGTACGCTAAGCAGTAGTGGTTGGATGGATGCGTTAAATAGGGGTGATTGGATGGATGCGTTAAGTACGGGTGGATGAATGGATTGGGTAAGTAGGGGTGCTTGGATGGATGCGTTAAGTAGGGGTAGTTCAATTGATGCGTTACGTAGAGGTGGTTGTTGGATGCTTTAAGTAGAGGTGAATGGATGGATGCGTTACGTAGGGGTGGTTGGATGGATGCATTAAGTTGAGGTGAATGGATGAAAGCATTAAGTAGGGGAGTTTGGATAGATGCGTTTTGTGGGGGTGGTTGGATGGATGCGTAATGTAGGGGAGGTTAGATGGATGTATTAACTAGAGGTGATAGGATGGATGCATTAAGTAGGGATAGTTGGATGAATACATTATGTAGTGGTGGTTGGATGGATGCGTTAAATAGGGGTGGTTGGATGGATGCGCTAAGTAGGGGTGGTTGGATGGATGCGTTAAGTAGGCGTGATTGGGTGGATGCATTAAGAAGGAGTGGTTGGATTGACACGTAAAGAAGGGGTGATTGAATGGATGCATTAGGTAGGAGTGGTTGGATGGATACGCCAAGTACGAGTGGTGGGATGGATGCGTTAAGTAGGGGTGGTTGGATGGATGCGTTTATTAGGGATGGTTGGATGGATACTTTAAGTAGGAGTGGTTGGATGGATGCGTTAAGTAAGAGTGGTTGGATGGATACGTTAATTACGAGTGATTGGATGGATGCGTTAAGTAGGGGTGATTGGATGGATGCGTTAAGTACGGTTGGTTGAATGGATGGCTAAGTAGGGGTGGTTGGATGGATGCGTTAAGTAGGGGTGGTTGAATGGATGCGTTATGTGGGGGTGGTTGGATTGATGCTTTAAGTAGGAGTGGTTGGATTGATACATTAAGTAGGGTTGATTGTGTTTGGATGGATGCGTAAAGTAGGGGTGATTGGATGGATGCATTAAGTAGGGGAGATTGGATGTATACGTTAAATATGGGTGGTTGGATGGATGCGTTAAGAAGGGGTGGTTGGATGAATGCGCTAAGTAGGTTGGTTGGGTGGATGCGTTAATTAGGAGTGGTTGGGTGGATACGTTAAGTAGGAGTGGATGGATAGATGCTATAAGTAGGGGTGTTTTGATGGATGTGTTAAGTAGGGGTGGTTGAATGGGTGCGTTAAGTACGGTTGGTTGAATGGATGGCTAAGTAGGGGTGGATGGATGGATGCGTTAAGTAGGGGTGGTTGAATGGATGCGTTATGTGGGGGTGGTTGGATTGATGCTTTAAGTAGGAGTGGTTGGATTGATACGTTAAGTAAGGTTGGTTGTGTTTGGATGGATGTGTAAAGTAGGGGTGATTGGATGGATGCATTAAGTAGGGGAGATTGGATGTATACGTTAAATATGGGTGGTTGGACGGATACGTTAAAAAGGGGTGGTTGGATAAATGCGCTAAGTAGGTTAGTTGGGTGGCTGCGTTAATTAGGAGTGGTTGGATGGATACGTTAAGTAGGAGTGGTTGGATAGATGCTATAAGTAGGGGTTGTTGGATGGATGCGTTACACAGGGGTGGTTGTTTGGATGCATCAAGTAGGGATGGTTGGATGGATGCGCTAAGTAGGGCTGCTTGAATAGATGCGTTATGTAGAGATGGTTGGATGGATGCGTTATGTAGGAGTGGTTGACTGGATGCCTTAATTAGGGGTGGTTGGATGGATTCGTTAGGTAGAGGTGAATGGATGGATGTACTAAGTAGAGGTGAAGTGATGGATGCATTAATTAGAGGTTGTTGGATGGTTGCATTGCACAGGGGAGGTTGTATGGATGCATTAAGCAGGGATGGTTGTATGGATGCGTGAAGTAGGGATGGTTGAATAGATGCGCTATGTTGGGGTGGTTGGATGGATGCGTAATGTAGGGGTGGTTGAATGGATGCGTTAATTAGTGGTGGTTGGATTGATGAGTTATGTAGGGGTGGTTGGACGGATACGTTAAATAGGGGTGGTTGGATGGTTGGGCTAAGTAGGAGTGGTTGGTAGGATGTGTCAAGTAGGAGTGGTTGGATGGGTACGCTAAGCAGTAGTGGTTGGATGGATGCGTTAAGTAGGGGTGATTGGATTGATGCGTTATGTAGGGGTGGTTGGATGGATGCGTTACGTAGTTGTGGTAGTTGGATGATTTACGTAGAGGTGAATGGATTGATGCGTTACGTAGGGTGGTTGGATGGATGCATTAAGTTGAGGTGAATGGATGGAAGCATTAAGTAGGGGAGGTTGGATGGATGCGTTATGTAGGGGTGGTTGGATGGATGCGTTTAGTAGGGGTGGTTGGATGGATACGTTACGAAGAGGTGGTTGGTTGGATTCGTTACGTAGAGGTGAATGTATGGATGTACTAAGTAGAGGTGAATTGATGGATGCATTAATTACAGGTTGTTGGATGGATGCGTTATGTAGGGATGGTTGGAAGAATGCGCTAAGTAGGGCTGGTTGAATAGATGCGTTATGTACGGGTGGTTGGATGGATGCGTTATGTCTGGGTGGTTGAATGGATGCGTTAATTGGGGATGGTTGGATTGATGAGTTATGTAGGGGTGGTTGGATGGATGGGCTAAATAGCAGTGGTTGGATGGATGTGTTAATTAGGAGTGGTTGGATGGGTACGCTAAGCAGTAGTGGTTGGATGGATGCGTTAAGTAGGGGTGATTGGATGGATACGTTAAGTACGGGTGGATGAAAGGATTGGATAAGTAGGGTTGCTTGGATGGATGCGTTAAGTAGGGGTGGTTGAATGGATGCGTTATGTAGGGGTGGTTCGTTGGATGCGATACGCAGTTGTGGTTGTTGGATGCTTTAAGTAGAGGTGAATGGATGGATGCGTTACGTAGGGCTTTTTGGATGGATGCATTTATTTGAGGTGAATGGATGGAAGCATTAAGTAGTGGAGGTTGGATGGATGCGCTAAGAAGGGGTGGTTGGATGGATGTGTTAACTAGGGGTGATTGGATGGATACATTAAATAGGGGTGGTTGGATCATTGCACTTAGTAAGGTGGTTGGACAGATGCGTTGAGTAGGAATGGTTGGATGGATACGGTAATTAGGCGTAGTGGGATGGATGCGATAAGTAGGAGTGGTTGAATAGATGCGTTAAGTAGGGGTGATTGGATGGATGCGTTAAGTACGGGTGGTTGAATGGATTGGATAAGTACGGGTGCTTGGATGGATGCGTTAAGTAGGGGTGGTTGGATGGATGCGTTATGTAGTGGTGGTTGAATGGATGCGGTATGTAGGGATGGTTGTTGGATGCTTTAAGTAGAGGTGAAAGAATGGATGCGTTAAGTAGGGGTGGGTCGATGGATGCATTAAGTTGAGGTGAATGGATGGAAGCATTAAGTAGGGGAGGTTGGATGGATTCGTTATGTAGAGGTGGTTGGATGGATGTATTAAGTACAGATGATTGGATGGATGCATTAAGTAGGGGTAGTTGGATGGACACGCTAAGTAGGGGTGGTTGGATGGATGCGTTAAGTAGGGGTGTTTGGACGGATGCGTTAAGTAGAGGTGGTTTGACGGATGCATTACGTAGGAGTGGTTGGATGAATGCGTTAAGTAGGGGGGATTGGATGGATGCGTTAAGTACGGGTGGTTGAAAGAATGGTATAAGTAGGGGTGGTTGGATGGATGCGTTAAGTAGGGGTGGTTGAATGGATGCTTTAAGTAGGGTGGTTGGATGGATGCGTTATGTAGTGGTGGTTGAATGGATTCGTTATGTAGGGATGGTTGTTGGATGCTTTAAGTAGAGGTGAATGGATGGATGCGTTACGTTGGGGTGGTTGGATGGATGCATTACGTGGGGCTTTTTGGATGGATGCATTTATTTGAAGTGAATGGATGGAAGCATTAAGTAGGGGAGGTTCGATGGATGCGTTAAGTAGGGGTGGTTGGATGAATGTGTTAAGTAGGGGTGATTGGATGGATACATTAAATAGGGGTTGTTGGATCAGTGCACTTAGTAAGGTGGTTGGATAGATGCATTGAGTAGGAATGGTTGGATGGATACGGTAATTAGGAGTGGTGGGATGGATGCGATAGGTAGGAGTGGTTGGATAGATGCGTTAAGTAGGGGTGATTGGATGGATGCGTTAAGTACGGGTGGTTGAATGGATTGGATAAGTAGGGGTGCTTGGATGGATGCGTTAAGTAGGGGTGTTTGAATGGATGCGTTATGTAGGGGTGGTTGGATGGATGCGTTATGTAGCGGTGGTTGAATGGATGCGGTATGTAGGGATGGTTGTTGGATGCTTTAAGTAGAGGTGAATGAATGGATGCGTTAAGTAGGGGTGGTTCGATGGATGCATTAAGTTGAGGTGAATGGAAGGATGCATTAAGTAGGCGAGGTTGGATGGATTCGTTATGTAGAGGTGGGTGTATGGATGTATTAAGTACAGGTGATTGGATAGATGCATTAAGTAGAGGTAGTTAGATGGATACGCTAAGAAGGGGTGTTTGGATGGATGCGTTAAGTAGGGGAGATTGGATGGATGCATTAGGTAGGAGTGGTTGGATTGATACGTTAAGTAGGGGTGGTTGGATGGATGCGTTAAGTAGGGGTGGTTGGATGGATGTGTTAAGTAGGGGTGATTTGATGGATGCATTAAGTAAGGGAGATTGGATGGATACAATAAATAAGGGGTGGTTGGATCAGTGCGCTTAGTAAGGTGGTTGGATAGATGCGTTGAGTAGGAATGGTTGGATGGATAGGGTAAGTACAAGTGGTGTGGTGGATGCGTTAAGTAGGGGTGGTTGGGTGGATACGCCAAGTAGTAGTGGTTGGATGGATTAGATAAGTATGGGTGGTTGGATGGGTGCGCTAAGTAGGGGTTGTTGAATGGATGCGTTATGTACGGGTGGTTGTTGGATGGGGGTGAATGGATGGATGCGCTAAGTAGGGGTGGTTGGATGGATGCATTAACGCATCCATCCAACCACCCTTACATAACGTATCCATCCAACCTCCCCTACTTACTGCTTCCATCCATTCACCTCAACTTAATGCATCCATCCAACCACCCCTACGTAACGCATCCATCCATTCACCTCTATTTAAAGCATCCAAACAACCTCAACTACGTAACGCATCCTTCCAACCACCCCTACATAACGCATCCATTCAACCACCCCTACTTAATGCATCCATCCAATCACCTCTACTTAATACATCCATCTAACCACCCCTACCTTACGCATCCATCCAACCACCCCTACATAACGCATCCATCCAACCTCCCCTACTTACTGCTTCCATCCATTCACCTCAACTTAATGCATCCATCCAACCATCCCTACGTAACGCATCCATCCATTCACCTCTATTTAAAGCATCCAACAACCACAACTACGTAACGCATCCATCCAACCACCCCTACATAACGCATCCATTCAACCACCCCTACTTAACGCATCCATCCAAGCACCCCTACTTATCCAATCCTTTCATCCACCCGTACTTAGCGCATCCATCCAATCACCCCTACTTAACGCATCCATCCAGCCACTACTGCTTAGCGTACCCATCCAACAACTCCTACTGAACACATCCATCCAACCACTCCTACTTAGCCCATCCATCCAACCACCACTATTTAACGCATCCGTCCAACCACCCCTACATAACTCATCAATCCAACCACCCCTAATTAACGCATCCATTCAACCATCCCTACATAACGCATCCATCCAACCAGCCCTACATAAAGCATCCTTCCAACCATCCCTACCTAATGCATCCATACAGCCACCCCTGTGCAACGCATCCATCCAACAACCTCTAATTAATGCATCCATCAATTCACCTCTACTTTGTACATCCATCCATTCACCTCTACGTAGCAAATCCATCCAACCACCTCTTCCTAACGTATCCATCCAACCACCCCTACTAACCGCTTCCATCCAATCACCCCAACTTAACGCATCCATCCCACCACTCGTACTTAACATATCCAACCAACCACCCCTTCTTAGCGCATCCATCCAACCACCCCTACCTAATGCTTCCATCCGTTCACCTCTACTTAATGCATCTATCCAACCACCCCTACTTAACGCATCCATCCAACCACCCCTACTAAACGCATCCATCCAATCACCCCAACTTAGCGCATCCATCCAAGCACCCCTACTTATCCAATCCATTCAACAACCCGTACTTAACGCATCCATCCAAACACCCCTAGTAAACGCGTCCATCCAACCACTCCTACTTATCGCATCCATCCCAGCACTCCCAATTACAGTATCAATACAACCATTCCTACTCAACGCATCTATCCAACCACCTTACTAAGCGCACTGATCCAACCACACCTTTTTAATGTATCCATCCAATCACCCCTACTTAACACTTCCATCCAACCACCGCTACTTAGCCTATCCATCCAACCACCCCTACATAACGCATCCATCCAACCTCCCCTACTTAATGCTTCCATCCATTCATCTCAACTTAATGCATCCATCCAAGCACCCCTACTTATGCAATCCATTCATCCACCCGTACTTAACGCATCCATCCAATCACCCCTACTTAACACATCCATCCAACCACTGCTACTTAGCCCATACATCCAACCACCCCTATTTAACGCATCCGTCCAACCACCCCTACATAACTCATCAATCCAACCGCCCCTAATTAACGCATCCATTCAACCACCCATACATAACGCATCCATCCAACCACCCCTACGTAACGCATCTATTCAACCAGCCCTACTTAGCGCATCCATCCAACCATCCCTACTTAACGCATCCATCCAACAACCTGTAATTAATGCATCCACCAATTCACCTCTACTAAGTACATCCATTCATTCACCTCTACGTAGCGAATCCATCCAACCTCCTCTTCGTAACGTATCCATCCAACCACCCCTACTAAACGCATACATCCAACCACCACTACATAACGCATCCATCCAACCTCCCCTACTTAATGCTTCCATCCATTCACCTCAACTTAATGCATCCATCCAACCACTCATACGTAACGTATCCATCCATTCACCTCTACTTACAGCATCCAACAACCACAACTAAGTAACGCAGCCATCCAACCACCCTTACATAACGCATCCATCTAACCACCCCTACTTTACGCATCCATCCAACCACCCCTACATAACGCATCCATCCAACCTCCCCTACTTAATGCTTCCATCCATTCACCTCAACTTAATGCATCCATCCAATCACCCCTACGTAACGCATCCATCCAACCACTACTCCTTAGCATACCCATCCAACCACTCCTACTTAGCACATCCATCCAACCACTCCTACTTAGCCCATCCATCCAACCACCCCTATTTAACGCATCCCTCCAACCACCCCTACATAACTCATCAATCCAACCACCATCCAACTACCACTACTTAATGCATCCATCCAATCACCTCTACTTAATACATCCATCCAAACACCCCTACTTTACGCCTCCACCCAACCACCCCTACATAACGCATCCATTCAATCACCACTACATAACGCATCCATCCAACCACCTTTACTTAACGCATGCATTCAACCGCCCCTACTTAACGCATCCATCCAAGCACCACTACTTATCCAATCCATTCAACCACCCGTACTTAACGCATCCATCCAATCACCCCTACTTAACGCATCCATCCAACCGCTCCTGCTTAGCGTATCCATCCAACAACTCCTACTTAATGCATCCATCCAACCACCCCTACGTAACGCGTCCATCCATTCACCTCTACTTAAAGCATCCATCAACCACCCCTACATAACGCATCCATTCAACCACCACTACATAACGCATTCATCCAACCACCCCTACATAACGCATCCATTCAACCACCCCTACTTAACGCATCCATCCAAGCACCCCTACCTATCCAATCCATTCATCCTCCCGAACTTAACGCATCCATCCAATCACCCCTACTTAACACATCCATCCAACCACTCATGCTTAGCGTATCCATCCAACCACTCCTACTTAGCGCATCCATCCAACAACTCCTACTTAGCGCATCCATCCTACCACCCCTATTTAACGCATCCGTCCAACCACCCCTACATAACTCATCAATCCAACCACCCCTAATTAACGCATCCCTTCAACCACCCCTTCACAGCGCATCCATCCAACCACCCCTACATAACGCATCTATTCAACCAGCCCTACTTAACGCATCCATGCAAACATCCCTACTTATTGCATCTAACCAACCACCCCTGTGGAACGCATCCATCCAACAACCTCTAATTAATGCATCCATCAATTCACCTCTACTTAGTATATCCATCCATTCACCTCTACTTAGCGAATCCATCCAACCACCTCTTCATATCTTATCCATCCATTCACCTCTACTTAACGCATCCTTCCAACCACCCCTACATAACGTATCTATCCAATCTCCCCTACTTAACGCATCCATCCAATCACCTCTTCTTAACGCATGCATCCAACCACCCCTATTTAACGTATCCATCCATTCTTCCCTACCTAATCCTTTCAATCACCCCTTCTTAGCATATCAATCCTACCACTCCTATTTATTGCTACCATCCAATCACACCTACTTAACGCATCCATCCAACCACCCCTACTTAGCGCATCCATCCAACCACCCCTATTTAACGAATCCTTCCAACCACCCCTACTTAACGTATCCATCCAACTACCACTAATTAATGCATCCATCCAATCACCTCTACTTAAACCATCCAACGACCACCCCTACATAACGAATCCATTCAACCACCACTACATAACGCATCCATCCAACCACCCTTAATTAACGCATCCCTTCAACTACCCCTACTTAACGCATCCATCCAAGCACCCCTACTTATCCAATCCATTCAACCACCCGTACTTAACGCATCCATCCAATCACCCCTACTTAACACATCCATCCAACCACTCCTGCTTAGCGTATCCATCCAACCACTCCTAATTAGCGCATCCATCCAACCACTCCTACTTAGCGCATCCATCCAACCACCCCTACATAACTCATCAATCCAACCACCCATAATTAAGGCATCCATTCAACCACTCCTACATAACGCATCCATCCAACCACCTCTACATAACGCATCTATTCAAGCAGCCCTAGTTAAAGTATCCATCCAACCATCCCTACTTAATGCATCCATCCAACCAGCCCTGTGTAACGCATCCATCCAACAACCCCTAATTAATGCATCCATCAATTCACCTCTACTTAGTATATCCATCCATTCACAACTACATATCGTATCCATCCATTCCCCTCTACTTAACGCGTCCATCCAACCAGCCCTACATAACGTATCCCTCCAACCACCCCTATTTAATGCATCAATTGAAACACCCGTACTTAAAGCATCCATCCAACCACCCCTACATAACGCATCCATTCAACCACCCCTACTTAACGCATCCATCCAACCACCCCTTACATAACGCATCCATTCAACCAACCCTACTTAACGCATCCATAAAAACACCCCGACTTATAGCTTCTATCCAACCACTCCTACTTAATATATCCATCCAACCACTCCTAATTAACGCATCCACCCAAACAACCTACTTAGCGCATTCATCCAACCACCCCTTCTTAACGCATCCATCCAACCACCCATATTTAACGTATACATCCAATCTCCCCTACTTAATGCATCCATCCAATCACCCCTACTTTACGCACCCATCCAAACACAACCAACCCTACTTATCGTATCAATCCAACCACTCCTACTTAAAGCATCAATCCAACCACCCCCACATAACGCATCCATTCAACCACCCCTACTTAACACATCCATCCAACCACTAGTAATTAACGTATCCATCCAACCACTCCTACTTAGCGAATCCATCCAACCACTCCTACTTAACGTATCCATCCAACCACCCCTACTAAACGCATCCGTCCAATCACCCCTATTTAACGCATCCATCCCACCACTCGTACATAACGTATCCATCCAACCACTCCTACCTAATGCATCCATTCAATCACCCCTTCTTAACGTATCAATCCAACCACTCGTACATAATGCATCCATCCAATCACCCCTACTTAGCGCATCCATCCAACCACCCCTACTTAGCGCATCCATCCAACCACCCCTATTTAACGCATCCATCCAACCACCCCTACATAACGGATCCATCCAATCACCTCTACTTAATACATCCATCTAACCACCCCTACTTTACGCCTCCATCCAACCACCCCTGCATAACGCATCCATCCAACCTCCCCTACTTAATGCTTCCATCCATTCACCTCAACTTAATGCATCCATCCAACCACCCCTACGTAACGCATCCATTCATTCACCTCTACTTAAAGCATCCAACAACCACAACTACGTAACGCATCCATCCAACCACCCCTACCTAACGCATCCATTCAACCACCCCTACTTAACGCATCCATCCAAGCACCCCTACTTATCCAATCCATTCATCCACCCGTACTTAACGAATCCATCCAATCACCCCTACTTAACGCATCCATCCAACCACTACTGCTTAGCGTACCCATCCTGCCACTCCTACTTAACACATCCATCCAACCACTCCTACGTAGCCCATCCATCCAACCACCGCTAATTAACGCATCCATTCAACCACCTCTACATAACGCATCCATCCAACCACCCCTGCATAACGCATCCATCCAACCATCCCTACCTAATGCATCCCTACAACCACCCCTGTGCAACGCATCCATCCAACAACCTCTAATTAATGCATCCATCAATTCACCTCTACTTAGTAAATCCATCCATTCACCTCTACGTAACAAATCCATCCAACCACCTCTTCGTAACGTATCCATCCAACCACCCCTACTAAACGCATCCATCCAATCACCCCAACTTAATGCATCCATCCCACCACTCGTACTTATCATATCCATCCAACCACTCCTAGGTAACGCATCCATCCAAACACCCCTACATAACGCATCCATTCAACCACCCCTACTTAGCGTATCCATCGAACCATCCCTTCTTAGCGCATCCATCCAACCACCCCTACCTAATGTTTCCATCCATTCACCTCTACTTAATGCATCTATCCAACCACCCCTACCTTACGCATCCATCCAACCTCCCCTACTTAATGCTTCCATCCATTCACCTCAACTTAATGCATCCATCCAACCACCCCTACTTAGCGCATCCATCCATTCACCTCTACTTACAACATCCAACAACCACCCGTACATAACGCATCCATTCAACCACTCCTACTTAGCGCATCCATCTAACCACCCCTACTTATCTAATCCATCCAACCACTCCTACTTGGCGTATCCATCCAATCTCCCCTACTTAACGCATCCACCCCACCACTCGTACTTACCGTATCCATCCAACCATACCTACTCAACGCATCTATCCAACCACCTTAGTAAGCGCACAGATCCAACCGCCCCTATTTAATGTATCCATCCAATCTCCCCTACTTAATGCATCCATCCAATCTCCCCTACTTATCACATCCATCCAACCAACCCTACTTAACGCATCAATCCAACCACTCCTACTTAATGCATCCATCCAATCTCTCCTACTTAACGCATCCATCCAATCACCTCTACTTAGCGTATCCATCCAACTACCCCTACTTAATGCATCCATCCAATCACCTGTACTTAATACATCCATCCAACCACCCCTACTTTTATCATCCATCCAATCTCCCCTACTTAATGCATCCATCCAATCACCCCTACTTTACGCACCCATCCAAACACAACCAACCCTACTTATCGTATCAATCCAACCACTCCTACTTAAAGCATCAATCCAACCACCCCCACATAACGCATCCATTCAACCACCCCTACTTAACACATCCATCCAACCACTAGTAATTAACGTATCCATCCAACCACTCCTACTTAGCGAATCCATCCAACCACTCCTACTTAACGTATCCATCCAACCACCCCTACTAAACGCATCCGTCCAATCACCCCTATTTAACGCATCCATCCCACCACTCGTACATAACGTATCCATCCAACCACTCCTACCTAATGCATCCATTCAATCACCCCTTCTTAACGTATCAATCCAACCACTCGTACATAATGCATCCATCCAATCACCCCTACTTAGCGCATCCATCCAACCACCCCTACTTAGCGCATCCATCCAACCACCCCTATTTAACGCATCCATCCAACCACCCCTACATAACGGATCCATCCAATCACCTCTACTTAATACATCCATCTAACCACCCCTACTTTACGCCTCCATCCAACCACCCCTGCATAACGCATCCATCCAACCTCCCCTACTTAATGCTTCCATCCATTCACCTCAACTTAATGCATCCATCCAACCACCCCTACGTAACGCATCCATTCATTCACCTCTACTTAAAGCATCCAACAACCACAACTACGTAACGCATCCATCCAACCACCCCTACCTAACGCATCCATTCAACCACCCCTACTTAACGCATCCATCCAAGCACCCCTACTTATCCAATCCATTCATCCACCCGTACTTAACGAATCCATCCAATCACCCCTACTTAACGCATCCATCCAACCACTACTGCTTAGCGTACCCATCCTGCCACTCCTACTTAACACATCCATCCAACCACTCCTACGTAGCCCATCCATCCAACCACCGCTAATTAACGCATCCATTCAACCACCTCTACATAACGCATCCATCCAACCACCCCTGCATAACGCATCCATCCAACCATCCCTACCTAATGCATCCCTACAACCACCCCTGTGCAACGCATCCATCCAACAACCTCTAATTAATGCATCCATCAATTCACCTCTACTTAGTAAATCCATCCATTCACCTCTACGTAACAAATCCATCCAACCACCTCTTCGTAACGTATCCATCCAACCACCCCTACTAAACGCATCCATCCAATCACCCCAACTTAATGCATCCATCCCACCACTCGTACTTATCATATCCATCCAACCACTCCTAGGTAACGCATCCATCCAAACACCCCTACATAACGCATCCATTCAACCACCCCTACTTAGCGTATCCATCGAACCATCCCTTCTTAGCGCATCCATCCAACCACCCCTACCTAATGTTTCCATCCATTCACCTCTACTTAATGCATCTATCCAACCACCCCTACCTTACGCATCCATCCAACCTCCCCTACTTAATGCTTCCATCCATTCACCTCAACTTAATGCATCCATCCAACCACCCCTACTTAGCGCATCCATCCATTCACCTCTACTTACAACATCCAACAACCACCCGTACATAACGCATCCATTCAACCACTCCTACTTAGCGCATCCATCTAACCACCCCTACTTATCTAATCCATCCAACCACTCCTACTTGGCGTATCCATCCAATCTCCCCTACTTAACGCATCCACCCCACCACTCGTACTTACCGTATCCATCCAACCATACCTACTCAACGCATCTATCCAACCACCTTAGTAAGCGCACTGATCCAACCGCCCCTATTTAATGTATCCATCCAATCTCCCCTACTTAATGCATCCATCCAATCTCCCCTACTTATCACATCCATCCAACCAACCCTACTTAACGCATCAATCCAACCACTCCTACTTAATGCATCCATCCAATCTCTCCTACTTAACGCATCCATCCAATCACCTCTACTTAGCGTATCCATCCAACTACCCCTACTTAATGCATCCATCCAATCACCTGTACTTAATACATCCATCCAACCACCCCTACTTTTATCATCCATCCAACCTCCCCTACTTAATGCTTCCATCCAAACACCTCAACTTAACGCATCCATCAAAACACCCCTACTTATCGCATCCATACAACCACTCCTACTTAACGTAACCATCCAACCACTGATAATTAACGCATCCACCCAACCAACCTACTTAGAGCATTCATCCAACCACACATTCTTAACGCATCCACCCAACCACCCCTATTTAACGTATCAATCCAATCTCCCCTACTTAACGCACCCATCCAATCACCTCTTCTTAACGCATGCATCCATCGAACCACCCCTACTTAACGCATCCATTCATTCACCTCTACCTAAAGCATCCAACAACCATCCCTACATAACGCATCCATTCAACCACCACTACATAACGCATCCATCCAACCACCCCTACATAATGCATCCATTCAAACACCCCTACTTAACGCATCCATCCAATCACCCCTACTTAACGCATGGATCCAACCACTCCTAATTAACGTATCCATCCAACCACCCTTAATAAACGCATCCATCCAACCACTCCTACTTGACGTATCCACCCAACCACCCCTACTAAACGCATCCATCCAATCACCCCTACTTAACGCATCCATCCCACCACTCGTACTTAACGTATCCATCCAACCACTCCTACCTAATGCATCCATTCCATCACCCCTTCTTAACGTATCAATACAACCACTCTTACTTAATGCATCCATCCAATCACCTCTACTTAACGCATCCATCCAACCACCCCTACTTAGCGGATCCATCCATTCACCTCAACTTAATGCATCCATCCATCCACCCCTACGTAACGCATCCATCCATTCATCTCTACTTAAAGCACCCAACAACCACAACTACGTAACGCATCCATCCAACCACCCCTACATAACGCATCCATCCAAGCACCCCTACTTATGCAATCCATTCATCCACCCGTACTGAACGCATCCATCCCATCACCCCTACTTAACGCATCCATCCAACCACTACTGCTTAGCGTACCCATCCAATCACTCCAACTTAACACATCCATCCAACAACACCTACATAACTCATCAATCTAACCACCCCTAATTAACGCATACATTCAACCACCCCTACATAACGCATCCATCCAACCACCCCTACATAACGCATGCATCCAACCATCCCTACCTAATGCATCCATACAACCACCCCTGTGCAACGCATCCATCCAACAACCTCTAATTAATGCATCCATCAATTCAGCTCTACTTAGTACATCCATCCATTCACCTCTACGTAACAAATCCACCCAACCACCTCTTCGTAACGTATCCACCCAACCACCCCTACTAAACGCATCCATCCAATCACCCCAACTTAACGTATCCATCGAACCACCCCTTCTTAGCGCATCCATCCAACCACCCCTACCTAATGCTTCCATCCATTCACCTCTATTTAATGCATCTATCCAACCACCCCTACCTAACGCATCCATCCAACTTCCCCTACTTAATGCTTCCATCCATTCCCCTCAACTTAATGCATCCATCCAACCACCCCTACTTAGCGCATCCATCCAACCACCCCTACTTATCTAATCCATCCAGCCAGTCCTACTTGGCGGATCCATCCAATCACCCCTACCTAGCGCATCCACCCCACCACTCGCACTTACCGTATGCATCCAACCATTCCTACTCAACGCATCTATCCAACCACATTACTAAGCGCACTGATCCAACCACCCCTATTTAATGTATCCACCCTATCTCCCCTACTTAATGCATCCATCCAATCACCCCTACTTAACGCATCCATCCAACCTCCCCTTTTTAACGTAACAATCCAACCACTCCTACTTACTTAATGCATCCATCCAATCTCTCCTACTTAATGCATCCATCCAACCACCCCTACATAGCGTATCCATCCAACTACCCCTACTTAATGCATCCATCCAATCACCTGTACTTAATACATCCATCCAACCTCCCCTACTAAATGCTTCCATCCGTTCAACTCAACTTAATGCATCCATCAAACCACCCCTACTTAACGCATCCATTCATTCACCTCTACTTAAAGCATCCAACAACCATCCCTACATAACGCATCCATTCAACCACCACTATATAACGCATCCATCCAACCACCCCTACATAACGCATCCATTCAAACACCCCTACTTAACGCATCCATCCAAACACCCTACTTATCCAATCCATTCAACCACCCGTAGTTAACGCATCCATCTAATCACCCCTACTTAACGCATCCATCCAACCACTCCTGCTTAACGCATCCATCCCACCACTCCTAAATACCGTATCCATCCAACCATTCCTACTCAACGCATCTATCCAACCACCTTACTAAGCGAACTGATCCAACCACCCCTATTTAATGTATACATCCAATCACCCCTACTTAACACATCCATCCAACAACCCCTACTTAGCGCATCCATCCAACCACCCCTACATAACGCATCCATCCAAACTCCCCTACTTAATGCTTCCTCAACTTAATGCGTCCATCGAACCACCTCTATTTAACCCAACCATTCATTCACCTCTATTTAAAGCATCCAAAAACCACCCCTACATAACGCATCCATTCAACCACCAGTACATAACGCATTCATCCAAGCACCCCTACATAACGCATCCATTCAAACACCCCTACTTAACGCATCCATCCAAGCACCCCTACTTATCCAATCCATTCAACCACCCGTACTTAACGCATCCATCCAATCACCCCTACTTAACGCATCCATCCAACCACTCGTACTTAACGTATCCATCCAACCACCCCTACTAAACGCATCCATCCAATCACCCCTACTTAACGCATCCATCCCGCCACTCGTACTTAACGTATCCATCCAACCACTCCTACCTAATGCATCCATTCAATCACCCCTTCTTAACGTTTCAATCCAACCACTCCTATCAATCCAATCCATCCCATCACCTCTACTTAATACATCCATCTAACCACCCCTACTTTACGCATCCATCCAACCACCCCTGCATAACGCATCCATCCAACCTCCCCTACTTAATGCTTCCATCCATTCACCTTAACTTAATGCATCCATCCAACCACCCCTACGTAACACATCCATCCATTCACCTCTACTTAAAGCAGCCAACAACCATAACTACGTAACGCATCCATCCAACCACCCCTACTTATCCAATCCATTCATCCCCCGTACTTAACGCATCCATCCAACCACTACTGCTTAGCGTACCCATCCAACCACTCCTACTTATCACATCCATCCAACCACTCCTACTTAGCCCACCTATCCAACCACCCCTATTTAACGCATCCGTCCAACCACCCCTACTTAACGCATCCATCCAACCTCCCCTTTTTAACGTAACAATCCAACCACTCCTACTTACTTAACGCATCCATCCAATCTCTCCTACTTAATGCATCCATCCAACCACCCCTACATAGCGTATCCATCCAACTACCCCTACTTAATGCATCCATCCAATCACCTGTACTTAATACATCCATCCAACCTCCCCTACTAAATGCTTCCATCCATTCACCTCAACTTAATGCATCCATCAAACCACCCCTACTTAACGCATCCATTCATTCACCTCTAGTTAAAGCGTCCATCAACCATCCCTACATAACGCATCCATTCAACCACCACTACATAACGCATCCATCCAACCACCCCTATATAACGCATCCATTCAAACACCCCTACTTAACGCATCCATCCAAGCACCCCTACTTATCCAATCCATTCAACCACCCGTACTTAACGCATCCATCCAATCACCCCTACTTAACGCATCCATCCAACCACTCCTACTTAACGCATCCATCCCACCACTCCTAAATACCGTATCCATCCAACCATTCCTACTCAACGCATCTGTCCAACCACCTTTCTAAGCGCACTGATCCAAACACCCCTATTTAATGTATCCATCCAATCACCCCTACTTAACATATCCATCCAACAACCCCTACTTAACGCATCCATCCAACCACCTCTACATAACGCATCCATCCAACCTCCCCTACTTAATGCTTCCATCCATTCACCTCAACTTAATGCATCCATCGAACCACCCCTAATTAACGCATCCATTCATTCACCTCTACTTAAAGCATCCAACAACCATCCCTACATAGCGCATCCATTCAACCACCACTACATAAGGCATCCATTCAAACACCCCTACTTAACGCATCCATCCAAGCACCCCTACTTATCCAATCCATTCAACCACCCGTAGTTAACGCATCCATCTAATCACCCCTACTTAACGCATCCATCCAACCACTCCTACTTAACGCATCCATCCCACCACTCCTAAATACCGTATCCATCCAACCATTCCTACTCAACGCATCTATCCAACCACCTTACTAAGCGCACTGATCCAACCACCCCTATTTAATGTATACATCCAATCACCCCTACTTAACACATCCATCCAACAACCCCTTCTTAGCGCATCCATCCAACCACCCCTACATAACGCATCCATCCAAACTCCCCTACTTAATGCTTCCTCAACTTAATGCATCCATCGAACCACCCCTACTTAACCCTCCATTCATTCACCTCTATTTAAAGCATCCAAAAACCACCCCTACATAACGCATCCATTCAACCACTAGTACATAACGCATCCATCCAACCACCCCTACATAATGCATCCATTCAAACACCCCTACTTAGCGCATCCATCCAAGCACCCCTACTTATCCAATCCATTCATCCACCCGTACTTAACGCATCCATCCAATCACCCCTACTTAACGCATCCATCCAACCACTACTGCTTAGCGTACCCATCCACCCACTCCTACTTATCACATCCATCCAACCACTCCTACTTAGCCCACCTATCCAACCACCCCTATTTAACGCATCCGTCCAACCACCCCTACTTAAAGCATCCATCCAACCTCCCCTTTTTAACGTAACAATCCAACCACTCCTACTTATTTAATGCATCCATCCAATCTCTCCTACTTAATGCATCCATCCAACCACCCCTACATAGCGTATCCATCCAACTACCCCTACTTAATGCATCCATCCAATCACCTGTACTTAATACATCCATCCAACCTCCCCTACTAAATGCTTCCATCCATTCACCTCAACTTAATGCATCCATCAAACCACCCCTACTTAACGCATCCATTCATTCACCTCTACTTAAAGCATCCAATAACCATCCCTACATAACGCATCCATTCAACCACCACTACATAACGCATCCATCCAACCACCCCTACATAACGCATCCATTCAAACACCACTACTTAACGCATCCATCCAAGCACCCCTACTTATCCAATCCATTCAACCACCCGTACTTAAGGCATCCATCCAATCACCCCTACTTAACGCATCCATCCAACCACTCCTACTTAACCCATCCATCCCACCACTCCTAAATACCGTATCCATCCAACCATTCCTACTCAACGCATCTATCCAACCACCTTACTAAGCGCACTGATCCAAACACCCCTATTTAATGTATCCATCCAATCACCCCTACTTAACATATCCATCCAACAACCCCTACTTAACGCATCCATCCAACCACCCCTACATAATACATCCATCCAACCTCCCCTACTTAATGCTTCCATCCATTCACCTCAACTTAATGCATCCATCGAACCACCCCTAATTAACGCATCCATTCATTCACCTCTACTTAAAGCATCCAACAACCATCCCTACATAACGCTTCCATTCAACCACCACTACATAACGCATCCATCCAACCACCCCTACATAAGGCATCCATTCAAACACCCCTACTTAACGCATCAATCCAAACACCGTACTTATCCAATCCACTCAACCACCCGTAGTTAACGCATCCATCTAATCACCCCTACTTAACGCATCCATCCAACCACTCCTACTTAACGCATCCATCCCACCACTCCTAAATACCGTATCCATCCAACCATTCCTACTCAACGCATCTATCCAACCACCTTACTAAGCGCACTGATCCAACCACCCCTATTTAATGTATACATCCAATCACCCCTACTTAACACATCCATCCAACAACCCCTACTTAGCGCATCCATCCAACCACCCCTACATAAGGCATCCATCCAAACTCCCCTACTTAATGCTTCCATCCATTCACCTCAACTTAATGCATCCATCGTACCACCCCTACTTAACCCAACCATTCATTCACCTCTATTTAAAGCATCCAAAAAACCACCCCTACATAACGCATCCATTCAACCACCAGTACATAACGCATCCATCCAAGCACCCCTACATAACGCATCCATTCAAACACCCCTACTTAACGCATCCATCCAAGCACCCCTACTTATCCAATCCATTCAACCACCCGTACTTAACGCATCCATCCAATCACCCCTACTTAACGCATCCATCCAACCACTCGTACTTAACGTATCCATCCAACCACCCCTAATAAACGCATCCATCCAACCACTCCTACTTAACGTATCCATCCAACCACCCCTACTAAACGTATCCTTCCAATCACCCCTACTTAACGCATCCATCCCGCCACTCGTACTTAACGTATCCATCCAACCACTCCTACCTAATGCATCCATTCAATCACCCCTTCTTAAAGTATCAATCCAACCACTCCTACTTAATGCATCCATCCAACTACCCCTACTTAATGCATCCATCCCATCACCTCTACTTAATACATCCATCTAACCACCCCTACTATAAGCATCCATCCAACCACCCCTGCATAACGCATCCATCCAAACTCCCCTACTTAATGCTTCCATCCATTCACCTTAACTTAATGCATCCATCCAACCACCCTTACGTAACACATCCATCCATTCACCTCTACTTAAAGCATCCAACAACCATAACTACGTAACGCATCCATTCAACCACCCCTACATAATGCATCCATTCAAACACCCCTACTTAGCGCATCCATCCAAGCACCCCTACTTATCCAATCCATTCATCCACCCGTACTTAACGCATCCATCCAATCACCCGTACTTAACGCATCCATCCAACCACTACTGCTTAGCTTACCCATCCAACCACTCCTACTTATCACATCCATCCAACCACTCCTACTTAGCCCACCTATCCAACCACCCCTATTTAACGCATCCGTCCAACCACCCCTACATAATTCATCAATCCAACCACCCCTAATTACCGCATCCATTCAACCACCCCTACATAACGCATCATCCAACCACCCCTACATAACGCATCCATCCAACCATCCCTATCTAATGCATCCATACTACCACCCCTGTGCAACACATCCAACCAACAACCTCTAATTAATGCATCCATCAATTCACCTCTACTTAGTACATCCATCCATTCACCTCTACGTAACGAATCCATCCAACCACCTCTTCGTAACGTGTCCATCCAACCACCCCTACTAAACGCATCCATCCAACCACCCCTACATAACGCATTCATCCAACCTCCCCTACTTAATGCTTCCATCCATTCACCTCAACTTAACGCATCCATCCAACCACCCCTACGTAACGCATCCATCCATTCACCTCTGCTTAAAGCATCCAACAACCACCCCTACATAACGAATCCATTCAACCACCACTACATAACGCATCCATCCAACCACCCTTCCTTAACGCATCCATTCAACCACCCCTACTAAACGCATCCATCCAACCACCCCTACTTATGCCATCCATTCAACCACCCGTAGTTAACGTATCCATCCAATCACCCCTACTTAACGCATCCATCCAACCACTCCTACGTAATGCATCCGTCAAACCACCTCTACTTAACGCATCCATCCAAACACCCCTACTTAACGCATCCATCCAACCACCCCTACTTAACGCATCCATTCAACCACCCGTACTTAGCGCATCCATCCAATCACCCCTACTTACCGCATCCATTGAACCACCCCTACTTATCGCATCCACCCAACCACCCGTAATTAAAGCATCCATCCAACTACCTCTATATATCGGATCCATCCAACCACCCCTACTTAACGCATCCACCCCACCACTCCTACTTAGCGCTTCCATTCAACCACCCCTAATTAACGCATCCATACAACTCCCTACTTAATGCAACCATCCAACCACCCCTCCTTAGCGCATCCATCCTACCACCCCTACCTAACGCATCCATTCAACCACCCCTTCTTATCGAATCCATTCAACCACCTCTACTTATCCCATCCATTCAACCACCCGTACTTAACGCATCCATCCAATAACCCCTACTTATCGTGTCCATCCAACCACCCGTACTTAACGTATCTATCCCACCACTCCTACTTAATGCACCCATTCAAACACCCCTTCTTTACTTATCAATCCAACCACTCCTACTTAATGCATCCATCCAATCACCCCTACTTAACGCATCCATCCAACCACCCCTACATAACGCATCAATCCAACCACCCTTAATTAACGCATCCATTCAACCACCCTTACTTAGCGCATCCATCCAACCACCCCTACATAACGCATGCATTCAACCACATATATATAACGCATCCATCCAAAAATCTGATAGACGGGTTACATATTTCTGTGAAGTCCTGAACCACCCTCAGCCAGATGATCCCGCCGACCCCCGCCACTGACAGATGACCTCAACATCGACACCAGTCTCCCAACAGAAGCGGAAGTTAGAAATGCCATCAAAGCTATGAAGAGTGGAAAGCGAGTGGAAAAGCCCCAAGCGTAGACTCCATCCATGCTGAAATGTTGAAGGCCGACCTCAGTACAGCTACAAGTGTCCTGACTAACTTGTTCGACACCATTTTGGACAAAGAGACTATCCCAAGTGACTGGGGCAAAGGACTCATTATAAAGATCCCTAAGAAAGGCAACCTCCAAGTCTGTGACAAATGGCGAGGAATCACACTCTTGTCCATCACCAGCAAAGCCTTCTGTAGAATCCTTCTTGGAAGAAACGAGACAGCTATTGACAAGAAGCTCAGGCAAGAACAAGCGGGATTCCGAAAGAGAAGAGGGTGCATTGATCAGATCTTTGCATTGAGAAACATCATAGAGCAGACTCTAGAATGGAACTGCCCACTGTATATCAACTTCATTGATTTCAAAAAGGCCTTTGACAGTATCCACCATGACACTCTGTAGAAGATCGTAAGATCTTATGGAGTACCTCTAAAGATTGTTTCACTGATAAAGATGTTCTACAACCACTTTGAATGCAGTGTCATCCTCAGTAATACATCCTCTGAATGATTCCCAGTGAAATCGGGTGTTAGACAGGGATATATCCTCTCGCCCATCCTCTTCTTGGTCGTCATCGACTGGGCTATGCGGAAAACTACATCAGATAAACCCAGGGGTATCCAGTGGACTCCCTTTTCCCAGCTAGAAGACCTCGACTTTGCTGATGACCTTGCATTTCTATCAGCAAAGCGTGACCATCTGCAGGAAAAACTGATAGATTAGAGAAATATGCAAAGCAAACTGGGCTTACCATCAATACATCCAAGACACAAGTGATGAGCATCAACGCCACACCAACCGCACCTGTTACCGTAAATGGTGAACCACTTCAGTTTGTACAGGACTTTACTTACTTGGGTAGTCTCATCAGCAAAGACAATGGAGGCCAAAAAGACATCAAGGCAAGACTCAGTAAAGCCCGCTGTGCTTTCGCCAAACTGCAGAACATTTGGAAGTCTAACCAGTACACCACCAAAACAAAGATAAGACTTTACAACAGTAATGTGAAGTCCATCCTACTGTATGGCTCAGAGTGCTGGCGAGTGGTTAAAGGGGACATGGCAAAGATCGACGCGTTCCACAATGGATGTCTCAGAAAGATCTGCCGAATATTCTGGCCCAATAAGATCTCCAACGTGGCCCTGTATAAGAAGACGGGCTGCAACAGTGCTGTCCTAGAAATGAAACGCAGACGGCTGAGATGGCTAGGACACGTCCTGCGAATGCCCGTAGACAGCATCCCGAAAGTGGCACTCAGATGGATACCACCAGGAAAAAGGAAGCTAGGACGGCCAGTGATGACGTGGCGACAGACAGTAATGGCCGAGCTGAGAGAGAAGGGGCTGTCATGGGGAGAGGCTCAGGCCTCAGCCAAGGACAGGACCTTGTGGCGGAAGATTGTTGTAGCCTTATGTCCCACTGGGGACGAAGAGGATTAAGTAAGTAAGTAATCCAACCATCCCTACATAACGCATCCTTTCAACCAGCCCTAGTTAACGCTTCCATCCAACCACCCCTACTTAGTGCATCCATCCAACCACCACTAAGTAACGCATCCATCCAACAAACCCTAATTAATGCATCCATCAATTCAACTCTACTTAATACACCCATTCAACCACCCCTACTTAACGTATCCATCCAACCACCTCTACTTAACGCATCCATCCAACCACCCTACTTAACGCATCCATCCTATCACCCCTACTTAACGCATCCATTCAACCACCCCTACGTAGCGCATCCATCAAACCACACATACTTAATGCTTCCATCCATTCACCTCAACTTAGTGCATCCGTCCAACCACACCTACTTAACGCATCCATCCATTCACATCCATCCAACTACCACTACTTAATGCATCCATCCAATCACCTCTACTTAATACATCCATCCAACCACCCCTACTTTACGCCTCCATCCAACCACCCCTACGTAACGCATCCATCCATTCACCTCTACTTAAAGCATCCAACATCCACCCCTACTTAACGCATCCATTGAACCACCACTACATAATGCATCCATCCAACCACCCCTACATAACGCATCCATTCAACCACCCCTACTTAACGCATCCATCCAAACACCCCTACTTATACAATCCATTCAACCACCAGAACTTAACGCATCCATCCAATCACCCCTAGTTAACGCATCAATACAACCACTCCTGCTTAGCGTATCCATCCAACCACTCCTACTTAACGCATCCATCATACCACCCCTATTTAACGCATCCATCCAACCACCCCTACATAACTCATCAATCCAACCACCCCTAATTAACGCATCCATCCAAACACCCCTACTTATACAATCCATTCAACCACCCGAACTTAACGCATCCATCCAATCACCCCTAGTTAACGCATCCATACAACCACTCCTACTTAGCGTATCCATCCAACCACTCCTACTTAACGCATCCATCAAACCACCCCTATTTAACGCATCCATCCAACCACCCCTACATAACTCATCAATCCAACCACCCCTAATTAACGCATCCATTCAACCACCCCTACATAACGTATCCATCCAACCATCTATACATAACGCATCTTTTCAACAGGCCCTACTTAACGCCACATACGCACCGACACACGGACTCACACACGCGCCCACACATGCACACATACACAGAAGCACCACACACGCACCCACCCACACACTCGCACGCACCCACACACATACACCCATCCACACACATCCGGACCCACACACACAAATCCACACACGCACCGACACACACACCGACTCACGCACACACAAACATGCACCAACACAAACGCTCCCACACCCACGCACCCACGCACCCACTTACGCGCACGCGCACGCGCACGCGCACGCGCACGCGCACGCGCACGCGCACGCGCACGCGCACGCGCACGCGCACGCGCACGCGCACGCGCACGCGCACGCGCACGCGCACGCGCACGCGCACGCGCACGCGCACGCGCACGCGCACGCGCACGCGCACGCGCACGCGCACGCGCACGCGCACGCGCACGCGCACGCGCACGCGCACGCGCACGCGCACGCGCACGCGCACGCCCACGCGCACGCGCACGCGCACGCGCACGCGCACGCGCACGCGCACGCGCACGCGCACGCGCACGCGCACGCGCACGCGCACACGCACCCGCACACGCACACGCACACGCACACGCACACGCACACGCACACGCACACGCACACGCACACGCACACGCACACGCACACGCACACGCACACGCACACGCACACGCACACGCACACGCACACGCACACGCACACGCACACGCACACGCACACGCACACGCACACGCACACGCACACGCACACGCACACGCACACGCACACGCACACGCACACGCACACGCACACGCACACGCACACGCACACGCACACGCACACGCACACGCACACGCACACGCACACGCACACGCACACGCACACGCACACGCACACGCACACGCACACGCACACGCACACGCACACGCACACGCACACGCACACGCACACGCACACGCACACGCACACGCACACGCACACCCACACGCACAGGCACACGCACACGCACACGCACACGCACACGCACACGCACACGCACACGCACACGCACACGCACACGCACACGCACACGCACACATACACACACCACGTACACACACGCACCCACACACGAATCCACACACGTACCCACACACGCACCGCCACAAACAAACACAATCACCGACACCCACGCAATCACTCACACTCAACCTCACACGCACGCACACGAGCACCCACACAAGCCCCGTCACACACACATGCACCCAAACACGCACCTACACGCGCACCAACACACGCATACATGCGCGCCAACACACGCACACATACACACATGCACCACATACGCACTCTCACACACGCAACCACACAAACACACACAGGCGCCAACACAGCACCCACACACATGCACCCACCCACACACGCACACAAATGAGACAGCACACGTACACACACACGCACCCACACACTTACCCATCGACACTCACATGCACCCTCACACACGCACCCACACGCACGCACTCACACACGCACACACACGCACCAACACACGCACACACACACATAGGCACTCTAACAACCACACACACACACACACACACACACACACACACACACACACACACACACACACACACACACACACACACATGCACATATTCGCCCACACGGGCACAACTACACACACACGCACGCACGCACACACCAACCCACCCACACACGAATTCACAAACGTACCTACACAGCACCGACACACGCACACACATCCACCAACACACACGCACTCACTCACACTCACCCACACACACACATGCGCGCCAACACACTCACCTACACACGCACCCATACACGCACACATGCGCGCCAACACACGCACACATACACGCACCCATGCACCTACACAAGCTTCCACACACGCACCAACACACGCACACACACGCGCCAACACACTCACACATGCTCCACAGACGCACCCAGACCCACACACAAATCCACACATGCACCGACACACAAACCGACTCACGCACACACAAACATGCACCCACACAAACGCTCCCACACAAACACACACACACACACACACACAAACGCACGGAAGCACCAGCACACATGCACCCACACACACATACACACACACGCACCCACACACATGCACCCACCCACACACGCACACACATGAGCCAGCAGACGCAAACACACACACGCACCCACACACACACACAACGACACTCACATGCACCTCCACACGCAACGATACACATACACATGCACCCACACACACGTACCCACACGCACGCACCCACACACGCACACCCACGCACCAACACACGCACGCACACATACAGGCACTCTAACACCTACACACACACACAAACACAGACACACACACAAAAACACACACAAACATATATACACACAACCATACAGACACACACACACAAGCACACACTCGCTCACACACACACACACATACACACACACGCAGGCACACACAGGCACCCACACACGAATCCACACACGTACCCACACAGGCACCGACACACGCACACACAAACATGCACCCACACAAACGTTCCCACACACACACACACACACACACACACACACACACACACAAATGCACACATTCGCCCACACACGCAGAAATGCACACACGCACGCACACACGCAACCACACACGAATCCACACACGTACCCACACACCCCCCGACACACGCACACACATGCACCCACACACACGCACTCACTCACACTCACCCACACACACGCGCGCGCGCCAACACACGCACCCACACAAGCCCCGCCACACACACACACACACACACACACACACAGACACACACAGAAACACACATGCAACTACACACGCACCTACACAAGCACCCATATACGGAGACATGCGCGCCAACACACGCAAACGTATACACACATGCACCACACACGCACTCTCACACACGCACCCACATACGCACCCAAACTCGCACCCACTCAAACAAACACATGCGCCAGCGCAAACACACACATACACGCACCCATGCACCTACACACGCTCTCACACACGCACCAACCCACGGACACACACGCGTCAACACACTCACACATGCACCCCACACGCACCCAGACACACCCACAAATCCACACACGCACCGACACACACACCGACTCACGCACACACAAACATGTACCCACAAAAACGCTCCCACACACACGCACCCACACACGCTCAAGCACACACACACACACACACACACACACACACACACACACATATATATATATATATACGTGCACCACACACACACACACACAAACACACAAACACACAAACATACACACACACGCACGGAAGCACCAACATACTTACAAACACGCACCCACACACATGCACCCACCCACACACAAACACACATTCGCCAGCACACGCACACACACGCACCCCCCCCCCCCAAACACACACACACACAAACACACAACGACACTCACAAGCACCTCCGCACGCAACCACACACATACACATGCACCCACACGCACGTACCCATACGCACGCACCCACACACCCACACACACGCACCAACACACGCACACACACATACAGGCACTCTAACACCCACACACACACACACACACACACACACACACACACACACACACAAACACACACACACACACACACACAAGAACACATTCGCCTATACACGCACACATACACACACACGCACTGACACACACGCACCCACACACGAATCCACACACGTACCCTCACACGCACCGACACACGCACACACATGCACCCACACACTCACTCGCACACGCACTCACTCACACTCACCCACGCACACACAGATGCACCAACACACGCACCCACACAAGCCAAGACTCACACACACACACACACACACACACACACACACACACACACACATGCAACTACACACGAACCTACACACGCACCCACACAAGCAAACGTTCGCGCCACCACACGCACACATACACACCAAACATGCACCACACACGCACTCTCACACACGCACCCACACACGCACCCAAACACGCACCCACACAAACAAACACATGTTCCAGCGCAAGTACACACTCATACACTCACACATGCACCACACACGCACCCAGACCCATACATGCACCCACACCCAGACAGGCACCAACACCCCGAACCCACACACACGCACCCACAAATGCACCCATACACACACATGCGCCCACACAAACACACATACACTCACCCACACGCACACACACACAGTGGCACCTACACACGAATTCACACACGCACCCACATACACACACACGCACATACACGCGCACCCACACACGTACAAACACGCGCCAAGACACGAACACACGCACACACACACACACACACACACACACACACACACACACGAATCCACGCACGCACCCACACACGTACCCACACACGCCAACACACGAACACACACACGCAGACACATGCCCACACGCAAACACACACGCACCCACACGCACCCACACACACTCCCACCACACACCCACACACACGCACCCACACACGAATCCACACACGCACCCTCACACGAACCCCCACATACACAAACACATGCACCCACACACACGCACCCACACACGCTCAAGCACACACACACACACACACACACACACACACACACACACACAAACACACATACACACATACACACAAACAAACACATGCGCCAGCGCAAGGACACACACATACACGCACCCATGCACCTACAGACGCACCCACACACGCACACATGCGCGCCAACACACGCACACATACACACACATGCACCACACACTCACTCTCACACACACACCCACACACCCACACACCCACCCAAACACCCACTCACACAAACAAACACATGCGCCTGCGCAAGGACACACACATACACGCACCTATGCACCTACACACGCTCCCACACATGCACCAACACACGCACACACAAACGCCAACACACTCACACATGCACCACACACGCACCCAGACCCACACATGCACCCACACCTACACACGCACCAACATCCACGAACCCACACACACGCACCCACACACGCACCCACAAATTCACCCGAACTCACACATGCGCCCACACAAACACACATACACACACCCACACGCACACACACAGTGGCACCTACACACGAATTCACACACGCACACACATACACACACGCACATACACGCTCACACACACACTTACAGAAACACGCGCCAAGACACGCACACACACCCACATGAAACCACGCACGCACCCACACATGCAATCATACACACGCACCCACACACGTACCCACACACGCCAACACACCAACACACACACGCAGACACACACATGCCCACACGCAAACACACACACGCACCCACACGCACCCACACACACTCCCACAACACACGCACCCAATCACACACACGCACACACAGAAGCGCCCACACGCACAAATACACACACGCACCCTCACACACGCACCTATACACGAATCCACACACGCACCCTCACACGAACCCCCACATACACACAAACACATGCACCCACACTGAAACATCCACACACGCACCCATATACGCACACACGCGCCCGAATACACGCACACATACGCAGACACAGACAAACACCCACCCACACACGCACCCACATGCTTCCACACACGCATACACATGCGCAAGCACACGCACACATACACACACATGCATCACAAACGCACCCACATAATCACGCACCCGCTCACACACACGCACACACATACACACATACACATACGCACACACCCACACGCGCAAACACATACACACACGCACACACACACGCACCCACAGACGCATACACATGCGCCCACACGCAACAACGCACACCCACACCCACACATGCACCCACATACACACACGCGCACCAGCACTTAATCAAACACGCATCCACAAACACACGTACGAACCCACACAAACATTTTCCCTCACGCGGGCGTGTGACAGAGAGAGAGAGAGAGAGAGAGAGAGAGAGAGAGAGAGAGAGAGAGAGAGAGAGAGAGAGAGAGAGAGCTAGAGAGATAGAGAAAGTGTGTGCGTGGGCGGTGCGTGTTTCGATGAGTGTGTGGATTCGTGAGTGGGTGCGTGTTTGTTGCAGTGTTTGTAATACAATAGACATACACATGCACCCACACACCCGCACCCACACGCACGCACCCAAACTTCCACACACACGCACTAACACACGCACACACACGCAGATACAGGCACTCTAACACCCACCCACCCCCACCCACCCCACACACACACATGCACACATTCGCCCACACACGCACAAATGCACACACGCACGCACACACACACACACACGCACCCACACACGAATCCACACACGTACCTACACACGCACCGTACACACGTACACACAAGCACCCACACAAACGCACTCACTCACACTCACCTACACACACACACGCGCGCCAACAAACGCACCCATACAAGCCCCGACATACACACACATATAACTACACACGCACCTACACAAGCACCCATATACGCACACATGCGCGCCAACACACGCACACGTACACACACATGCTCCACACACGCACTCTCACACACGCACCCACACACGCACCCAAACTCGCACACACTAAAACAAACACATGCGCCAGCGCAAGCACACACATACACGCACCCATGCACCTACACACGCTCCCACACACGCACCAACACACGGACACACACGCGCCAACACACTCACACATGCACCACACACGCACCCAGACACACATACACACAAATCAACACACGCACCGACACACACACCGACTCACGGACACACAAACATGCATCCACACAAACGTTCCCACACACACACACCCACACACGCTAAAACACACACAGACACACACACACACACACACACACACACACACACACACATATAT
>OZ024861.1:20397712-20580212 GCA_964017155.1 Oasisia sp. SBJ-2009
CACACATGCACCACACATGCACTCTCACACACGCACCCAAACACGCACCCACACAAACAAACACATGCGCCGGCGCAAGCAAACACATACACGCACCCATACACCTACACACGCTCCCACACACACACCAACACACGCACACACACACGCGCCAACACACTCACACATGCACCACACACGCACACAGACCCACTCATGCACCCACACCCACACACGCACAAACACCCACGAACCCGCACATCCGCACCTATACACGCGCCCACAAATGCAGCCATACACATACACACACCCACAGGCACCCACACACTGGCACCCACACACGAATTTACACACGCACACACACACACACACACACACAAACACACGCACATTCACGCGATCCCACACACGTACAAACATTCGCCAAGACACGCACACACGCACACACGCACCCATGTACGCACACACGCGCCGCTACACACGAACACACACTCAGACACAGACACACACACCCACACTCGCACCCATAAGCTTCCACACACTCACGCACACACAAACGCAAGCACACGCACACATACACACACATGCACCACAAACGCACCCATATAAGGACGCACCCACACACACACACACACACGCACACACATACACACTCACGCACACACCCACACACGCACACACATACACACACGCACACACCCACACACAAACCCACAGACGCACACACATGTGCCCACACGCAACAACGCACACCTACACCCACACACGCACCCACATACACACACTTGCACCAGCACATAATCACACACGCACCACACACACGCACACACACACACACACACACACACACACACACACACACGCACACACACACACACACACACACACTGAACCACACAGGTACGAACCCACACAGACATTTTCCCACACATGCACGGACACACACGCACCCACACAGGAATCCACACACTCACCACACACGCACCAACACACAAGCTCACACACCAGCGCCAACACACAAGCTCACACACACGCATCTACACGCGCACAAACACGCGCCAACACACGCATACACACATACGCGAATCTACACACGCACCGACTCACGCACACACACCCGCCAACAAACGCACACGCACACGCACACACACACACACGAATTCTCACTTCCACGCACACACCCACCGACACACGATTCCACACACGCACACACTTTCTCTGTCTTTCTCGCTCACTCTCTTTCTCTCACACACGCGCGCACACACACATACACACACAAAAACACACACACAAATACCCAGCCATACACATACCCACACGCGCCAAAACACGCACACACAAACGCACCCACACACACGCGCCAGCACACACACACACATGCACCACACACGCACCCAGACCCACTCTTGCACCCACACCCACAGACGCACAAACACCCACGAACCCACACACACGCACCCCCACACGCGCCCACCAAAGCACCCCTACACACACATGCGCCCACAGAAACTCACATACACACACCCACACGCACCCACACACTGGCACCCACACACGAAATCACACACGCACACACACACACATACACACGCGTATACACGCGCTCCCACACACGTACAAACACGCGCCAAGACACGCACACACGCACACACACACCCACACACACACGAATCCACGCACGCACCCACCCACGCCAACACACGAACACACATACGCAGGCACACACATGCCCACACGCAAACACACACACACGCACCCACACGCACCCACACACGCGCCCACATACGCACACATACACACTCGCACCAGACACGCACCCAAACACACAGATGCACGCACCCACACACACACGCACCCATACGGACGAACCCACGAACGAACACACACGCGCCAAAACACGCAAACCCACATGCAGGCACTCTAACACCCACCCAGACACATATTCGTCCACACACGCACACATACACACACGCACGCACACACGCGCACCCACACACGAATCCACACACGTACCCACACACGCACTGACACAAACACACACATTCACCCACACCCACGCACTCACTCACACTCTCACCCTCACACGCACACATATGCGCCAACACACCCACCCACACAAGCACTGAAACACACACACATGCTCGCACCTACACACGCACCCACACACGCACACATGCGCGCCAACACACGCACACATACACAAACACACACACATACGAATCCACACACATGCACCCACACACACGCACCCACAAACGAGTCAACACACGCACCCACACAGGCACCGAAACACGCACACACTTTCTCTGTCTCTCAAGCACCCTGACTCTCCCTCTGTCATACGCGCGCACACACACACACACACACACACACACACACACACACACACACACAAACACACACACACATACACACATATATATATATATACACATACACACACACACACACACACAAACACAAACACCCACCCACACACGCACCCACACACGCAGCGACACACGGACTCACACACGCGCCCACACATGCACACATACATACAAGCACCACACATGCACCCACCCACACACTCGTACGCACCCACACACACATGCGCCCACACGCAAACATACACACACGCACCCACACACACGCAACCACACACGAAACCACACATGCACCAATATATCCACCGACAAACGGACACGCATGCACCCACCCACACACACCCACTCACACTCACACGCACAAGTAAGCCCCTTCAGAGACATCCGGCACAAGCACACACACGCACCTACACACGAATCCAAACAAGCAGACACAAAAACACACGCACGCACACACACGCACGCACCCACACCCACATGTATCCACTCACGCACGCACACACACCCACCCACCCACTCACAAATCCACACCGGCACCCACACCTGCACCAACACACGCATTCACACACACACCCACACACACGCACCCACAACCGTGCAAACACACGCGCACACACGAACCCACACACACCCACATGCGGACCCACATACAGCAACCCACGCACACACACACGCAACCACACACAGGCACCCACATGCGCACCCTCACACGCACACACACGCGACAATACACAGACACATACACACACGCACACACACGCACGCACCCACAAACACGCAACCACACGCACACACACGCGCCAACACACGCACACACACATGCACACACACACTCACATACTCATACACGAATCCATACATTTACCCACACACGCACCCACACACAGACGCACGCACCCACACATACATGTGCCCACATACGCACACACACACACTCACCCACACACCAATCCACACACTCACCCACACACGTAACAACACACGCATTCACACACATGCACCCACACTCACACGCACCCACACACCCGCACCTACACACGCACCCACCCGCGCACACACTCGCGCCAACACACGCAGATACACACACGCACTCACACACACACGATTCCACACATGCACCCACACATCCACCGACACACGCACACACACATGCACCCACACACACGCACCCACACACGAATCAACACACGCACCGACACACGCACACATATTCTCTGTCTCTCTGGCTCACTCTCTCTCTCTCTCTCTCTCTCTCTCTCTCTCTCTCTCTCTCTCTCTCTGTTTCTCTCTCTCTCTCTCTGTCATACGGGCGCGCACACACACACACACATATATACACATACACACAAACACACACACAAACACCCACCCACACACACACACACACACACACACACACACATGCGCCAAAACACGCACCCACTCACACGCACCAACACACGCACTCACACGCGCATCCACTCACGGACCCACACGCACTCGCCAGCACACACACACACGAACCCGTACACACGCACCCAAACACGCCCCCACAACCACGCACCTACACACACGCGCCCAAACAATCACACATACAAACACGCACCACACACGCACCCACACACACAAACACAAGCCAACACACGCACACACACACACACACGCACACACATACGCACACTTACACAGACATGCACCACACACGCAAACCCACAAACGCGCCACACACACAAACACACACGCATCCACCCACACACACGCACCCACCCACACACGCACCCAAATAAGCCCACACACGCTCCAACCCACGCACACACACACGCACCCACACACACAAACGCACCAACACTCACACATACCCTCACACGCACCCACACGCGCACACACACGCGCCAACACCCACTCACGGACCCACATACACACACGCGCACAAGTACACATACGCACACACACGCACCCACACACGCACGCACGCACCCACACACGCACCCAGACTGACAAGCGCCCACACATAATAATTATAATCGTCGCATTTTTATAGCGCTGTTCCAACGTTCGTTGCTCACAGCGCTGTACAGAATGTTCTTGTAAATAAATAAGTCTTGAATTTTACTTTAAACGTAGCAGTGGACATAGGTGACAATGTCAGATGGTGCGGTAGTGCATTCCATAGACTTGGGGCTGCCACGCTGAAAGCTCTGTCACCCCAGCGACGCCTTGTGCGTGGCACACACAATAAACTGTGTTCGCTGTAGCGGAGCGACCTAACCGGCTGGCGTTGGCTTACACAGTGTGCAATGTAGTCAAGTGCTTGGCCATTCAGTGCTCGGTGAGTGAGTAGCGGTGGTATGCAGGTGTTGCAGTACCCCAGGTATTGCAATAACTCAGGGAGTTTGACGCCCCTGCCATGCAGAGTTTTAAACCACTGCCTTGTGGTACACGTTCTTGACAGAACCGAAGGCTAAGGGAGCAAACCCTAATCAGAAAACCATGTCACTGTGGCAGCATCAAGGGTGGTTGATGTATGGAACTCCCAACATCTCTCGACCAGCCACTGCAGGGACAAATAGTTTGCGCCTGCCTTGACATGTTCTTGCCGGTGTGAGACCTCTATATGTTCCCCGAGAGAGTGTCGCTAGTAACTTGCAAAAACCAGCGGCACTTCAACACTTTTTGCTACCACCCCTACATAACGCATCCATCCAACCACCCCTACATAACATATCTATTCAACCAGCCCTACTTAACGCATCCATCCAACCATCCCTGCTTAATGCATCTATCCAACCACCCCTGTGTAACACATCCATCCAACAACCTCTAATTAATGCATCCATCAATTCACCTCTACTTAGTACATCCATCCATTCACCTCTACGTAACGAATCCATCGAACCACCTATTCATAACGTATCCATCCATTCACCTCTACTTAACGCATCCATCCAACCAGCCCTACATAACGTATCCCTCCCTCCAACCACCCCTATTTAACCCATCAATTCAAACACCCGAACTTATGGCATCCATCCAACCACCCCTACATAACGCAACCATTCAACCACCGCTGCTTAACGCAACAATCCAACCACCCCTACATAACGCATCCATTCAACCACCCCTACTTAACGCATCCATCAAAACACCCCTACTTATCGCATCTATCCAACCATTCCTACTTAACGTATCCACCAACCACTCCTACTTAACGCATCCATCCAATCACCTCTACTTAAAGCATACAACAACCACACCTACATAATGCATCCATTCAACCACCACTACATAACGCATCCATCCAAACACCCCTACATAACGCATCCATTAAACCACCCCTACTTAACGCATCCATCCAAGCACCCCTACTTATCCAATCCATTCAACCACCCGTACTTAACGCATCCATCCAATCACCGCTACTTAACGCATCAATCCAACCACTCCTACTTATCGCATCCATCCCACCACTCGTACTTACCGTATCCATCCAACCATTCCTACTCAACGCATCTATCCAACCACCTTACTAAGCGCACTGATCCAACCACACCTATTTAATGTATCCGTCCAATCTCCCCTACTTAATGCATCCATCCAATCACCCCTACTTAACACATCCACCCGACCACCATTACTTAACGCATCAATCCAACCACCCCTACTTAACGCATCCATCCAACCACCCCTAGTTAACGTATCAGTCCAACCACTCCTACCTAATGCATCCATTCAATTACCCCTTCTTAAGGTATCAATCCAACCACTCCTACTTATTGCATCCATCCAATCACCCCTACTTAACGCATCCATCCAACCACCCCTACTTAGCGCATCCATCCAACCACCCCTATTTAACGCATCCATCCAAACACCCCTACTTAACGTATCCATCCAACTACCACTACTTAATACATCCATCCAACCACCCCTACTTTACGCCTCCATCCAACCACCCTTACATAACGCATCCATCCAACTTCCCCTACTTAATGCTTCCATCCATTCACCTCAACTTAATGCATCCATCCAACCACCCCTACGTAACGCATCCATCCATTCAACTCTACTTAAAGATCCAACAACCACCCCTACATACCGCATCCATTCAACCACCACTACATAACGCATCCATCCAACCACCCCTACTTAACGTATCCATCCAACCACCCCTACTTATCCAATCCATTCAACCACCCGTACTTAACGCATCCATCCAATCAACCTACTAAACGCATCCATCCAACCACTCCTGCTTAGCGTATCCATCCAACCACTCCTACTTAACGCATCCATCCAACCACTCCTATATAGCGCATCCATCCAACAACCCCTATTTAACGCATCCATCCAACCACCCCTACATAACTCATCAATACAACCACCCCTAACTAACGCATCCAATAAACCACCCCTACATAACGCATCCATCCAACCACCCCTACATAACGTATCTATTCAACAAGCCCTACTTAACGCATCCATCCAACCATCCCTACTTAATGCATCCATCCAACCACCCCTGTGTAACGCATCCATCCAACAACCTCTAATTAATGCATCCATCAATTCACCTCTATTTAGTACATCCATCCATTCACCTCTACGTAACGAATCCATCCAAACACCTATTCATAACGTATCCATCCATTCACCTCTCCTTATCGCATCCATCCAACCAACCCTACATAACGTATCCCTCCAACCACCCCTATTTAACGCATCAATTCAAACACCCGTACTTAAAGCATCCATCCAACCACCCTACATAACGCATCCATTCAACCACCCGTACTTAATGCATCCATCCAACCACCCCTACATAACGCATCCATCCAACCATCCCTACTTAATGCATCCATCCAACCACTCCTACTTAACGCATCCATCCAATCACTCCTACTTAACGCTTCCACCCAAGCAACCTACTTAGCGCATCCATCCAACCACCCCTACTTAGCGCATCCATGCAACTAGCACTACTTAATGCATTCATCCAATCACCTCTACTTATTACATCCATCCAACAACCCCTACTTTACGCCTCCATCCAACCACCCCTACATAACGCATCCATCCAACCTCCCCTACTTAATGCTTCCATCCATTCACCTCAGCTTAATGCATCCATCCAACCACTCTTACGTAGCGCATCCATCCATTCACCTCTACTTAAAGCATCCAACAACCATCCCTACATAACGCATGCATTCAACCACCACTACATAACGCATCCATCCAACCACGCCTATTTAACGCATCCATCCCACCACTCGTACTTACCGTATCCATCCAACCACCCCTACTTAGCGCATCCATCCAACCACCCTTATGTAACGCATCCATCCAACCACCCTACTTAACGTATCAATCCAACTACCACTACTTAATGCATTCATCCAATCACCTCTACTTAATACATCCATCCAACCACCCCTACTTTACGCCTCCATCCAACCACCCCTACATAACGCATCCCTCCAACCTCCCCTACTTTATGCTTCCATCCATTCACCTCAGCTTAATGCATCCATCCAACCACTCTTACGTAACGCATCCATCCATTCACCTCTACTTAAAGCATCCAACAACCACCCCTATTTAATGTATCCATCCAATCTCCCCTACTTAATGCATCCATCCAATCACCCCTAATTAACGCATCCATCCAACCACCCCTACTTAATGCATCCATCCAACCACCCCTACGTAACGCATCCATCCATTCACCTCTACTTAAAGCATCCAACAACCACCCCTACATATCCAATCCATTCAACCACCCGTACTTAACGCATCCATCCAATCAACCTACTTAGCGCATCCATCCAACCACTCCTGCTTAGCGTATCCATCCAACCACTCCTACTTAACGCATCCATCCAACCACTCCTACTTAGCGCATCCATCCAACAACCCCTATTTAACGCATCCATCCAACCACTCCTACCTAATGCATCCATTCAATTACCCCTTCTTAACTTATCAATCCAACCACTCCTACTTATTGCATCCATCCAATCACCCCTACTTAACGCATCCATCCAACCACCCCTACTTAGCGCATCCATCCAACCACCCCTATTTAACGCATCCATCCAAACACCCCTACTTAACGTATCCATCCATCTACCACTACTTAATACATCAATCGAACCACCCCTACTTTACGCCTCCATCCAACCACCCTTACATAACGCATTCATCCAACTTCCCCTACTTAATGCTTCCATCCATTCACCTCAACTTAATGCATCCATCCAACCACCCCCACGTAACGCATCCATCCATTCACCTCTACTTAAAGATCCAACAATCACCCCTACATACCGCATCCATTCAACCACCACTACATAACGCATCCATCCAACCACCCCTACACAACGCATCCACCCAACCACCCCTACTTATCCAATCCATTCAACCACCGGTATTTAACGCATCCATCCAATCAACCTACTTAGCGCATCCATCCAACCACTCCTGCTTAGCGTATCCAACCAACCACTCCTACTTAACGCATCCATCCAACCACTCCTACTTAGCGCATCCATCCAACAACCCCTATTTAACGCATCCATCCAACCACTCCTACCTAATGCATCCATTCAATTACCCCATCTTAACGTATCAATCCAACCACTCCTACTTATTGCATCCATCCAATCACCCCTACTTAACGCATCCATCCAACCACCCCTACTTAGCGCATCCATCCAACCACCCCTATTTAACGCATCCATCCAAACACCCCTACTTAACGTATCCATCCAACTACCACTACTTAATACATTAATCGAACCACCCCTACTTTACGCCTCCACCCAACCACCCTTACATAACGCAATCATCCAACTTCCCCTACTTAATGCTTCCATCCATTCACCTCAACTTAATGCATCCATCCAACCACCCCTACGTAACGCATCCATCCATTCACCTCTACTTAAATATCCAACAATCACCCCTACATACCGCATCCATTCAACCACCACTACATAACGCATCCATCCAACCACCCCTACATAACGCATCCATTCAACCACCCCTACTTAACGCATCCATCAAAACACCCCTACTTATCGCATCTATCCAACCATTCCTACTTACCGTATCCAACCAACCACTCCTACTTCACGCATCCATCCAATCACCTCTACTTAAAGCATACAACAACCACACCTACATAACGCATCCATTCAACCACCACTACATAACGCATCCATCCAAACACCCCTACATAACGCATCCATTAAACCACCCCTACTTAACGCATCCATCCAAGCACCCCTACTTATCCAATCCATTCAACCACCCGTACTTAACGCATCCATCCAATCACCGCTACTTAACGCATCAATCCAACCATTCCTACTTATCGCATCCATCCCACCACTCGTACTTACCGTATCCATCCAACCATTCCTACTCAACGCATCTATCCAACCACCTTACTAAGCGCACTGATTCAACCACACCTATTTAATGTATCCGTCCAATCTCCCCTACTTAATGCATCCATCCAATCACCCCTACTTAACACATCCACCCGACCACCCCTACTTAACGCATCCATCCAACCACCCCTACTTAACGCATCCATCCAACCACCCCTAGTTAACGTATCAGTCCAACCACTCCTACCTAATGCATCCATTCAATTACCCCTTCTTAAGGTATCAATCCAACCACTCCTACTTATTGCATCCATCCAATCACCCCTACTTAACGCATCCATCCAACCACCCCTACTTAGCGCATCCATCCAACCACCCCTATTTAACGCATCCATCCAAACACCCCTACTTAACGTATCCATCCAACTACCACTACTTAATACATCCATCCAACCACCCCTACTTTACGCCTCCATCCAACCACCCTTACATAACGCATCCATCCAACTTCCCCTACTTAATGCTTCCATCCATTCACCTCAACTTAATGCATCCATCCAACCACCCCTACGTAACGCATCCATCCATTCAACTCTACTTAAAGATCCAACAACCACCCCTACATACCGCATCCATTCAACCACCACTACATAACGCATCCATCCAACCACCCCTACTTAACGCATCCATCCAACCACCACTACTTATCCAATCCATTCAACCACCCGTACTTAACGCATCCATCCAATCAACCTACTAAACGCATCCATCCAACCACTCCTGCTTAGCGTATCCATCCAACCACTCCTACTTAACGCATCCATCCAACCACTCCTATATAGCGCATCCATCCAACAACCCCTATTTAACGCATCCATCCAACCACCCCTACATAACTCATCAATACAACCACCCCTAATTAACGCATCCAATAAACCACCCCTACATAACGCATCCATCCAACCACCCCTACATAACGTATCTATTCAACAAGCCCTACTTAACGCATCCATCCAACCATCCCTACTTAATGCATCCATCCAACCACCCCTGTGTAACGCATCCATCCAACAACCTCTAATTAAAGCATCCATCAATTCACCTCTATTTAGTACATCCATCCATTCACCTCTACGTAACGAATCCATCCAAACACCTATTCATAACGTATCCATCCATTCACCTCTACTTATCGCATCCATCCAACCAACCCTACATAACGTATCCCTCCAACCACCCCTATTTAACGCATCAATTCAAACACCCGTACTTAAAGCATCCATCCAACCACCCTACATAACGCATCCATTCAACCACCCGTACTTAATGCATCCATCCAACCACCCCTACATAACGCATCCATTCAACCATCCCTACTTAATGCATCCATCCAACCACTCCTACTTAACGCATCCATCCAATCACTCCTACTTAACGCTTCCACCCAACCAACCTACTTAGCGCATCCATCCAACCACCCCTACTTAGCGAATCCATGCAACTACCACTACTTAATGCATTCATCCAATCACCTCTATTTATTACATCCATCCAACCACCCCTACTTTACGCCTCCATCCAACCACCCCTACATAACGCATCCATCCAACCTCCCCTACTTAATGCTTCCATCCATTCACCTCAGCTTAATGCATCCATCCAACCACTCTTACGTAGCGCATCCATCCATTCACCTCTACTTAAAGCATCCAACAACCACCCCTACATAACGCATGCATTCAACCACCACTACATAACGCATCCATCCAACCACCCCCATTTAACGCATCCATCCCACCACTCGTACTTACCGTATCCATCCAACCACCCCTACTTATCGCATCTATCCAACCATTCCTACTTAACGTATCCACCAACCACTCCTACTTAACGCATCCATCCAATCACCTCTACTTAAAGCATACAACAACCACACCTACATAATGCATCCATTCAACCACCACTACATAACGCATCCATCCAAACACCCCTACATAACGCATCCATTAAACCACCCCTACTTAACGCATCCATCCAAGCACCCCTACTTATCCAATCCATTCAACCACCCGTACTTAACGCATCCATCCAATCACCGCTACTTAACGCATCAATCCAACCACTCCTACTTATCGCATCCATCCCACCACTCGTACTTACCGTATCCATCCAACCATTCCTACTCAACGCATCTATCCAACCACCTTACTAAGCGCACTGATCCAACCACACCTATTTAATGTATCCGTCCAATCTCCCCTACTTAATGCATCCATCCAATCACCCCTACTTAACACATCCACCCGACCACCATTACTTAACGCATCAATCCAACCACCCCTACTTAACGCATCCATCCAACCACCCCTAGTTAACGTATCAGTCCAACCACTCCTACCTAATGCATCCATTCAATTACCCCTTCTTAAGGTATCAATCCAACCACTCCTACTTATTGCATCCATCCAATCACCCCTACTTAACGCATCCATCCAACCACCCCTACTTACCGCATCCATCCAACCACCCCTATTTAACGCATCCATCCAAACACCCCTACTTAACGTATCCATCCAACTACCACTACTTAATACATCCATCCAACCACCCCTACTTTACGCCTCCATCCAACCACCCTTACATAACGCATCCATCCAACTTCCCCTACTTAATGCTTCCATCCATTCACCTCAACTTAATGCATCCATCCAACCACCCCTACGTAACGCATCCATCCATTCAACTCTACTTAAAGATCCAACAACCACCCCTACATACCGCATCCATTCAACCACCACTACATAACGCATCCATCCAACCACCCCTACTTAACGCATCCATCCAACCACCACTACTTATCCAATCCATTCAACCACCCGTACTTAACGCATCCATCCAATCAACCTACTAAACGCATCCATCCAACCACTCCTGCTTAGCGTATCCATCCAACCACTCCTACTTAACGCATCCATCCAACCACTCCTATATAGCGCATCCATCCAACAACCCCTATTTAACGCATCCATCCAACCACCCCTACATAACTCATCAATACAACCACCCCTAATTAACGCATCCAATAAACCACCCCTACATAACGCATCCATCCAACCACCCCTACATAACGTATCTATTCAACAAGCCCTACTTAACGCATCCATCCAACCATCCCTACTTAATGCATCCATCCAACCACCCCTGTGTAACGCATCCATCCAACAACCTCTAATTAAAGCATCCATCAATTCACCTCTATTTAGTACATCCATCCATTCACCTCTACGTAACGAATCCATCCAAACACCTATTCATAACGTATCCATCCATTCACCTCTACTTATCGCATCCATCCAACCAACCCTACATAACGTATCCCTCCAACCACCCCTATTTAACGCATCAATTCAAACACCCGTACTTAAAGCATCCATCCAACCACCCTACATAACGCATCCATTCAACCACCCGTACTTAATGCATCCATCCAACCACCCCTACATAACGCATCCATTCAACCATCCCTACTTAATGCATCCATCCAACCACTCCTACTTAACGCATCCATCCAATCACTCCTACTTAACGCTTCCACCCAACCAACCTACTTAGCGCATCCATCCAACCACCCCTACTTAGCGAATCCATGCAACTACCACTACTTAATGCATTCATCCAATCACCTCTACTTATTACATCCATCCAACCACCCCTACTTTACGCCTCCATCAAACCACCCCTACATAACGCATCCATCCAACCTCCCCTTCTTAATGCTTCCATCCATTCACCTCAGCTTAATGCATCCATCCAACCACTCTTACGTAGCGCATCCATCCATTCACCTCTACTTAAAGCATCCAACAACCACCCCTACATAACGCATGCATTCAACCACCACTACATAACGCATCCATCCAACCACCCCCATTTAACGCATCCATCCCACCACTCGTACTTACCGTATCCATCCAACCACCCCTACTTAGCGCATCCATCCAACCACCCTTATGTAACGCATCCATCCAACCACCCTACTTAACGTATCAATCCAACTACCACTACTTAATGCATTCATCCAATCACCTCTACTTAATACATCCATCCAACCACCCCTACTTTACGCCTCCATCCAACCACCCCTACATAACGCATCCCTCCAACCTCCCCTACTTTATGCTTCCATCCATTCACCTCAGCTTAATGCATCCATCCAACCACTCTTACGTAACGCATCCATCCATTCACCTCTACTTAAAGCATCCAACAACCACCCCTATTTAATGTATCCATCCAATCTCCCCTACTTAATGCATCCATCCAATCACCCCTAATTAACGCATCCATCCAACCACCCCTACTTAATGCATCCATCCAACCACCCCTACGTAACGCATCCATCCATTCACCTCTACTTAAAGCATCCAACAACCACCCCTACATATCCAATCCATTCAACCACCCGTACTTAACGCATCCATCCAATCAACCTACTTAGCGCATCCATCCAACCACTCCTGCTTAGCGTATCCATCCAACCACTCCTACTTAACGCATCCATCCAACCACTCCTACTTAGCGCATCCATCCAACAACCCCTATTTAACGCATCCATCCAACCACTCCTACCTAATGCATCCATTCAATTACCCCTTCTTAACTTATCAATCCAACCACTCCTACTTATTGCATCCATCCAATCACCCCTACTTAACGCATCCATCCAACCACCCCTACTTAGCGCATCCATCCAACCACCCCTATTTAACGCATCCATCCAAACACCCCTACTTAACGTATCCATCCATCTACCACTACTTAATACATCAATCGAACCACCCCTACTTTACGCCTCCATCCAACCACCCTTACATAACGCATTCATCCAACTTCCCCTACTTAATGCTTCCATCCATTCACCTCAACTTAATGCATCCATCCAACCACCCCCACGTAACGCATCCATCCATTCACCTCTACTTAAAGATCCAACAATCACCCCTACATACCGCATCCATTCAACCACCACTACATAACGCATCCATCCAACCACCCCTACATAACGCATCCACCCAACCACCCCTACTTATCCAATCCATTCAACCACCGGTATTTAACGCATCCATCCAATCAACCTACTTAGCGCATCCATCCAACCACTCCTGCTTAGCGTATCCAACCAACCACTCCTACTTAACGCATCCATCCAACCACTCCTACTTAGCGCATCCATCCAACAACCCCTATTTAACGCATCCATCCAACCACTCCTACCTAATGCATCCATTCAATTACCCCATCTTAACGTATCAATCCAACCACTCCTACTTATTGCATCCATCCAATCACCCCTACTTAACGCATCCATCCAACCACCCCTACTTAGCGCATCCATCCAACCACCCCTATTTAACGCATCCATCCAAACACCCCTACTTAACGTATCCATCCAACTACCACTACTTAATACATTAATCGAACCACCCCTACTTTACGCCTCCACCCAACCACCCTTACATAACGCAATCATCCAACTTCCCCTACTTAATGCTTCCATCCATTCACCTCAACTTAATGCATCCATCCAACCACCCCTACGTAACGCATCCATCCATTCACCTCTACTTAAATATCCAACAATCACCCCTACATACCGCATCCATTCAACCACCACTACATAACGCATCCATCCAACCACCCCTACATAACGCATCCATTCAACCACCCCTACTTAACGCATCCATCAAAACACCCCTACTTATCGCATCTATCCAACCATTCCTACTTACCGTATCCAACCAACCACTCCTACTTCACGCATCCATCCAATCACCTCTACTTAAAGCATACAACAACCACACCTACATAACGCATCCATTCAACCACCACTACATAACGCATCCATCCAAACACCCCTACATAACGCATCCATTAAACCACCCCTACTTAACGCATCCATCCAAGCACCCCTACTTATCCAATCCATTCAACCACCCGTACTTAACGCATCCATCCAATCACCGCTACTTAACGCATCAATCCAACCATTCCTACTTATCGCATCCATCCCACCACTCGTACTTACCGTATCCATCCAACCATTCCTACTCAACGCATCTATCCAACCACCTTACTAAGCGCACTGATTCAACCACACCTATTTAATGTATCCGTCCAATCTCCCCTACTTAATGCATCCATCCAATCACCCCTACTTAACACATCCACCCGACCACCCCTACTTAACGCATCCATCCAACCACCCCTACTTAACGCATCCATCCAACCACCCCTAGTTAACGTATCAGTCCAACCACTCCTACCTAATGCATCCATTCAATTACCCCTTCTTAAGGTATCAATCCAACCACTCCTACTTATTGCATCCATCCAATCACCCCTACTTAACGCATCCATCCAACCACCCCTACTTAGCGCATCCATCCAACCACCCCTATTTAACGCATCCATCCAAACACCCCTACTTAACGTATCCATCCAACTACCACTACTTAATACATCCATCCAACCACCCCTACTTTACGCCTCCATCCAACCACCCTTACATAACGCATCCATCCAACTTCCCCTACTTAATGCTTCCATCCATTCACCTCAACTTAATGCATCCATCCAACCACCCCTACGTAACGCATCCATCCATTCAACTCTACTTAAAGATCCAACAACCACCCCTACATACCGCATCCATTCAACCACCACTACATAACGCATCCATCCAACCACCCCTACTTAACGCATCCATCCAACCACCACTACTTATCCAATCCATTCAACCACCCGTACTTAACGCATCCATCCAATCAACCTACTAAACGCATCCATCCAACCACTCCTGCTTAGCGTATCCATCCAACCACTCCTACTTAACGCATCCATCCAACCACTCCTATATAGCGCATCCATCCAACAACCCCTATTTAACGCATCCATCCAACCACCCCTACATAACTCATCAATACAACCACCCCTAATTAACGCATCCAATAAACCACCCCTACATAACGCATCCATCCAACCACCCCTACATAACGTATCTATTCAACAAGCCCTACTTAACGCATCCATCCAACCATCCCTACTTAATGCATCCATCCAACCACCCCTGTGTAACGCATCCATCCAACAACCTCTAATTAAAGCATCCATCAATTCACCTCTATTTAGTACATCCATCCATTCACCTCTACGTAACGAATCCATCCAAACACCTATTCATAACGTATCCATCCATTCACCTCTACTTATCGCATCCATCCAACCAACCCTACATAACGTATCCCTCCAACCACCCCTATTTAACGCATCAATTCAAACACCCGTACTTAAAGCATCCATCCAACCACCCTACATAACGCATCCATTCAACCACCCGTACTTAATGCATCCATCCAACCACCCCTACATAACGCATCCATTCAACCATCCCTACTTAATGCATCCATCCAACCACTCCTACTTAACGCATCCATCCAATCACTCCTACTTAACGCTTCCACCCAACCAACCTACTTAGCGCATCCATCCAACCACCCCTACTTAGCGAATCCATGCAACTACCACTACTTAATGCATTCATCCAATCACCTCTACTTATTACATCCATCCAACCACCCCTACTTTACGCCTCCATCCAACCACCCCTACATAACGCATCCATCCAACCTCCCCTACTTAATGCTTCCATCCATTCACCTCAGCTTAATGCATCCATCCAACCACTCTTACGTAGCGCATCCATCCATTCACCTCTACTTAAAGCATCCAACAACCACCCCTACATAACGCATGCATTCAACCACCACTACATAACGCATCCATCCAACCACCCCCATTTAACGCATCCATCCCACCACTCGTACTTACCGTATCCATCCAACCACCCCTACTTAGCGCATCCATCCAACCACCCTTATGTAACGCATCCATCCAACCACCCTACTTAACGTATCAATCCAACTACCACTACTTAATGCATTCATCCAATCACCTCTACTTAATACATCCATCCAACCACCCCTACTTTACGCCTCCATCCAACCACCCCTACATAACGCATCCATCCAACCTCCCCTACTTAATGCTTCCATCCATTCACCTCAGCTTAATGCATCCATCCAACCACTCTTACGTAACGCATCCATCCATTCACCTCTACTTAAAGCATCCAACAACCACCCCTATTTAATGTAACCATCCAATCTCCCCTACTTAATGCATCCATCCAATCACCCCTAATTAACGCATCCATCCAACCACCCCTACTTAATGCATCCATCCAACCACCCCTACGTAACGCATCCATCCATTCACCTCTACTTAAAGCATCCAACAACCACCCCTACATATCCAATCCATTCAACCACCCGTACTTAACGCATCCATCCAATCAACCTACTTAGCGCATCCATCCAACCACTCCTGCTTAGCGTATCCATCCAACCACTCCTACTTAACGCATCCATCCAACCACTCCTACTTAGCGCATCCATCCAACAACCCCTATTTAACGCATCCATCCAACCACTCCTACCTAATGCATCCATTCAATTACCCCTTCTTAACATATCAATCCAACCACTCCTACTTATTGCATCCATCCAATCACCCCTACTTAACGCATCCATCCAACCACCCCTACTTAGCGCATCCATCCAACCACCCCTATTTAACGCATCCATCCAAACACCCCTACTTAACGTATCCATCCAACTACCACTACTTAATACATCAATCGAACCACCCCTACTTTACGCCTCCATCCAACCACCCTTACATAACGCATTCATCCAACTTCCCCTACTTCATGCTTCCATCCATTCACCTCAACTTAATGCATCCATCCAACCACCCCTACGTAACGCATCCATCCATTCACCTCTACTTAAAGATACAACAATCACCCCTACATACCGCATCCATTCAACCACCACTACATAACGCATCCATCCAACCACCCCTACATAACGCATCCACCCAACCACCCCTACTTATCCAATCCATTCAACCACCGGTATTTAACGCATCCATCCAATCAACCTACTTAGCGCATCCATCCAACCACTCCTGCTTAGCGTATCCATCCAACCACTCCTACTTAACGCATCCATCCAACCACTCCTACTTAGCGCGTCCATCCAACAACCCCTATTTAACGCATCCATCCAACCACTCCTACCTAATGCATCCATTCAATTACCCCTTCTTAACGTATCAATCCAACCACTCCTACTTATTGCATCCATCCAATCACCCCTACTTAACGCATCCATCCAACCACCCCTACTTAGCGCATCCATCCAACCACCCCTATTTAACGCATCCATCCAAACACCCCTACTTAACGTATCCATCCAACTACCACTACTTAATACATTAATCGAACCACCCCTACTTTACGCCTCCACCCAACCACCCTTACATAACGCAATCATCCAACTTCCCCTACTTAATGCTTCCATCCATTCACCTCAACTTAATGCATCCATCCAACCACCCCTACATAACGCATCCACCCAACCACCCCTACTTATCCAATCCATTCAACCACCGGTACTTAACGCATCCATCCAATCAACCTACTTAACGCATCCATCCAACCACTCCTGCTTAGCGTATCCATCCAACCACTCCTACTTAACGCATCCATCCAACCACTCCTATATAGCGCATCCATCCAACAACCCCTATTTAACGCATCCATCCAACCACCCCTACATAATTCATCAATCCAACCACCCCTAATTAACGCATCCATTCAACCACCCCTACATAACGCGTCCATCTCTACGTAACGTATCTATTCAACAAGCCCTACTTAACGCATCCATCCAACCATCCCTACTTAATGCATCCATCCAACCACCCCTGTGTAACGCATCCATCCAACAACCTCTAATTAACGCAAAACAATTTTCACTCGTGTGTGTGAGCGTGCGTCTGTGGGTGCGTGTGTGTGTGTGTGGGTGCTTGTGTGGTGCGTGTTTGTATCTGTGCGTGTGTGTGTGCATGTGTGGGTGTGTGTGTGTCTGGGTGCGTGGGTGTGAGTGCGTATGTGGTGCATTTGCGTCTGTATGTCTGCTTGTATGTGCGTCTGTTGGTGCCTGTGTAGGTGCGTGTGTGCGTGTGCTTGTGCAGGCGCGTGTGTTTGTGTGTGGGTGAGTGTGTGGGTGGGTGCCTGTCTGTTGGTGCGTGTGTGTGTGTGTGTGTGTGTGGGTGCGTGTGTGTGTGTGTGTGTGTGCTTGTGTTCGTGCGTGAGGGTGCGTGTGTGGGTGGGTTTTTGTGTGTATATATATATGTGTGTGCGCGGGCGTGTGACAGAGTGAGAGAGAGAGAGAGAGAGAGAGAGAGTGAGCAATAGAGACAGAGAAAGTGTATGCGTGTTCGGTGCGTGTGTGTGTTCGTGCGTTGGCGCATGTGTGTGCGTGTGGGGGTTCGTGTTTTTTGGAGTGTGTGTATGTGTGCGTGTGTATTCGCACGTGTGTGTGAGAGTGCGTCTGTGTGTGTGCGTGCGTGTGTGTGGGTGCTTGTGTGGTGCGGGTGTGTATGTGTGTGTGTGTGTGTGCATGTGTGTGGGTGTGAGTGTGTGTGTCTGGGAACGTGGGTGTGAGTGGGTATGTGGTGCATTTGTGTCTGTATGTCTGCGTGTATGTGCGTGTGTGTGTGCTTGTGCTGGCGCGTGTGTTTGTGTGTGGGTGGGTGTGTGGGTGGGTGAGTCTGTGTGTGTGCGTGTGTTCGCGCGTATGTGGGGGTATGTGTGTGTGAGTGTATTTTTGTGGCGCGTGTGAGAGGGTGCTTCCGTGTGTGTGGGGGGGTGCGTGTGTGGTGCATGTGTGTATGTGTGCGTGTGTGGGTGCGTGTGTGTGTGCGTGTCTTGGCGCGTGTGTTTTTGTGTGTGTATGTGTGTGTGTGTGTGTGTGTGTGTGTGTGCGTGGGAGCGTCTGTGTGTGTGTGTGTGTGTGTGTGTGTGTGTGTGTGTGTGGTTGTGGTTGTGGTTGCGTGTTTGGGTGCGTGTGTGTGGGTGCGTGTGTCGTTCAGGTGTATGTATGGGTGCGTGTGTTGCCGCGCGTGTGTGCTGGTGTGGGTTGGTGTATAGGTGCGTGCGTATGGGTGCGTGTGTTTGCACTGGCGCGTGTGTGTGGGTGTGTGTGGGCTGTGTGTGTATATGTGTGTGTGCGCGGGCGTGTGACAGAGAGAGAGAGAGAGAGAGAGAGAGAGAGAGAGAGAGAGAGAGAGAGAGAGAGTGAGCTAGAGAGATAGAGAAAATGTGTGCGTGTGCGGTGCCTGTGTGGATGAGTGTGTGGATTCGTGTGTGGGTGCGTGTTTGTTGGAGTGTTTGTATAGGTGCGTGTGTTTTCGCTTGTGTGTGTGAGCGTGGGTCTGTGGGTGCGCGTGTGTGTGTGGGTGCTTGTGTGGTGCATGTGTGTATGTGTGCGTGTGTGTGCGCGTGTGTGGGTGTGTGTGTGTGTCTGGGTGCGTGGGTGTGAGTGCGTATGTGGTGCATTTGCGTCTGAATATCTGCGTGTATGTGCGTCTGTTGGTGCCTGTGTAGGTGCGTGAGTGTGTGCGTGTGTGTGTGTGTGCTTGTGCTGGGGCGTGTGTTTGTGTGTGTGTGAGTGTGTTGGTGGGTGCCTGTCTGTGGGTGCGTGTGTGTGAGGGTGCGTGTGTGTGGGTGCGTGTGTGTGCGCGTGCGTTGGCGCTTGTGTGTGCGTGTGGGGGTATGTGTGTGGGTGGGTGCGTGTCTGTGGGTGCGTGTGTGTGGGTGTGTGTATGTGTGGGCGCGTGTGTCTGATTGCATGCGTGCGTGTGTGGGTGCCTTTGTTGGTGCATGGGTGTGTGTGCTTGTGTCGGTGCGTGTGGTGGTGAGTGCGTGTGGAGTAATGTATGGGTGCGTGTGTGTGGGTGCGTGTGTGTGTGTTCGGGTGTATGGGCGCATGTGTGTTGATGTATGAGTGTGTTTGCGCGTGTGTGGGTGCCTGTAGGTGCGTGTGTGTATGCGTGTGTTCATGTGTGTGTATGCGTGTGGGTGCGTGTGTTGCCTTGTGTGTGGGAGCGTGTGCTTGGTTGCGTGTGTGGGTGCCTGTGTGTTGGTGCGTGTTTGGTGCATATGTGTATGTTTGCGTGGCTTTGCGCGTGTGTGTGTGCGTGTGGGTGCGTATTTCGGTGCGTGTGTCGATGCGTGTGTGGATTCGTGTGTTGGTGCTTGTGTGCGTGCGTGTGTGTTTGGGTGCCTGTGTGGTGTATGTGGGTATGTGTGCGTGTGTTGTCGCGGGTGTGTGCGTGTGTGGTTGCATGTATGTGCGTGTGTGTGTGGGTGCGTGTGTGGGTGAGTGTGTGGGTACGTGTGAGAGAGGGTGCGCTTGTGGGTGTGGGTGTGTGTGTGTGTGTGTTATCGCGTGTGTGGGCGTAGGTGGGTGCGTGTTTGGGTGCCTGTGTGGGTACGTGTGAAAGTGGGTGCGTTTGTTTGTGTAGATGCGTGTGTGCGTTTTGTGTGGGTGCTTGTGTGATAGGTGTGTGTGTATGTGGGCATGTGTGTGAGTGTGTGGGGGGGTGTTTGGGTGCGTGTGTATAGGTGCGTGGGTGTGGGTTCGTGTGTGGGTGCTTGTGTGGATTCGTGTGTGTGTGCGTTTGTGGGTGCGTGTGTGGTTGCGTGTGTAAGCGTGCGTGTGTGTTTGCTTGTGCTGGCGCGTGTGTGTGTGTGTGTGGGTGCGTGTGTGGGTGCGTCTTCAAGTCTTCAAGTGTTATACTGCTTAAAAGTGATATTTCACTATCCTGCAGTTGTGATTAAAAATAATGTGCGCTAAAATAATTAGTTAATAAAATAAATATGACAATAGATAAATCCAGTTAACTGTACATTAAAACGATGAATAAATTAATAAGATAAATATAATAAATATATAAAAATAATAAGTTAATAAAATATTAGAATAAATAGATCAATAAAATTAATAGTATATTAAAAAATTAGGCAGTCTATGATTAACACTAAAACAATATATTATAATGTCAATGTCTGAATAACTGGGATGGCGGCTCTCTGGAATATTTCTGTGGTAGATGCGGTGACAGCTTCCTCGGTAAGTGCTTTCCACAGTGGAATACAGCGTACGTAGAATTACTGCTGGTAGGGGGTGCAAGTGGCAGGTAGTGTTCGTAGTTTGTGCTTGTGTTGGCGTCTGGTGCGCGCATCTGCTGTGGTGATGATGACGGGCAAGCTGATGTGCATTAGTCCGTGGTGAATTTTAAAAAACATAGTTGCATCTCATATCCGCTTTCGTGTGTACAAGGAGTTCCATATCAGGTTAGTGCACATATCACTGACACTTGACGTTCTGCGGTAATCACTGGTGACAAACCGCACAGCGGATCTTTGTACGCGCTCTATTGTCTGAATGCCTGTCTTTGTGTGAGGTTCCCAGGCGACTGTGGCAAACTCGAGTGTTGGTCGCACGAGTACCTCGCATGCTGTTTGTCTCACTTGCGGTGGCGCCGCATAGAGTGTTCTTTGGAATAAGCCAAGTGTCTTGCTGGCTTTGTTCTGCACTTTGTTGATAAGTGGTTGCCACGATAATTTTATGTTGATGGTAACCCCCAGGTAGTCCTGGTTGTCAGTCCCTGGTATTTGTTGGCTCCCCATGAAGTAGTTATAGGTTGATATGTTCCTCTTGGTAGTAACCGATAAGACGGCACACTTTGACACATTAAAATCCATCTCTCATGTCTTTGCCCATGAGAGAAGTTTGTTCAGGTCAAACGCAAATGTGAAGTGGTCAGCGCGAGTGACTACGTGTGAGGGTGGGTGCGTGTGTTTGTGTGGGTGCGTGTGTGCGTGTGTTGGCGCGCGTGTCAGGGTGGATGTGGGTGTGTGGGTGACGCGTGTCTGAGGATGCTTCCGTGGGCGTGTGTTGGCGGGTGTGTGTGTGTGTGTGTTTGTGTTTGTGTGTGTGTGTGTGTGTGTGTGTGTGTGTGTATGTGTATGTGTGTGTGTGTGTGTGTGTGTGTGTGTGTGTGTGTGTATGTGTGTGTGTGTGTGTGTGTAGGTGCGTGTGTGGGTGCTTGGGTGGGTACGTGTGAGTGAGTGTGTGTGTGTGTGTGTGTGTGTGTGTGTGATGTGTGTGTATGTGCGAGTGTGTGTGTGCGTGTGTGCTTCTGTGGGTGCGTGTGTTTGGGTGCGTGTGTTAGTGTCCGTTTGTTAGTGTGTATGGGTGCGTATGTGGATGCGTGTGTGTATGTGTGTGGGCGCATGTGTGTGGGTGCTTGCGTGTGTGTGGGTGCGCGTGTGGTTCATGTGTGTATGTGTGTGTAGGTGTCCGTGTGTTGGCTCGTGTTTGTACGTGTGTGGGTGCGGGTGTGTGGGTGCGTTTGTGCTAGCGCTCACAGCAGTGTGTGTGTGAGTGTGTGTTGTCGCGGGGGTGTTCGTGTGTGGGAACGTGCGTGCGTGCGTGCGGGCGTTTGTTGTACGTGTGTGTGTGTGTGTGTGTGTGTGTGTGTGTGTGTGTGTGTGTGTGTGTCGGTACGTGCGAGTGTGGGTGCGTTTGTGTGTGTGTGGGTGCGTGTGTGTGTACGTGAAGTGGCCCGTGTGTGGGCGAATGTGGGTGCACACACACACACACATGCACGCACCTTCACATACATGCACCCACACACGCACGCACACACACACACACACACACACACACACACACACCGACACCGACACACGAATCCAAACACGCACACACACACACGTACGCACCGCAATTACGCACGCACCCACGCACTCAAACACACACGCACGCACCCACACATACATGTGCCCACACACGCACGCACACTCACGCACCCTCACACAAATCCATACAGGCACCCACACACGCACCAACACACATGCACTCGCACATACACGCACCAGCACTCACACGTACCCACACACAAGCACCCACACACGCACCAACATGCACACATACCCACACAGACACACACGCACCCACATACACCCACACACACAAATCCACACAGGCACCCACAAACACACACCGACTCACGCACACACAAACATGCACCCACCTAAACGCTCCCACACACACGCGCCCACACACATACACACACCGACACACAACCCTCCAGATACACCCACACACACACAAATCCACACACGCACCGACACACACACAATCAAACACACACCACACACACACACGCACCCACACCCACACACACGCACACACACCGACTCACGCACACACAAACATGCACCCACCTAAACGCTCCCACACACATGCACACACACTCACAAACACACACACACACACACACACACACACACAAACACACACACACACACACACAACAACGGCACCCACACATACACCAACACACGCACTCACACACACGCACCCACATACACGCACCTAGATATGCACCCACATACGCCCACACACGCTCCAACCCACGCACACACACACGCACCCACACACGCACACACACGTGACAACACACGAACACATACACACACACGCTCCACACTCGCACCCACAAACACGCACCCAAGCACGCACCAACACACGAATCCACACACGCACCCACACAAGCACCGACACACGGACTCACACACGCGCCCACACATGCACACATACACACAAGCACCACACACGCACCTACCCACACTCTCGCACGCACCCACACACTCATGCGCCCACACGCACACATACACACACGCACCCACACACACACACGCACCACACACGAATCCACACACGCACCCACACGCGCACCCACACACACACACACATGCACCCACACACACGCATCCACAGACGCAATTAGACGCGCCAACACACGCACACCACAGGCAGACGCACACACACCTACAAACGCACACTCACGCGCAACCATACGCACACATACACACACACATGCACCACAAACGCACCCACACACGCACGCACCCACAGACACGCGCACACACATACACACACACCCACACAGGCGTACCCACACACATGTACCAAACGACACATGCACCCACACACGCACACACACGCGCCAAAACACACGCACACGCACCCACACTCACCCACACCCACTTACGGACCCACATACACACACGCGCACAAGCACTCACACGCATACACACGCACCCTCACACGAAACCACACACGTACGCGTACACACACGCACCATACAAACACGCAAGCACCAACACAGATATGTGCCCACATACGCACGCACACACACACTCACACATGAATCCACACATGCACCCACACACGCACCAACATACGCGCTCACCCACAATCACCCACACACACGCACCCACACACACGCAACCACACATGCATCCACTCGCGAGCACACACGCGCCAACACAAGCACACACACACTGACACACACACACACACACACACACACACACACACACACACATTCCCACACATGCACCCGCACACGCACCGACACACGAACACACTCATGCACTCACACACACGCACCCACACACATGCACCCACACATGCAAACACAGGCGCCAACTCACGCACACACACATTCACGCACCCAAACACACACACATACGTGCACCCACTCACACGTATCAACATACACACATACGCCCACACACGCACACACACGCACACACACACACCCACACACTCGCATCGACACACGAATCCACACACGCACCCACACACGCACCCACACACGCACACACACGTGCACCCACACACACGCATCCATTCACACTAGCCAATACAAGCACACACACACACCCGCGTATCCACATACGCACCCACACACGCACCGACACACGCACACGCACACGCACACGCACCCACACACCCACGCACCCACACAAACACACGCGCCAGCACAAGCACACAAAAACACACGCACGTACACACGCACCCACACATTCACACACACGGGCCAGCACAAGAACACACACACACACCCACGCACCTACTCACGCACCCACACACGCATACACACGCGCCAAAACACGTACCCACACACGCACCCACACACGCGCCAACACAAGCACCCATACACGCACGCACAACACATGTATCCACAAACACACGCACCCACACGCACCCACCCAAACAAGCACCCACATACGCCTACACACGCGCCAATACATGCACACACACAAACAAACACACACACACACACACACAAACACACACACACACACACACACACACACACACACACACACACACATGCACATCATTCACACGCACCCGTATACAAACATGCGCCCAAACACGCATACACACATATATGCACCCACGCACACACACGCAACTACACACGCACCCACACACGCACACACACGCGACAACACACGAACACATACACGCACATGCTCCACACTCGCACCCACAAACACGCACCCAAGCAGGCCCCAACACACGAATCCACACACGCACCCACACAAGCACCGACACACGGACTCACTCACACACGCGATCACACATGCATTCCTACACACAAGCACCACACACGCACCTACCGACACTCTCGCACGCACCCACACAAACATGCGCCCACTCGCACACACACACGCACCCACACACACGCACCACACACGAATCCACACACGCACCCACACACGCACCCACACACACACATGCATCCACACACACGCATCCACAGACGCACACACACCCACAAGCGCACACACACGGGCAAACATACGCACACATACACACACATACACCACAAACGCACCCCCACACGCACGCACCCACAGACACGCGCACACACATACACACCCACCCACACCGACGTACACACACATGTACCAAACGACACATGCCCCCACACACGCATACACACGTGCCAAAACACAAACACACACACGCACCCACACTCACCCACACCCTCTTACGGACCCACATACACACACGCGCACAAGCACTCACGCGCATACACACGCACCCTCACACGAAACCACACACGCACACACACACACACGCACCACACAAACACGCAAGCACCAACACAGATATGTGCCCACATACGCACGCACACACACACACACACACGCGAATCCACAGATGCACCCACACACGCACCAACACACGCTCTTACACACATGCACCCACACACACACACATACACACACACACACACACACACACACACACAGGACTCCACACATGCACCCACACACACACCGAAACACGAACACACACATATGCATTGACACACACGCACCCATACACAGGCACCTGCACATGCCAACACAGGCGCCAACTCACGCACACACACATTCACGCACCCAAACACACACATATACGTGCTCCCACTCACACGTACCAACATGCACACATGCGCCCACACACGCACATACACGCACACTCACGCACCCACACATGCACCGACCCACGCACACACAGGTGCACCCACACACACGCATCCACTCACACTCACCCACACATGCACACAAACGAGCCAATACAAGCACACACACACACACCCGTGAATCCACATACGCACCCACACACGCACCCACACACGCACCGACACACGCACACGCACCCACACACACACGCACCCACCTTCACACGCACCCACACCCACCCACCCACCCACCCACGCACCCACACAAACACGGGCGCCAGCACAAGCACACAAAAACACACGCACGTACACACGCACCCACACAGTCACACACACGCGCCAGCACAATCACGCATACACGCACCAACGCACCTACTCACGCACCCACACACGCACCCACACACGCACCCACACCCGCGCCAACACAAGCACCCATACACGCACGCACAACACATGTATCCACACACACACACCCACACGCACCCACCCACACAAGCACCCACATACGCCCACACACGCGCCAATACACCACACACACAAACACACACACAAACACACACACACACACACACACACACACACACACACACACACACACACATGTACATCACTCACACTCACCCACATACAAACATGCGCCCAAACACGCATACATACAAACACGCGCCCACACACACACACGCAACTACAAACGCACCCACACACGCACACACACGCGACAACACACGAACACATACACACACATGCTCCACACTCGCACCCACTAACACGCACCCACAAACACGCACCAACACACGAATCCACACACGCACACACACAAGCACCGACACAGAAGGACTCACACACGCGCTCACATATGCATTCCTACACACAAGCACCACACACGCACCTACCCACACTCTCGCACGCACCAACACACACATGCGCCCACACGCACACATACACACACGCACCCACACACATGCACCACACACGAATCCACACACGCACCCACACACGCACCCATACACACACATGTATCCACACACACGCATCCACAGACGCACACACACACCCACAATCGCACACACACGCGCAAACATACGCACACATACACACACATGCACCACAAACGCACCCCCACACGCACGCACCCACAGACACGCGCACACACACACACACCCACACAAACGTACACACACATGTACCAAACGACACATGCACCCACACACGCATACACACGCGCCAAAACACACACACACACACGCACCCAAACTCACCCACACGCTCTTACGGACCCACATACACACACGCGTACAAGCACTCACACACATACACACGCACCCTCACACGAAACCACACACGCACACACACACACACACACACACACACGCACCACACAAACACGCAAGCACCAACACAGATATGTGCCCACATAAGCACGCACACACACACACACCCACACGCGAATCCACAGATGCACCCACACACGCACCAACACACGCTCTAACACACATGCACCCACACACACACACACACACACACACACACCCACACACACCCACACATACACACACACACGACTCCACACATGCACCGACACACGAACACACACACGTGCATTCACACACACGCACCCACACACAGGCACCCACACATGCCAACACAGGCGCCAACTCACGCACACGCACATTCACGCACCCAAACACACACACATACATGCACCCACTCACACGTACCAACATGCACATATGCGCCCACACACGCAGACATACGCACTCACATGCACACAAACGAGCCAATACAAGCACACATACACACCCACATTCGCACCCAAACACGCACCTTCACACGCACCCACACACCCACCCACCCACGCACCCTCACAAACAAACGCGCCAGCACAAGCACACACAAACACACGCACGTAAACACGCACCCACACATTCACACACACACGCCAGCACAAGCACACACACACACAGGCACCCACGCACCTACTCACGCACCCACACACGCACCCACACAAGCATACACACGCGCCAACACACGCACCCACACAGGCGCCCCCACAAGCACCCATACACGCTCGCACAACACATGTATCCACAAAAACACGCACCCACACGCACCCACCCACACAAGCAAACACATACGCCCACACACGCGCCAACACACGCACACACACAAACACACAAAAACAAACACACACACACACACACACACAAACACACATGCACACATGGACACACTCACACATGCGCCCAAACACGCATACATACACACACGCACCCACACACACACGCAACTACACACGCGCCGACTCACCCACACACATGCTCCCTCACACACGCACCCACTCACACTCACCCACACACGCACGGACCTACACTGACATGCTCCTACACATGCACGCACACTGACACGCACCCACAAACGAATCCATACACGCATACATACACACACGCACCACACCCACACCCACCCACCCACACACAGACGCAAGCACCCACACAGACATAAGCCCACACATGCACGCACACACACGCACCCACACACCAATCCACACATGCACCCACTCACGTACCAATACACAAACAAACACACACGAATCCACACATGCAACCACGCACCCACCGACACACGGACACAAACACATGCACCCACACACACGCACCCACTCACGAATCAACACACGCACCGACACACGCACCGACACACGCACCGACACACGCACAAACTTTCCGTGTCTCTCTCACTCACTCTCTCTCTCTCTCTGTCATACGCCCCTACATAGCGAAGACATTCACACATACACGCAGATATTCAGACGCAAATGCACCACATACACACTCACACCCACGCACCCAGACACACACACCCACACTTGCGCACACACACGCACACATACACACATGCACCACACAAGCACCCACACACACACGCGCACCCACAGACACACGCTCACACACACAAGCGAAAACACACGCACATATACAAACACTCCAACAAACACGCACCCACACACGAATCCACACACTCATCCACACAGGCACCGCACACGCACACACTTTCTCTATCTCTCTAGCTCACTCTCTCTCTCTCTCTTTCACACGCCCGCGCACACACACATATACACACACAGCCCACACACACCCACACACACGCGCCAGTACAAACACACGCACCCATACGCACGCACCTATACACCCACCCACACCAGCACACACGCGCGGCAACACACGCACCTATACATACACCTGAACGACACACGCACCCACACACACGCACCCAAACACGCAACCACAACCACACACACACACACACACACACACACCCACACAGACGCTCCCACGCACTCACACACATACACACACAAAAACACACGCGCCAAAACACGCACGCACACACGCACCCACACACGCACACATACACACATGCACCACACACGCACCCCCACACACACACGGACGCACCCTCTCACACGCGCCACACAAATACACTCACACACACATACCCCCACATACGCGCGAACACACGCACACACACAGACGCACACACCCACACACCCACCCACACACAAACACACGCGCCAGCACAAGCACACACACACGCACCTACACAGGCACCAACACACGCACATACACGCAGACATACAGACACAAATGCACCACATACCCACTCACACCCAAACACACTCACACCCACACACGCGCACACTCACACACATACACACCCGCACCACACAAGCACCCACACACACACACGCACACACACAGACACACTCTCACACACACGTGCGAACACACACGCACACATACACACACTCCAAAAAACACGAACCCCCACACGCACACACATGCGCCAACGCACGAACACACACACGCACCGAACACGCATACACTTTCTCTGTCTCTCTAGCTCACTCTCTCTCTCTCACTCTGTCACACGCCCGCGCACACACACATATATACACACAAAAACCCACCCACACACGCACCCTCACGCACGAACACAAGCACACACACACACGCACCCACACACACACGCACCCACACACACACGCACCCACAGACAGGCACCCACCCACACACTCACCCACACACAAACACACGCGCCAGCACAAGCACACACACACACGCACCTACACAGGCACCAACAGACGCACATACAAGCAGACATACAGACGCAAATGCACCACATACGCACTCACACCCACGCACCCAGACACACACACACCCTCACATGCGCACACACACGCACACATACAAACACGCACCACGCAAGCACCCACACACACACACGCACCCACAGACGCACGCTCACACACACGAGTGAAAACACACGCACCTATACAAACACTCCAACAAACACGCACATACAAACGAATCCACACACTCATCCACACACGCACCACACACGCACACACTTTCTCTGTCTCTCTAGCTCACTCTCTCTGTCACACGCCCGCGCACACACACATATACACACACAAAAACCCACCCACACAAAAACCCTCACGCACGAACACAAGCACACACACACACACACACACACACACACATAAACACACACACACGCACACGCACCCACACACACTCACCCACAAACGCACTCACACGCGAGCTCACACACACACCCACACACACGCGCCAGTACAAGCACACGCACCCAGGCGCACGCACCCATACACCCACCCACACCAGCACACACGCGCGGCAAGACACGCACCCATACATACACATGAACGACACACGCACCCAAACACGCAACCACAACCACACACACACACACACACACACACACACACACACACACACATACAGAGAGAGACGCTCCCACGCGCCCACACATATACACACAGGCACAATAACACACACGCACACATGCGCCAACACATGCACACACACACGCACCCACATACACACGAACCGACACTCACACGCACCCACACAAGCACGAACATACGCACCCACACACACACGCGTCAACCCACGCACACACGCACGAATCCGCGCATGCACCCACACATTCAACCAAGCACACGCACCCACACACAGGACAACACACGCACCCACTCGCATGCACACACATGCACACACGCATACACACACGCACCTACAAGCACCCACACACGCGCAAACACACGCATACATCCACACACATGCGCCCACACACCCGAACACACACACACACACACGCACCCACACACACACGCACCCACACATACACACCCACACACGGACCCACAGACACGCACCCACTCACACACGTACCCCCACACGCACCCACAGACAGGCACCCACCCACACACTCACCCACACACAAACACACGCGCCAGCACAAGCACACAGACACACACTCACGCACCTACACAGGCACCAACAGACGCACATACACGCAGACATTCAGACGCAAATGCACCACATACGCACTCACACCCACGCACCCAGACACACACACAACCACACACGCGCACACACGCACGCACTCATACACACATGCACCACACAAGCACCCACACACACAGGCGCACCCACAGACACACAAGCGAAAACACACGCACCTATACAAACACTCCAACAAACACGCACCCACACACGAATCCACACACTCATCCACACAGGCACCGCACACGCACACACTTTCTCTATCTCTCTAGCTCACTCTCACTCTCTGTCACACGCCCGCGCACACACACATATACACACACAGCCCACACACACCCACACACACGCGCCAGTACAAACACACGCACCAATTCGCACGCACCGATACACCCACCCACACTAGCACACACGCGCGGCAACACACGCACCCATACATACACCTGAACGACACACGCACCCACACACACGCACCCAAACACTCAACCACAACCACACACACCGACGCTCCCACGCACACACACACATACAAACACAAAAACACACGCGCCAAAACACGCACACACAGGAACCCACACACGCACACATACACACATGCACCACACACGCACCCCCCCCCCCCCCACACACACACACGGACGCACCCTCTCACACGCGCCACACAAACACACTCACACGCACCTACACAGGCACCAACACACGCACATACACGCAGACATACAGACACAAATGCACCACATACGCACTCACACCCACGCACCCACACACACACACACACCCACACACGCGCACACATACGCACACATACACACACGCACCACACAAGCACCCACACACACGCACGCACCCACAGACGCACTCTCACACACACGTGCGAACACACACGCGCACATACACACACTCCAACAAAAACGTACCCCCATACGCACACACAAGCGCCAACGCGCGCACACACACGCACCGAACACGCATACACTTTCTCTATCTCTCTAGCTCACTCTCTCTCTCTGTCACACGCCCGCGCACACACACATATATACACCCAAGAACCCACCCACACACGCACCCTCACGCACGAACACAAGCACACACACCCACACACACACACATACACACACACATACACACACACGCACCCACACACACGCACCCACAGACAGGCACCCACCCACAAACTCACCCACACACAAACACACGCGCCAGCAAACGCACACACACACACACGCACATACACAGGCACCAACAGACGCACATACACGCAGACATACAGAAGCAAATGCACCACATACGCACTCTCACCCACGCACCCAGACACATACACACCCACACATGCGCACACACACGCACACATACAAACACGCACCACACAAGCACCCACACACGCATGCACACACACGCACCCAAACAAGCATCCACACCCACACACACGACCAAACACACACAAACACACACACACACACACACACACACACACACACATGCACCCACACACGCACACATACACACAAATGCTCCACACACGCACCACCACACACACACGGTCGCACCCTCTCACACGCGCCATACAAACACACTCACACACACACAGATTAAACCCACGCACACAAACGCACCCACACTCACACGTACCCACACAAAAGCACCCACACACGCACCAACAAGCACACACACGCGACAACACACGCACACATAAACACACACATGCACCACACACGTACCAACACAAACGCACACTCACACGCACCCAAACACGCACACACGCACACACGCCCACACACGAATCCACACACGCACCCACACACGCACCGACACACATACACGCAACCACAAATATGCACCCACACACACGCACCCACCCACACACGCACCCACACACACACACACAAACACACACACCCCCACACACCCACACCACACATACACACACACGCACCAACACACGCACACTCACACACACGCACTACCCAATCACCCACATAAGCACGCGCCCACACACACACGCAGACATACACATCCACACGCACCCACACATACACACACACCCACACACGAACCCACAGACGCACACACATGAGCCCACATGCAACAACGCACACCCACACCCACACCCACACCCACACACGCACCCACATACACACACGCGCACCAGCACTTAATCACACACACACCACACACACACGCAACCACAAACACACGAACCCACACAGACATGTTCATAGACACACGCACAGATACACACGCACCCACACATGAATCCACACACGCACCGACACATGCACCCACACACACGCACCCACTCTCAGTCACCCACATACGCACGTACCCACACCGACATGCGCCCACACACGCACGCACACTCACACGAACCCACACACGAATCCACACACGCACACATACACACAGGCACCACGCAAATACACACGCACCCACACACACACGCAAACACCCACACAGACATGTGCCCACACACGCATACACACACACGCGCCCACAAACCTATCCACACACGCACCCATACACCCACCAACACAAGCAGTCACACACACGCACCCACACACACGCACTCAACGACTCGCACCCACACCCGCACCCACACGCGCACACACACGCGCCAACACACGCACACACACACGCCCACACACACACGAATCCACACTTACACGCACACACCCGCCGACACACGATTCAACACACGCACACACATTCTGTGTCTCTCTCGCTCATTCTCTCTCTTTGTCATAAGCTCGCGCACACACATACACACACACACGCAATCACCCGCGCACCCATTCAAGCATCCACACGCCCGCGCCAGCACACACACACGCACACATACAGGCACCCATAAACGCACATACGCGCGCCAACATACGCACATATACACACAAATGAAGGACACACGCACCCACACACAGCAAGCCAAACACGCACCCACACCCACACACCCACACACACGCCCCCCACACGCACACATACACACACGCACTACACACGCAACCACAAACAGTCATCCACACACGCACGCATGCAACCACACACACGCGCCCACACATACACACACCCACACACACGCACCCACAGACACGCACCCACCCACACACGTACCCCCACACGCACACACAAGCGCCAACGCACGCACCCACACACACACACACGCACCCACAGACAGGCACCCACCCACACACTCACCCACACACAAACACACGCGCCAGCACAAGCACACACACACACTCACGCACCTACACAGGCACCAACAGACCAACATACACGCAGACATTTAGACGCAAATGCACCACATACGCACTCACACCCACGCACTCCCACACATGGGCACACACACGCACACATACAAACACGCACCACACAAGCACCCACACACGCACGCACACACACGCACCCACACACGCATCGACACACGCACACACATGCACACACACACAAGCACTCACTCCCAGTCACCCACACACCCACACACACAAGCACACACACGCGGCAACACACACGCAAACATACCCACACCTGAACGACACAGGCACCCACACACACGCACCCAAACACGCATCCACACCCGCACACCAACACACTCGCGCCACCCCCCCACACACACAAACACATACACATACACACACAAAAACACACTCGCCAAAACACGACAACACACACACACACACACACATATGCACCCACACACGCACACATACACACATATGCTCCACGCACGCACCACCACACACACACGGTCGCACCCTCTCACACGCGCCATACAAACACACTCACACACACAGATTAAACCCACGCACACAAACGCACCCACACTCCCACGTACCCACACAAAAGCACCCACACACGCACCAACAAGCACACACATGCGACAACACACGCACACATAACACACACATGCACCACACACGTACCAACACACACGCACACTCACACGCACCAAAACACGCACACACGCACACACGCCCACACACGCATCCACACACGCACCTACACACGCACCCACCCACACACACACACAACCACAGATATGCACCCACACACACGCACCCACCCACACACGCACCCACACACACACACACAAACACACACACACACACCACACATGCACACACACGCACCAACACAGGCACACTCACACACACGCACTACCCAAGCACCCACATAAGCACGCGCCCACACACACACGCAGACATACACATCCACACGCACCCACACATACACACACACCCACACACGCACCCACAGACGCACACACATGAGCCCACACGCAACAACGCACACCCACACCCACACACGCACCCACATACACACACGCGCACCAGCACATAATCACACACACACCACACACACACGCAACCACAAACACACGAACCCACACAGACATGTTCATAGACACACGCACAGATACACACGCACCCACACATGAATCCACACACGCACCGACTCATCCACACACATGCACCCACACACACGCACCCACTCTTAGTCACCAACACACGCACGGACCCACACCGACATGCGCCCACACACGCACGCACACTCACACGAACCCACACACGAATCCACACACGCACACATACACACAGGCACCACGCAAATACACACGCACCCACACACACACACGCAAACACCCACACAGACATGTGCCCACACACGCATGCACACACACGCGCCCACACACCTATCCACACACGCACCCATACACCCACCAACACAAGCAGTCACACACATGCACCCACACACACGCACTCAAAGACTCGCACCCACACCCGCACCCACACGCGCACACACACGCGCCAACACACGCACACACACACGCCCACACTCACACGAATCCACACTTACACGCACACACCCACCGACACACGATTCAACACACGCACACACTTTCTCTGTCTCTCTCGCTCATTCTCTCTCTTTGTCACAAGCTCGCGCACACACATACACACACACACACGCACTCACCCGCGCACCCATTCAAGCATCCACACGTCCGCGCCAGCACACACACACGCACACATACAGGCACCCATAAACGCACATACGCGCGCCAACATACGCACATATACAAACAAATGAAGGACACACGCACCCACACACAGGAAGCCAAACACGCACCCACACCCACACACCCACACACACGCCCCCCCCCCCACACGCACACATACACACACGCACTCCACACGCAACCACAAACAGGCATCCACACACGCACGCTTCCAACCACACACACGCGCCCACACATACACACACCCACACACACGCACCCACAGACACGCACCCACACACACACGTACCCCCACACGCACACACAAGCGCCAACGCACGCACACACACGCACCCACACACACGCACCCACACACACACACACACGCACCCACAGACAGGCACCCACCCACCCACTCACCCAAACACAAACACACGCGCCAGCACAAGCACACACACACTCACGCACCTACACAGGCACCAACAGACCCACATACACGCAGACATTCAGACGCAAATGCACCACATACGCACTCACACCCACGCACACCCACACATGGGCACACACACGCACACATACAAACACGCACCACACAAGCACCCACACACGCACGCACACACACGCACCCACACACGCACCGACACACGCACACACATGCACACACACACAAGCACTCACTCCCAGTCACCCACACACGCACACGCACACACACAAGCACACACGCGCGGCAACACACGCAAACATACCCACTCCTGAACGACACAGGCACCCACACACACGCACCCAAACACGCATCCACACCCGCACACCAACACACTCGCGCCCCCCCCCCCCCCACACACACACACATACACATAAACACACACACACACACGCACATATGCACCCACACACGCACACATACACACATATGCTCCACGCACGCACCACCATACACACACGGTCGCACCCTCTCACACGCGCCATACAAACACACTCACACACACAGATTAAACCCACGCACACAAACGCACCCACACTCACACGTACCCACACAAAAGCACCCACACACGCACCAACAAGCACACACATGCGACAACACACGCACACATACACACACATGCACCACACACGTACTACCACACACGCACACTCACACGCACCCACACACGCACACACGCACACACGCCCACACACACACACATACACACTCGCACTATACACGCACCCACACAAACGAACCCACACACGAATCCACACACGCACCCACACAGGCACCGACACACAAACACGCACCCACAAATATGCACCCACACATACGAACCCACACACGCACCCACCCACCCACACACACACACACACACACACACACACACACACACACACACACACACACACACATACATGAACCCACAGACACACGCACCCACACACACACACACACACACACACACACACACACCACACGTGCACACACACGCACCAACACACGCACACTCACACACACGCAGACACACACATCCACACGCACCCACACGCAACCACATGCACCCACACATGCACACACACTCGCCAACATAAGCACACACTCACACTCACGCACTACCCAAGCACCCACATATGCACGGCCCACACACACACACGCAGACACACACATCCACACGCACCCACACATACACACACACCCACACACGCACCCACAGACGCACACACATTAGCCCACACGCAACAACGCACACCCACACCCACACACACACCCACATACAAACACGCGCACCAGCACATAATCACACACGCACCACACACACACAACCACAAACACACGAACACACACAGACATGTTCATAGACACACGCACAGACACACGCACCAAAACGTGAATCCACACACGCACCGACTCATCCACACACATGCACCCACACACACGCATCCACTCTCAGTCACCCACACACGCACGGACCCACACCGACATGCGCCCACACACGCACGCACACTCACACGAACCCACACACGAATCCACACACGCACACATACACACACGGACCACGCAAATACACACGCACCCACACACAGACGCAAGCACCCACACAGACATGTGCCCACACACGTACGCACACACGCACCCACACACCTATCCACACACGCACCAATACACCCACCAACACAAGCAGTCACACACATGCACCCACACACACGCACTCAAAGACACGCACCAACACCCGCACCCACACGCGCACACACACGCGCCAACACACGCACACACACACACGCACACACACACTCACACACGAATCCACACTTGCACGCACACACCCACTGACACACGACTCCACACACGCACACACTTTCTCTGTCTCTCTCGCTCATTCTCTCTCTTTGTCACACGCTCGCGCACACATACACACACACACACACACTCACCCGCGCACCCATTCAAGCATCCACACGCCCGCGCCAGCACACACACACGCACACATACAGGCACCCATAAACGCACATACGCGCGTCAACATACGCACATATACACACACATGAAGGACACACGCACACACACACAGGAAGCCAAACACGCACCCACACCCACACACCCACACACACGCGCCCCCACACGCACACATACATACACGCACTACACACGCACCCACAAACAGGCATGCGCACACGCACGCATGCAACCACACACACGCACCCACAGACACGCACCCACCCACACACGTACCCCCACACGTACACACAAGCGCCAACCCACGCACACACACACCCACACACACACACGAACCCACACACACACGCACACACAGACAGGCACCCACCCACACACTCACCCAGACACAAACACACGCGCACACACACTCACGCACCTACACAGGCACCAACAGACGCACATACACGTAGACATTCAGACGCAAATGCACCACATACGCACTCACACCCACGCACACCCACACATGGGCACACACACGCACACTTACAAACACGCACCACACAAGCACCCACACACGCACGCACACACACGCACCCACACACGCACCTACACACGCACACATGTGCACACACACACAAGCACTCACTACCACTCACCCACACACGCACACACACGCGCCAACACACGCACCTACACAAACACATACACATACACACCCATACACGAACCCACACATACACTCGCACACACACATGAGCGCACACGCAACAACGCACACCCACACCCACACACGCACCCACATACACACACGCGCACCAGCACATAATCAAATACGCACCACACACACACACGCAAGCACAAACAAACGAACCCACACAGACATGTTCATAGACACACGCACAGACACACACGCACCCACACATGAATCCACACACGCACCGACTCATCCACACACATGCACCCACACACACGCACCCACTCTCAGTCACCCACACACGCACGGACCCACACCGACATGCGCCGACACACGCACGCACATTCACACGAACCCACACACGAATCCACACACGCACACATACACACATACACACACGCACCACGCAAATACACACGCACCCACACACAGACGCAAGCACCCACACAGACATGTGCCCACACACGCACGCACACACACGCACCCACACACCTATCCACACACGCACCCATACACCCACCACCACAAGCAGTCACACACATGCACCCACACACACGCACCCAAAGACACGCACCCACACCCGCACCCGCACCCGCACCCGCGCCCGCGCCCGCGCCCGCGCCCGCGCCCGCGCCCGCGCCCGCGCCCGCGCCCGCGCCCGCGCCCGCGCCCGCGCCCGCGCCCGCGCCCGCGCCCGCGCCCGCGCCCGCGCCCGCGCCCGCGCCCGCGCCCGCGCCCGCGCCCGCGCCCGCGCCCGCGCCCGCGCCCGCGCCCGCGCCCGCGCCCGCGCCCGCGCCCGCGCCCGCGCCCGCGCCCGCGCCCGCGCCCGCGCCCGCGCCCGCACACGCACACGCACACGCACACGCACACGCACACGCACACGCACACGCACACGCACACGCACACGCACACGCACACGCACACGCACACGCACACGCACACGCACACGCACACGCACACGCACACGCACACGCACACGCACACGCACACGCACACGCACACGCACACGCACACGCACACGCACACGCACACGCACACGCACACGCACACGCACACGCACACGCACACGCACACGCACACGCACACGCACACGCACACGCACACGCACACGCACACGCACACGCACACGCACACGCACACGCACACGCACACGCACACGCACACGCACACGCACACGCACACGCACACGCACACGCACACGCACACGCACACGCACACGCACACGCACACGCACACGCACACGCACACGCACACGCACACGCACACGCACACGCACACGCACACGCACACGCACACGCACACGCACACGCACACGCACACGCACACGCACACGCACACGCACACGCACACGCACACGCACACGCACACGCACACGCACACGCACACGCACACGCACACGCACACGCACACGCACACGCACACGCACACGCACACGCACACGCACACGCACACGCACACGCACACGCACACGCACACGCACACGCACACGCACACGCACACGCACACGCACACGCACACGCACACGCACACGCACACGCACACGCACACGCACACGCACACGCACACGCACACGCACACGCACACGCACACGCACACGCACACGCACACGCACACGCACACGCACACGCACACGCACACGCACACGCACACGCACACGCACACGCACACGCACACGCACACGCACACGCACACGCACACGCACACGCACCCATCCACACCCGTCCACACAAGCACACACGCACACACACACACACACACACACACACACACATATATATACACACACACAAACACATGCATCCACACACACGCACCAACACACGCACACCCACACGCGCACCCACACGCAGCCACACACGCACGCACACACGCGCAAACACACGCCACATACCCACAAATGCACCACAAACGCATCAACACACAAACGCACCCACGCACACGCGCCCACACATACCCACACACACACCAATAAACGTGCCAACACATGCACACACAAGCACCCACACACACCCACATGCGGACCCACACACACAAATCCACACTCCGACTCACGCACAAACATGCACCTACACAAACGCTCCCACATCCACGCACCCACTCACATATACGTGCACAATACACGCACACACACACACACGCGCGCGCGCACGCGCGCGAAAAACCAACACACATGCAACTACACACATATACACACGCACCCACACACATGCACCCACCCACACACGCACACACATGAGCCAGCACACGCACACGCACACGCATACGCACCCACACACACCCACCGACATTCACACGCACCTCCAGACGCAACTATACATATATATATATATGCACCCCCCCCACACACACACACACACCCACCCACGCACACACCCACTCACGCATAAGCACACGCACACGCACACGCACACGCACAAGCACACGCACACGCACACGCACACGCATAAGCCCGCGCACGCGCACGCGCACGCGCACGCGCACGCGCACGCGCACGCGCACGCGCACGCGCACGCGCACGCGCACGCACGCGCACGCGCACGCGCACGCGCACGCGCACGCGCACGCGCACGCGCACGCGCACGCGCACGCGCACGCGCACGCGCACGCGCACGCGCACGCGCACGCGCACGCGCACGCGCACGCGCACGCGCACGCGCACACGCACACGCACACGCACACGCACACGCACACGCACACGCACACGCACACGCACACGCACACGCACACGCACACGCACACGCACACGCACACGCACACGCACACGCACACGCACACGCACACGCACACGCACACGCACACGCACACGCACACGCACACGCACACGCACACGCACACGCACACGCACACGCACACGCACACGCACACGCACACGCACACGCACACGCACACGCACACGCACACGCACACGCACACGCACACGCACACGCACACGCACACGCACACGCACACGCACACGCACACGCACACGCACACGCACACGCACACGCACACGCACACGCACACGCACACGCACACGCACACGCACACGCACACGCACACGCACACGCACACGCACACGCACACGCACACGCACACGCACACGCACACGCACACGCACACGCACACGCACACGCACACGCACACGCACACGCACACGCACACGCACACGCACACGCACACGCACACGCACACGCACACGCACACGCACACGCACACGCACACGCACTCGCACACGCACACGCACACGCACACGCACACGCACACGCACACGCACACGCACACGCACACGCACACGCACACGCACACGCACACGCACACGCACACGCACACGCACACGAACACGAACACGAACACGAACACGAACACGAACACGAACACGCACATATACACACACACGCACGCACGCACGCACACACACGCACCCACTCACGAATCCACACACGTATCCACACACGCACCGACACAAACACACACAGTCACCCACACCCACGCACTCACTCACACGCACGCACACGCGCCATCACACGCACCGACACACACACACATCCAACCAAACACGCCCCTACACACGCACACATGCGCGCCAATACACGCACACATACACACACATGCACCACACACGCATTCTCACACACACACCCACACATGCACCAAACACGCAACCACTCAAACACACACAAGCGCCAACACAAGCACACATACACACACGCACCCACGCACCTCAAATCGCTCCCACACACGCACCAACACACGCACACATGCACCACATACGCACCCAGACCCACACACCCACCCATTCGTTATGTAGGGGTTGTTGTTGGATGCTTTAAGTAGAGGTGAATGGATGGACGCGTTACGTAGGGGTGATTGGATGGATGCATTAAGTTGAGGTGAATTGATGGAAGCATTAAGTAGGGGAGGTTGGATGGATGCGTTATGTACAGGTGATTGGATGAATGCATTAAGTAGTGGTAGTTTGATGCATACGTTAAGTAGGGGTGGTTGGATGGATGAGTTAAATAGGGGTGGTTGGATGGATGCGCTAAGTAGGGGTGGTTGGATGGATGCGTTACGTAGGGGTGATTGGATGGTAGCATTAAGTAGGAGTGGTTGGATTGATACGTTAAGAAGGGGTGATTGAATGGATGCATTAGGTAGGGAAGATTGGATGGATACGTTAAATGGTAGGGAAGATTGGATGGATACGTTAAATAGGGGTGGTTGCATGGATGCGTTAAGAAGAGGTGATTGGATGGATGCTTTAAGTAGGGAGATTGGATAGATACGTTTAATAGGGGTGGTTGGGTGGATGCGTTGAGAAGGGCTGGTTGGATGAATGCGCTAAGTAGGTTGGTTGGGTGGATGCGTTAATTAGGAAGGGTTGGATGGATACGTTAGGAAGGGGTGGTTGAATGGACGCGTTACGTAGGGGTGGTTGGATGGATGCGTTAAGTAGGGGTGGTTGGTTGGATTCGTTAAGTAGGAGTGGTTGGATGGATGCGTTAAGTCCGTGTGGTTGACTAGATGGGATAAGTAGGTGTGGTTGGATGGATGCGTTAAGTAGGAGTGGTTGGATTGATACGTTAAGGAGGGTTGGCTGGATGGATACGTTAAGTAGATACGTTAAGGAGGGTTGGCTGGATGGATACGTTAAGTAGGAGTAGTTGGATGGATGCGATAAGTAGGGTTGGCTGGTTGGATGCGTTAAGTAGGGGTGTTTGGATGGATGCGTTAAGTAGGAGTGGTTGGATGTATGTTTTAAGAAGGGGTGATTGGATGGATGCATTAAGTAGGGGAGATTGGATGGATACGTTAAATAGGGGTGGTTGTATGGATGCGTTAAGTAGGGGTGGTTGGGTGAATGCGCTAAGTAGGGTTGTTGGATGGATGCGTTAAGTAGGATTGGTTGTGTGGATGCGTTAAGTAGGGGTGGCTGGATGGTTACGTTAAGTAGGAGTGGTTGGATGGATGCGTTTAGTAGGGGTGATTGGATGGATGCGCTAAGTACGGTTGGTTGAATGGATGGCTAAGTAGGGGTGGTTGGATGAATGCGTTAATTAGGGGTGGTTGAATGGATGCCTTATGTGGGGGTGGTTGGATGAATGCGTTAAGTAGGGGTGGTTGAATGGATGCGTTATATAGGGGTGATTGGACTGATGCTTTAAGTAGGAGTGGTTGGATTGATACGTTAAATATGGGTGGTTGGGTGGATGCGTTAAGAAGGGGTGGTTGGATGAATGTGCGAAGTAGGTTGGTTGGGTGGATGCGTTAATTAGGAGTGGTTGGATGCATGCGATAAGTAGGGGTGTCTTGATGGATGCGTTAAGTAGGGGTGTTTGAATGGATGCGTTATGTAGGGGTGGCTGGATGGATGCGTTAAGTAGGGGTGGTTGAATGGATGCGTTATGTAGGGGTGGTAGGATGGATGCTTTAATTACGGGTGTTTGAATTGAAGCGTTAAATAGGGGTGGCTGGAGGGATACGCTATGTAGGGCTGGTTGGATGGACGCGTTAAGTAGAGATGAATGGATGGATACAATATGAAGAGGTGGTTGGATGGATGCGTTAAGTAGGGGTGGCTGGTTTGATGCGTTATGTCGGGGTGGTTGAATGGATGTGTTAATTAGGGGTGGTTGGATTGATGAGATATGTAGGGGTGGTTGGATGAATGCGTTAAATAGGGGTGGTTGGATGGATGCGCTAAGTAGGAGTGGTAGGATGGATGCGTTAAGTAGGAGTGGTTGGACGGATACGCTAAGCAGGAGTCGTTGGATGGATGCGTTAAGTAGGCGTGATTGGATGGATGCGTTAATTACGGATGGTTGAATGGATTGGATAAGTAGGGGTACTTGGATGGATGCGTTAAGTAGGGGTGGTTGAATGGATGCGTTAAGTAAGGGTGGTTGGATGGATGCGTTATGTAGTGGTGGGTGAATGGATTCGTTATGTAGGGGTGGTTGTTGGATACTTTAAGTAGAGGTGAATGGATGGATGCGTTACGTAGGGGTGGTTGGATGGATGCATTAAGTTGAGCTGAATGGATGGAAGCATTAAGTAGGGGAGATTGGATAGATACGTTAAATAGGGGTGGTTGGGTGGATGCGTTAAGAAGGGGTGGTTGGAAGAATGCTCTAAGTAGGTTGGTTGAGTGGATGCGTTAATTAGGAGTGGTTGGATGGATGCGTTATGTAGGGGTGGTTGGATGGATGCGTTATGTCGGGGTGGTTGGATGGATGCATTAAGTTGAGGTGAATGGATGGAAGCATTAAGTAGGGGAGGTTGGATGGATGCTTTATGTAGGGGTGGTTGGAGGGATGCGTTACGTAATTGTGGTTGTTGGATGCTTTAACTAGAGGTGAATGGATGGATGCGTTACGTTGGGGTGGTTGGATGGATGCATTAAGTTGATGTGAATGGATGGAAGCATTAAGTAAGGGAGGTTGGATGGATGCGTTAAGTAGGGGTGGTTGGATGGATGTATTAAGTAGAGGTGATTGGATGGATGCATTAAGTAGGGGTAGTTGGTTGGATACGTTATGTAGGGGTGGTTGGATGGATGCGTTAAATAGGGGTGATTGGTTGGATACGTTAAGTACGAGTGGTGGGATGGATGCGTTAAGTAGGAATGGTTGGATGGATACGTTAAATACGAGTGGTGAGATGGATGCGCTAAGTAGGGGTGATTGGATGGATGCGTTACGTAGGTGTGGTTGGATGAATGCATTAAGTTGAGGTGAATGGATGGAAGCATTAAGTAGGGGATGTTGGATGGAAACGTTATGTAGGGGTGGTTGGATGGATGCGTTAAATAGGGGTGATTGGATGCATGCGCTAAGTAGGGGAGGTTGGATGGATGCGTTACGTAGGAGTGGTTGGATGGATACGCTAAGCAGGAGTGGTTGGATGGATGCGTTAAGTAGGGGTGACTGGATGGATGCGTTAAGTACGGGTGGTTGAAAGGATTGGATAAGTAGGGGTGCTTGAATGGATGCGTTAAGTAGGGGTGGTTGAATGGATGCGTTAAGTATGGGTGTGTTAAGTATGCGTGTGTGGCGCGTGTGTGGGGTTGTGTGTGTGGGGTATATGTGCGTATGTGTGCGTGTGTCGGTGCGTGTGTGTGGGGTGTGTGTGTCTTTGCGTGTGTTGGCTTGTATTTGTGTGTGGGTGCGTGTGTGGTGCGTGTTTGTATGTGTGCGTGTGTGGGCGCATGTGAGTGGGTGCGTGGGTGTGGGTGCGTGTTTGGGTGCGTGTGTATGGGTTCGTGTGTGGGTGCGCGTGTGAGTGTGTGCGGGCGTGTTTTGTCGCGTGTGGGTGCGTGTGTGTGTGGGTACATGTCTGTGTGGGTGCGTGCATCTGTGTGTGGGTGTATGTGTGTGGTGCGTATGTTTACATGTGCGTGTGTGGATTCGTGTGCGGGTGCGTGTCAGTGTGCGTGCGTGTGTGGGAGCATGTCGGTGTACGTCAGTGCGTGTGTGGGTGAGTGTCAGTGGTTGCGAGTGTGTGGAAGCATGTGTGTGGGTGAGTCGGTGCGTGTGTAGTTGCGTGTGTGTGTGTGGGTTCGTGTGTGTATGTATGCGTGTTTGGGCGCATGTGTGTATGTGGGTGCGTGTGAGTGGGTGCATATGTGTGTGTGCTTGCTTGTGTTTGTGTGTGTGGATGCCTGCGTGTGTAGTGCGTGTGTGCATGTGTGCCTGTGGGAGCGCGTGTGTGTGGGTGTGTGGGTGTGGGTGCGTGTTTGGGTTCGTGTGTGTGTATGTGTGCGTATGTTGGCGCGCGTATGTGCGTTTATGGGTGCCGCACCACACACATACACCCACACACAGACGCACGCACCCACACAGACATGTGCCCCCACACACACGCACCCACACGCGCCAAAACACGCCCGCACACACTCACACACGCAACCACCCACGAACCCATACACACGCACCCATACTCGCACCCACACACGCACACACGCGCGCCAAAATACGCACACATACACACACATGAACGACACACGCACCCATACACACGCACCCAAACACGCACCCACACCCACGCACCCACTCACACGCGCCCTCACACGCACACATACAAAAACGCACCACACATGCACCCACACACAAATACAAGGCAACACACGCAAAAACACACAAACACACACACACGCACCCACACACGCACACATACGCACACATGCACCACACACACAACCCCACACACGCGCCACACACGCAAATACACACAAGCACGCACCCACACACACCCACCCACACACACACGCACCCACATGCCCCCACACACGCTCCAACACACCCTCATAGACACGCACCCACACACACACACACAAATGCACCAACTCTCACACGTACCCACACACGCACCCACACACGCACACACGCACCGACACACGACAAAACACGCACCAACAAACACGCACACAAGCACGCACCAACACTCGAATCCACAAACGCACCCACATACACACCGACACACGGCCTCACACACGCGCCCACACATGCACACATACACAGAAGACGCACCCACCCACACACTCGCACGCACCCACACACCCATACACCCATCCACACGCGTCCACACAAGCACACACGCACACACACACACACACACACACACACACACACACATATATATACACACACACACACAAACACATGCATCCACACACACGCACCAACACACGCACACCCACACGCGCACCCACACGCAGCCACACACGCACGCACACACGCGCAAACACACGCCACATACCCACAAATGCACCACAAACGCATCAACACACACACGCACCCACGCACACGCGCCCACACATACCCACACACACACACCAATAAACGTGCCAACACATGCACACACAAGCACCCACACACACCCACATGCGGACCCACACACACAAATCCACACTCCGACTCACGCACAAACATGCACCAACACAAACGCTCCCACAACCACGCACCCACTTACGCGCAAACACACACCCACATATACGTGCACAATACACGCACACACACACACACGCGCGCGCGCACGCGCGCGAAAAACCAACACACATGCAACTACACACATATACACACGCACCCACACACATGCACCCACCCACACACGCACACACATGAGCCAGCACACGCACACGCACACGCATACGCACCCACACACACCCACCGACATTCACACGCACCTCCAGACGCAACTATACATATATATATATATGCACCCCCCCCCACACACACACACCCACCCACGCACACACCCACTCACGCATAAGCACACGCACACGCACACGCACACGCACGCGCACGCGCACGCGCACGCGCACGCGCACGCGCACGCGCACGCGCACGCGCACGCGCACGCGCACGCGCACGCGCACGCGCACGCGCACGCGCACGCGCACGCGCACGCGCACGCGCACGCGCACGCGCACGCGCACGCGCACGCGCACGCGCACGCGCACGCGCACGCGCACGCGCACGCGCACGCGCACGCGCACGCGCACGCGCACGCGCACGCGCACGCGCACGCGCACGCGCACGCGCACGCGCACGCGCACGCGCACGCACACGCACACGCACACGCACACGCACACGCACACGCACACGCACACGCACACGCACACGCACACGCACACGCACACGCACACGCACACGCACACGCACACGCACACGCACACGCACACGCACACGCACACGCACACGCACACGCACACGCACACGCACACGCACACGCACACGCACACGCACACGCACACGCACACGCACACGCACACGCACACGCACACGCACACGCACACGCACACGCACACGCACACGCACACGCACACGCACACGCACACGCACACGCACACGCACACGCACACGCACACGCACACGCACACGCACACGCACACGCACACGCACACGCACACGCACACGCACACGCACACGCACACGCACACGCACACGCACACGCACACGCACACGCACACGCACACGCACACGCACACGCACACGCACACGCACACGCACACGCACACGCACACGCACACCCACACGCACACGCACACGCACACGCACACGCACACGCACACGCACACGCACACGCACACGCACACGCACACGCACACGCACACGCACACGCACACGCACACGCACACGCACACGCACACGCACACGCACACGCACACGCACACGCACACGCACACGCACACGCACACGCACACGCACACGCACACGCACACGCACACGCACACGCACTCGCACACGCACACGCACACGCACACGCACACGCACACGCACACGCACACGCACACGCACACGCACACGCACACGCACACGCACACGCACACGCACACGCACACGCACACGCACACGCACACGCACACGCACACGCACACGCACACGCACACGCCCACGCCCACGCACACGCACACGAACACGAACACGAACACGAACACGCACATATACACACACACGCACGCACGCACACACACGCACCCACTCACGAATCCACACACGTATCCACACACGCACCGACACAAACACACACAGTCACCCACACCCACGCACTCACTCACACGCACGCACACGCTCCATCACACGCACCGACACACACACACATCCAACCAAACACGCCCCTACACACGCACACATGCGCGCCAATACACGCACACATACACACACATGCACCACACACGCTTTCTCACACACACACCCACACATGCACCAAACACGCAACCACTCAAACACACACAAGCGCCAACACAAGCACACATACACACACGCACCCACGCACCTCAAATCGCTCCCACACACGCACCAACACACGCACACATGCACCACATACGCACCCAGACCCACACACCCACCCATTCGTTATGTAGGGGTTGTTGTTGGATGCTTTAAGTAGAGGTGAATGGATGGACGCGTTACGTAGGGGTGATTGGATGGATGCATTAAGTTGAGGTGAATTGATGGAAGCATTAAGTAGGGGAGGTTGGATGGATGCGTTATGTACAGGTGATTGGATGAATGCATTAAGTAGTGGTAGTTGGATGCATACGTTAAGTAGGGGTGGTTGGATGGATGAGTTAAATAGGGGTGGTTGGATGGATGCGCTAAGTAGGGGTGGTTGGATGGATGCGTTACGTAGGGGTGATTGGATGGTAGCATTAAGTAGGAGTGGTTGGATTGATACGTTAAGAAGGGGTGATTGAATGGATGCATTAGGTAGGGAAGATTGGATGGATACGTTAAATAGGGGTGGTTGCATGGATGCGTTAAGAAGAGGTGATTGGATGGATGCTTTAAGTAGGGAGATTGGATAGATACGTTTAATAGGGGTGGTTGGGTGGATGCGTTGAGAAGGGCTGGTTGGATGAATGCGCTAAGTAGGTTGGTTGGGTGGATGCGTTAATTAGGAGGGGTTGGATGGATACGTTAGGAAGGGGTGGTTGAATGGACGCGTAACGTAGGGGTGGTTGGATGGATGCGTTAAGTAGGGGTGGTTGGTTGGATTCGTTAAGTAGGAGTGGTTGGATGGATGCGTTAATTAGGGGTGATTGAATGGATGCGTTAAGTCCGTGTGGTTGACTAGATGGGATAAGTAGGTGTGGTTGGATGGATGCGTTAAGTACGAGTGGTTGGATTGATACGTTAAGGAGGGTTGGCTGGATGGATACGTTAAGTAGGAGTGGTTGGATGGATGCGATAAGTAGGGTTGGCTGGTTGGATGCGTTAAGTAGGGGTGTTTGGATGGATGCGTTAAGTAGGAGTGGTTGGATGTATGTTTTAAGAAGGGGTGATTGGATGGATGCATTAAGTAGGGGAGATTGGATGGATACGTTAAATAGGAGTGGTTGTATGGATGCGTTAAGTAGGGGTGGTTGGGTGAATGCGCTAAGTAGGGTTGTTGGATGGATGCGTTAAGTAGGATTGGTTGTGTGGATGCGTTAAGTAGGGGTGGCTGGATGGATGCTTTAAGTACGGGTGTTTGAATGGAAGGGCTAAATAGGGGTGGTTGGAGGGATACGCTAAGTAGGAGTGGCTGGATGGTTACGTTAAGTAGGAGTGGTTGGATGGATGCGTTTAGTAGGGGTGATTGGATGGATGCGCTAAGTACGGTTGGTTGAATGGATGGCTAAGTAGGGGTGGTTGGATAAATGCGTTAATTAGGGGTGGTTGAATGGATGCCTTATGTGGGGGTGGTTGGATGAATGCGTTAAGTAGGGGTGGTTGAATGGATGCGTTATATAGGGGTGATTGGACTGATGCTTTAAGTAGGAGTGGTTGGATTGATACGTTAAGTAGGGGTGATTGGATGGATGCATTAAGTAGAGGAGATTGGATGGATACGTTAAATATGGGTGGTAGGGTGGATGCGTTAAGAAGGGGTGGTTGGATGAATGTGCGAAGTAGGTTGGTTGGGTGGATGCCTTAATTAGGAGTGGTTGGATGCATGCGATAAGTAGGGGTGTCTTGATGGATGCGTTAAGTAGGGGTGTTTGAATGGATGCGTTACGTAGGGGTGGCTGGATGGATGCGTTAAGTAGGGGTGGTTGAATGGATGCGTTATGTAGGGGTGGTTGGATGGATGCTTTAAGTACGGGTGTTTGAATTGAAGCGTTAAATAGGGGTGGTTGGAGGGATACGCTATGTAGGGCTGGTTGGATGGACGCGTTAAGTAGAGATGAACGGATGGATACAATATGAAGAGGTGGTTGGATGGATGCGTTAAGTAGGGGTGGCTGGTTTGATACGATATGTAGGGGTGGTTGAATGGATGTGTTAATTAGGGGTGGTTGGATTGATGAGATATGTAGGGGTGGTTGGATGAATGCGTTAAATAGGGGTGGTTGGATGGATGCGCTAAGTAGGTGTGGTAGGATGGATGCGTTAAGTAGGAGTGGTTGGACGGATACGCTAAGCAGGAGTCGTTGGATGGATGCGTTAAGTAGGCGTGATTGGATGGATGCGTTAATTACGGATGGTTGAATGGATTGGTTAAGTAGGGGTACTTGGATGGATGCGTTAAGTAGGGGTGGTTGAATGGATGCGTTAAGTAAGGATGGTTGGATGGATGCGTTATGTAGTGGTGGGTGAATGGATTCGTTATCTAGGGTTATGTAGGTTGTTGGATACTTTAAGTAGAGGTGAATGGATGGATGCGTTACGTAGGGGTGGTTGGATGGATGCATTAAGTTGAGCTGAATGGATGGAAGCATTAAGTAGGGGAGATTGGATAGATACGTTAAATAGGGGTGGTTGGGTGGATGCGTTAAGAAGGGGTGGTTGGAAGAATGCTCTAAGTAGGTTGGTTGAGTGGATGCGTTAATTAGGAGTGGTTGGATGGATGCGTTATGTAGGGGTGGTTGGATGGATGCGTTATGTCGGGGTGGTTGGATGGATGCATTAAGTTGAGGTGAATGGATGGAAGCATTAAGTAGGGGAGGTTGGATGGATGCTTTATGTAGGGGTGGTTGGAGGGATGCGTTACGTAATTGTGGTTGTTGGATGCTTTAACTAGAGGTGAATGGATGGATGCGTTACGTAGGGGTGGTTGGATGGATGCATTAAGTTGATGTGAATGGATGGAAGCATTAAGTAAGGGAGTTTGGATGGATGCGTTAAGTAGGGGTAGTTGGTTGGATACGTTATGTAGGGGTGGTTGGATGGATGCGTTAAATAGGGGTGATTGGATGGATGCGCTAAGTAGGGGTGGTTGTACGGATGCGTTAAGTAGGGGTGATTGGATGGATGCATTAAGTAGGAGTGGTTGGTTGGATACGTTAAGTACGAGTGGTGGGATGGATGCGTTAAGTAGGAGTGGTTGGATGGATACGTTAAATACGAGTGGTGAGATGGATGCGCTAAGTAGGGGTGATTGGATGGATGCGTTACGTAGGTGTGGTTGGATGAATGCATTACGTTGAGGTGAATGGATGGAAGCATTAAGTAGGGGATGTTGGATGGATGCGTTATGTAGGGGTGGTTGGATGGATGCGTTAAATAGGGGTGATTGGATGGATGCGCTAAGTAGGGGAGGTTGGATGGATGCGTTAAGTAGGAGTGGTTGGATGGATACGCTAAGCAGGAGTGGTTGGATGGATGCGTTAAGTAGGGGTGATTGGATGGATGCGTTAAGTACGGGTGGTTGAAAGGATTGGATAAGTAGGGGTCCTTGAATGGATGCGTTAAGTAGGGGTGGTTGAATGGATTCGTTATGTAGGGGTGGTTGTTGGATGCTTTAAGTAGAGGCGAATGGATGGATGCGTTACGTAGGGGTGGTTGGATGGATGCATTAAGTAGATGTGAATGGATGGAAGCATTAAGTAGGGGAGGTTGGATGGATACGTTAATTAGGGGTGGTTGGATGGATGCGTTAAATAGGGGTGTTTGGATGGATGCGTTAAGTAGGGGTGATTGGATGGTAGCAATAAGTAGGAGTGGTTGGATTGATACGTTAAGAAGGGGTGATTGAATGGATGCATTAGGTAAGGAAGATTGGATGGATACGTTAAATAGGGGTGGTTGGATGGATGCGTTAAGAAGAGGTGATTGGATGGATGCGTTAAATACGGGAGATTGGATAGATACTTTAAATAGGGGTGGTTGGATGGATGCGTTAAGAAGGGGTATTTTGATGGATGCGTTAAGTAGTGGTGGTTGAATGGATGCCTTATGTAGGGATGGTTGGATGGATGCGTTAAGTAGGGGTGGTTGGATGGATGCATTATGTAGGGGAGATTGGATGGATACGTTAAATAGGGGTGGTTGGATGGATGCGTTAAGCAGGGGTGGTTGAATGGATGCGTTATGTAGGGGTGGTTGGATGGATGCTTTAAGTGCGGGTGTTTGAATTGATGCGTTAAATAGGGTTTGTTGGAGGGATACGTTATGTAGGGCTGGTTGGATGGATGCGTTAAGTAGAGGAGAATGGATGGATACGATATGAAGAGGTGGTTGGATGGATTCGTTAAGTAGAGGTGAATGGATGGATATACCAAGTAGAGATGAATTGATGGATGCATTAATTAGAGGTTGTTGGATGTATGCGTTACACAGGGGTGGTTGGATGGATGCATTAAGTAGTGGTAGTTGGATGGATACGTTAAGTAGGGGTGGTTGGATGGATGCGTTAAATAGGGGTGATTGGATGGTAGCATTAAGTAGGAGTGGTTGGATTGATACGTCAAGAAGGGGTGATTGAATGGATGCATTAGGGAGGGAAGATTGGATGGATACGTTAAATAGGGGTGGTTGGATGGATGCGTTAAGAAGAGGTGATTTGATGGATGCGGTAAGTAGGGGAGATAGGATAGATACGTCAAATAGGGGTGGTTGGGTGAATACGCTAAGTAGGGGTGGTTGGATGGATGCATTAAGTAGGAGTGGTTGGATTGATACGTTAAGAAGGGGTGATTGAATGGATGCATTAGGTAGGAGTGGTTGGATGGATACGTTAAGTACGAATGGTGGGATGGATGTGTTAAGTAGGGGTGATTGGATAGATACTTTAAATAGGGGTGGTTGGATGGATACGTTAAGAAGGGGTATTTTGATGGATGCGTTAAGTAGGGGTGGTTGAATGGATGCCTTATGTAGGGATGGTTGGATGGATGCGCTAACTAGGGGTGGTTGGATGGATGCATTATGTAGGGGAGATTGGATGAATACGTTAAATAGGGGTGGTTGGATGGATGCGTTAAGCAGGGGAGGTTGAATGGATGCGTTATGTAGGGGTGGTTGGATGGATGCTTTAAGTACGGGTGTTTGAATTGATGCGTTAAATAGGGGTTGTTGGAGGGATACGCTATGTAGGGCTGGTTGGATGTATGCCTTAAGTAGAGGTGAATGGATGGATATACTAAGTAGAGACGAATTGATGGATGCATTAATTAGAGGTTGTTGGATGTATGCGTTACACAGGGGTGGTTGGACGGATGCATTAAGTAGGGATGGTTGGATGGATGCGTTAAGTAGGGCTGGTTGAATAGATGCGTTATGTAGGGGTGGTTGGATGGATGCGCTATGTAGGGGTGGTTGAATGGATGCTTTAATAGGGTGGTTGGACGGATGCGTTAAATAGGGGTGGTTGGATGAATGCGCTAATTAGGAGTGGTTGGATGGATGCGCTAAGTAGGAGTGGTTGGATGGATACGCTAAGCAGGAGTGGTTGGATGGATGTGCTAAGTAGGGGTGATTGGATGGATGCGTTCAGAACGAGTGGATGAATGGATTGGATAAGTAGCGGTGCTTGGATGGATGCGTTAAGTAGGGGTGGTTGAACGGATGCATTATATAGGGGTGGTTGTTGGATGCTTTAAGTAGAGGTGACTGGATGGATGCGTAAAGTAGGGGTGGCTGGATGGATGTATTAAGTAGAGGTGATTGGATGGATGCATTAAGTAGCGGTAATTGGATGGATACTTTTAATTGGGTGGTTGGATGGATGCGTTAAATATGGGTGGTTGGATGGATGCCTTATGGGGGGTGGTTGGATGAATGCTTTAAGTACGGGTGTTTGAATTGAAGCGTTAAATAGGGGTGGTTGGAGGGATACGCTATGTAGGGCTGGTTGGATGGACGCGTTAAGTAGAGATGAACGGATGGATACAATATGAAGAGGTGGTTGGATGGATGCGTTAAGTAGGGGTGGCTGGTTTGATACGATATGTAGGGGTGGTTGAATGGATGTGTTAATTAGGGGTGGTTGGGTTGATGAGATATGTAGGGGTGGTTGGATGAATGCGTTAAATAGGGGTGGTTGGATGGATGCGCTAAGTAGGTGTGGTAGGATGGATGCGTTATGTAGGAGTGGTTGGACGGATACGCTAAGCAGGAGTCGTTGGATGGATGCGTTAAGTAGGCGTGATTGGATGGATGCGTTAATTACGGATGGTTGAATGGATTGGATAAGTAGGGGTACTTGGATGGATGCGTTAAGTAGGGGTGGTTGAATGGATGCGTTAAGTAAGGATGGTTGGATGGATGCGTTATGTAGTGGTGGGTGAATGGATTCGTTATGTAGGGTTATGTAGGTTGTTGGATACTTTAAGTAGAGGTGAATGGACGGATGCGTTACGTAGGGGTGGTTGGATGGATGCATTAAGTTGAGCTGAATGGATGGAAGCATTAAGTAGGGGAGATTGGATAGATACGTTAAATAGGGGTGGTTGGGTGGATGCGTTAAGAAGGGGTGGTTGGAAGAATGCTCTAAGTAGGTTGGTTGAGTGGATGCGTTAATTAGGAGTGGTTGGATGGATGCGTTATGTAGGGGTGGTTGGATGGATGCGTTATGTCGGGGTGGTTGGATGGATGCATTAAGTTGAGGTGAATGGATGGAAGCATTAACTAGGGGAGGTTGGATGGATGCTTTATGTAGGGGTGGTTGGAGGGATGCGTTACGTAATTGTGGTTGTTGGATGCTTTAACTAGAGGTGAATGGATGGATGCGTTACGTAGGGGTGGTTGGATGGATGCATTAAGTTGATGTGAATGGATGGAAGCATTAAGTAAGGGAGGTTGGATGGATGCGTTAAGTAGGGGTAGTTGGTTGGATACGTTATGTAGGGGTGGTTGGATGGATGCGTTAAATAGGGGTGATTGGATGGATGCGCTAAGTAGGGGTGGTTGTACGGATGCGTTAAGTAGGGGTGATTGGATGGATGCATTAAGTAGGAGTGGTTGGTTGGATACGTTAAGTACGAGTGGTGGGATGGATGCGTTAAGTAGGAGTGGTTGGATGGATACGTTAAATACGAGTGGTGAGATGGATGCGCTAAGTAGGGGTGATTGGATGGATGCGTTACGTAGGTGTGGTTGGATGAATGCATTAAGTTGAGGTGAATGGATGGAAGCATTAAGTAGGGGATGTTGGATGGATGCGTTATGTAGGGGTGGTTGGATGGATGCGTAAAGTAGGGGTGGTTGGATGGATGTATTAAGTAGAGGTGATTGGATGGATGCATTAAGTAGGGGTAGTTGGATGGAAACGTTATGTAGGGGTGGTTGGATGGATGCGTTAAATAGGGGTGATTGGATGGATGCGCTAAGTAGGGGAGGTTGGATGGATGCGTTAAGTAGGAGTGGTTGGATGGATACGCTAAGCAGGAGTGGTTGGATGGATGCGTTAAGTAGGGGTGATTGGATGGATGCGTTAAGTACGGGTGGTTGAAAGGATTGGACAAGTAGGGGTGCTTGAATGGATGCTTTAAGTAGGGGTGGTTGAATGGATGCGTTAAGTATGGGTGGTTGGATGAATGCGTTATGTAGTGGTGGTTGAATGGATTCGTTATGTAGGGGTGGTTGTTGGATGCTTTAAGTAGAGGTGAATGGATGGATGCGTTACGTAGGGGTGGTTGGATGGATGCATTAAGTAGATGTGAATGGATGGAAGCATTAAGTAGGGGAGGTTGGATGGATACGTTAAGTAGGGGTGGTTGGATGGATGCGTTAAATAGGGGTGTTTGGATGGATGCGTTAAGTAGGGGTGATTGGATGGTAGCAATAAGTAGGAGTGGTTGGATTGATACGTTAAGAAGGGGTGATTGAATGGATGCATTAGGTAAGGAAGATTGGATGGATACGTTAAATAGGGGTGGTTGGATGGATGCGTTAAGAAGAGGTGATTGGATGGATGCGTTAAATACGGGAGATTGGATAGATACTTTAAATAGGGGTGGTTGGATGGATGCGTTAAGAAGGGGTATTTTGATGGATGCGTTAAGTAGTGGTGGTTGAATGGATGCCTTATGTAGGGATGGTTGGATGGATGCGTTAAGTAGGGGTGGTTGGATGGATGCATTATGTAGGGGAGATTGGATGGATACGTTAAATAGGGGTGGTTGGATGGATGCGTTAAGCAGGGGTGGTTGAATGGATGCGTTATGTGGGGGTGGTTGGATGGATGCTTTAAGTGCGGGTGTTTGAATTGATGCGTTAAATAGGGTTTGTTGGAGGGATACGTTATGTAGGGCTGGTTGGATGGATGCGTTAAGTAGAGGAGAATGGATGGATACGATATGAAGAGGTGGTTGGATGGATTCGTTAAGTAGAGGTGAATGGATGGATATACCAAGTAGAGATGAATTGATGGATGCATTAATTAGAGGTTGTTGGATGTATGCGTTACACAGGGGTGGTTGGATGGATGCATTAAGTAGTGGTAGTTGAATGGATACGTTAAGTAGGGGTGGTTGGATGGATGCGTTAAATAGGGGTGATTGGATGGTAGCATTAAGTAGGAGTGGTTGGATTGATACGTCAAGAAGGGGTGATTGAATGGATGCATTAGGGAGGGAAGATTGGATGGATACGTTAAATAGGGGTGGTTGGATGGATGCGTTAAGAAGAAGTGATTTGATGGATGCGGTAAGTAGGGGAGATTGGATAGATACTTTAAATAGGGGTGGTTGGGTGAATACGCTAAGTAGGGGTGATTGGACTGATGCTTTAAGTAGGAGTGGTTGGATTGATACGTTAAGTAGGGGTGATTGGATGGATGCATTAAGTAGAGGAGATTGGATGGATACGTTAAATATGGGTGGTAGGGTGGATGCGTTAAGAAGGGGTGGTTGGATGAATGTGCGAAGTAGGTTGGTTGGGTGGATGCGTTAATTAGGAGTGGTTGGATGCATGCGATAAGTAGGGGTGTCTTGATGGATGCGTTAAGTAGGGGTGTTTGAATGGATGCGTTATGTAGGGGTGGCTGGATGAATGCGTTAAGTAGGGGTGGTTGAATGGATGCGTTATGTAGGGGTGGTTGGATGGATGCTTTAAGTACGGGTGTTTGAATTGATACGTTAAGAAGGGGTGATTGAATGGATGCATTAGGTAGGAGTGGTTGGATGGATACGTTAAGTACGAATGGTGGGATGGATGTGTTAAGTAGGGGTGATTGGATAGATACTTTAAATAGGGGTGGTTGGATGGATACGTTAAGAAGGGGTATTTTGATGGATGCGTTAAGTAGGGGTGGTTGAATGGATGCCTTATGTAGGGATGGTTGGATGGATGCGCTAACTAGGGGTGGTTGGATGGATGCATTATGTAGGGGAGATTGGATGGATACGTTAAATAGGGGTGGTTGGATGGATGCGTTAAGCAGGGGAGGTTGAATGGATGCGTTATGTAGGGGTGGTTGGATGGATGCTTTAAGTACGGGTGTTTGAATTGATGCGTTAAATAGGGGTTGTTGGAGGGATACGCTATGTAGGGCTGGTTGGATGTATGCCTTAAGTAGAGGTGAATGGATGGATATACTAAGTAGAGACGAATTGATGGATGCATTAATTAGAGGTTGTTGGATGTATGCGTTACACAGGGGTGGTTGGACGGATGCATTAAGTAGGGATGGTTGGATGGATGCGTTAAGTACGGCTGGTTGAATAGATGCGTTATGTAGGGGTGGTTGGATGGATGCGCTATGTAGGGGTGGTTGAATGGATGCTTTAATAGGGTGGTTGGACGGATGCGTTAAATAGGGGTGGTTGGATGAATGCGCTAATTAGGAGTGGTTGGATGGATGCGCTAAGTAGGAGTGGTTGGATGGATACGCTAAGCAGGAGTGGTTGGATGGATGTGCTAAGTAGGGGTGATTGGATGGATGCGTTCAGAACGAGTGGATGAATGGATTCGATAAGTAGCGGTGCTTGGATGGATGCGTTAAGTAGGGGTGGTTGAACGGATGCATTATATAGGGGTGGTTGTTGGATGCTTTAAGTAGAGGTGAGTGGATGGATGCGTAAAATAGGGGTGGCTGGATGGATGTATTAAGTAGAGGTGATTGGATGGATGCATTAAGTAGGGGTAATTGGATGGATACTTTTAATTGGGTGGTTGGATGGATGCGTTAAATATGGGTGGTTGGATGGATGCGCTAAGTAGGGGTGGTTGGATGGATGCGTTAAGTAGGGGTGATTGGATGGATGCATTCAGTAGGAGTGGTTGGATTGATACGTTGAGAAGGGGTGAGTGAATGGATGCATTAGGTAGGAGTGGTTGGATTGATACGTTAACTAGGAGTGGTTGGATGGATGCGTTAAGTAGGAGTGGTTGGATTTGTGTGTTAAGTAGGGGTGATTGGATGGATACATTAAATTGGGGTGGTTGGATCAGTGCGCTTAGTAAGGTGGTTGGATAGATTCGTTGAGTAGGAATGGTTGGATGGATTCGGTAAGTAGGAGTGGTGGGATGGATGCGTTAAGTAGGAGTGTTTGAATGGATGCGTTATGTAGTGGTGGTTGGATAGATGCGTTATGTAGTGGTGGTTGAATGGATGTGTTATGTAGGGATGGTTGTTGGAAGCTTTAAGTAGAGGTGAATGGATGGATGCGTTAAGTAGGGGTGGTTCGGTGGATGCATTCAGTTGAGGTGATTGGATGGAAGCATTAAGTAGGGGTGGTTGGATGGAAGCGTTAAGTAGGGGTGTTTGGATGGATGCGCTAAGAAGGGGTGGTTCGATGGATACGTTAAGTAGGGGTGTTTGAATGGATGCGTTAAGTAGGGGTGGTTGATGGATGCGTAAAGTAGGTGTGATTGGACGGATACGTTAAGTACGATTGGTGGGATTGATGCGTTAAGTAGGGGTGATTGGATGGATGCGTTATGTAGGGGTGGTTGGATGGATGCGTTAAGTAGGGGTGGTTGAATGGACGCGTTATGTAGGAGTGGTTGGATGGATGCTTTAAGTACGGGTGTTTGAATTGATGCGTTAAATATGGGTGGTTGTAGGGATACGTTATCAAGGGCTGGTTGGATGGATGCGTTAAGTAGCGGTGAATGGATGGATACGATATGAAGAGGTGGTTGGATGGATTCGCTAAGTAGAGGTGAATGGATGGATATATTAAGTAGAGGTGAATTGATGGATGCATTAATTAGGGGTTGTTGGATGGATGCGTTACACAGGGGTGGTTGGATGGGTGCATTAAGTAGGGCTGCTTGAATAGATGCGTTATGAAGAGGTGTTTGGATGGATGCGTTATGTAGGGGTGGTTGAATGGATGTGTTAATTAGGAGGGTAGGATTGATGAGTTATGTAGGGGTTGTTGGATGGTAGCGTTAAATAGGGGTGGTTGGATGGAGGCGCTAAGTAGGAGTGGTTGGATGGATGCGTTAAGTAAGGGTGGTTGAATGGATTCGTTATGTATGGATGGTTGTTGGATGCTTTAAGTAGAGGTGAATGGATGGAAGCATTAAGTAGGGGAGGTTGGATGGATGCGTTATGTAGGGGTGGTGGGATGAAGGCGTAAAGTAGGGGTGGTTGGACGGATGTATTAAGTACAGGTGATTGGATGAGTGCATTAAGTAGTGGTAGTTGGATGGATACGTTAAGTAGGGGTGGTTGGATGGATGCGTTAAATAGGGGTGGTTGGATGGAGGCGCTAAGTAGTTGTGATTGGATGGATGCGTTAAGTAGGGGTGATTGGATGGTAGCATTAAGTAGGAGTTCTTGGATTGATACGTTAAGAAGGGGTGATTGAATGGATGCATTAGGTAAAGGAAGATTGGATGGATATGTTAAATAGGGGTGGTTGGATGGATGCGTTAAGAAGAGGTGATTGGATGGATGCGGCAAGTAGGGGAGATTGGATAGATACGTTAAATAGGGGTGGTTGGGTGAATACGCTAAGTAGGGGTGGTTGGATGGTTGCGTTAAGTAGGGGTGATTGGATGGATGCATTAAGTAGGAGTGGTTGGATTGATACAATAAGAAGGGGTGATTGAATGGATGCATTAGGTAGGAGTGGTTGGATGGATACGTTGAGTACGAGTGGTGGGATGGATGTGTTAAGTAGGGGTGATTGGATGGATGCGTTTAGTAGGGGTGGTTGGATGGATACTTTAAGTAGGAGTGGTTGGATGGATGCGTTAAGTAGGAGTGGTTGGATGGATGCGTTAAGTAGGGGTGATTGGATGGATGCGCTAAGTACGGTTGGTTGAATGGATGGCTAAGTAGGGGTGGTTGGATGGATGCGTTAAGTAGGGGTGGTTGAATGGATGCGTTATGTGGGGGTGTTGGAAGAATGCGTTAAGTAGGGGTGGTTGAATGGATGCGTTATATAGGGGTAGTTGGAATGATGATTTAAGTAGGAGTGGTTGGATTGATACGCTAAGTGGGGTTGGTTGTGTTTGGATGGATGCCTAAAGTAGGGGTGATTGGATGGATGCATTAAGTAGAGGAGATTGGATGGATACGTTAAATACGGTTGGTTGGATGGATTCGTTAAGAAGGGGTGGTTGGATGAATGCGCTAAGTAGGTTGGTTGGGTGGATGCGTTAATTAGGAGTGGTTGGATGGATGCGATAAGTAGGGTTGTTTTGATGGATGCGTTAAGTAGGGGTGGTTGAATGGATGCGTTATGTAGGGGTGGTTGGATGGATGCTTTAAGTACGGGTGTTTGAATTGAAGCGTTAAATAGGGGTGGTTGGAGGGATACGTTATGTAGGGCTGGTTGGATGGACGCGTTAAGTAGAGGTGAATGGATGGATACAATGTGAAGAGGTGGTTGGATGGATTCGTTAAGTAGAGGTGAATGGATGGATGTATTAAGTAGAGGTGATTGGATGGATGCATTAAGTAGGGGTAGTTGGTTGGATACGTTATGTAGGGGTGGTTGGATGGATGCGTTAAATAGGGGTGATTGGATGGATACGCTAAGCAGGAGTGGTTGGATGGATGCGTTAAGTAGGGGTGATTGGATGGATGCATTAAGTAGGAGTGGTTGGATGGATACGCTAAGTACGAGTGGTGAGATGGATGCGTTAAGTAGGGGTGATTGGATGGATGCGTTTAGTAGGGGTGGTTGGATGGATACGTTAAGTAGGAGTGGTTGGATGGATGCGTAAAGTAGGAGTGATTGGATGGATGCGCTAAGTACGGTTGGTTGAATGGATGGCTAAGTAGGGGTGGTTGGATGGAAGCGTTAAGTAGGGGTGGTTGAATGGATGCGTTATGTGGGGGTGGTTGGATGAATGCGTTAAGTAAGGGTGGTTGAATGGATACGTTATGTAGGGGTGGTTGGATTGATGCTTTAAGTAGGAGTGGTTGGATTGATACGATAAGTAGGGTTGGTTGTGTTTGGATGGATGCGTAAAGTAGGGGTGATTGCATGGATGCATTAAGTAGGGGAGATTGGATGGATACGTTAAATATGGGTGGTTGGATGGATGCGTTAAGAAGGGGTGGTTGGATGAAAGCGCTAAGTAGGTTGGTTGGTTGGATGCGTTAATTAGGAGTGGTTGGATGGATACGTTAAGTAGGAGTGGTTAGATGGATGCGATAAGTAGGGGTGGTTGAATGGATGCGTTATGTAGGGGGGGGGTGGATGGATGCTTTAAGTACGGGTGTTTGAATTGATGCGTTAAATAGGGGTGGTTGGGGGGATGCGTTATGTAGGGCTGGTTGGATGGACGCGTTAAGTAGAGGCGAATGGATGGATACGATATGAAGAGGTGGTTGGATGGATTCGATAAGTAGGGCTGCTAGAATAGATGAGTTATGTAGAGGTGGTTGGATGGATGCGTTATGTAGGGGTGGTTGAATGGATGCGTTAATTAGGGATGGGTGGATTGATGAGTTATGTAGGGGTGGTTGGATGGATGCGTTAAATAGGGGTGGTTGGATGGAGGCGCTAAGTAGGAGTGGTTGGATGGATGCACTTAGTAGGAATGGTTGGATGGATACGCTAAGCAGGAGTGGTTGTATGGATGCGTTAAGTAGGGGTGATTGGATGGATGCGTTAAGTACGGGTGGTTGAATGGATTGGATAAGTAGGGGTGCTTGGATGGATGCGTTAAGTAGGGGTGGTTGAATGGATGCGTTAAGTATGGGTGGTTGGATGAATGCGTTATGTAGTGGTGGTTGAATGGATTCGTTATGTAGGGGTGGTTGTTGCATGCTTTAAGTATAGGTGAATGGATGGATGCGTTACGTAGGGGTGGTTGGATGGATGCATTAAGTTGAGGTAAATGGATGGAAGCATTAAGTAGGGGAGGTTGGATGGATAAGTTAAGTAGGGGTGGTTGGATGGATGCGTTAAATAGGGGTGGTTGGATGTATGCGTTAAGTAGGGGTGATTGAATGGTAGCATTAAGTAGGAGTGGTTGGATTGATTCGTTAGGAAGGGGTGATTGAATGGATGCATTAGGTAGGGAAGATTGGATGGATACGTTAAATAGGGGTGGTTGGATGGATGCGTTAAGAAGAGGTGATTGGATGGATGCGGTAAGTAGGGGAGATTGGATAGATACGTTAAATAGGGGTGGTTGGGTGAATACGCTAAGTAGGGGTGGTTGGATGGTTGCGTTAAGTAGGGGTGATTGGATGGATGCATTAAGTAGGAGTGGTTGGATTGATACATTAAGAAGGGGTGATTGAATGGATGCGTTAAGTAGGAGTGGTTGGATGGATACGTTAAGTACGAGTGGTGAGATGGAAGCGTTAAGTAGGGGTGATTGGATGGATGCGTTTATTAGGGGTGGTTGGATGGATACGTTAAGAAGGAGTGGTTGGATGGATGCGTTAAGTAGAAGTGGCTGGATGGATACGTTAAGTAGGAGTGGTTGGATGGATGCGTTAATTAGGGGTGATTGGATGGATGCGCTAAGTACGGTTGGTTGAATGGATGGCTAAGTAGGGGTGGTTGGATGGATGCGTTAGGTAGGGGTGGTTGAATGGATGCGTTAAGAGGGGGTGGTTGGAAGAATGCGTTGAGTAGGGGTGGTTGAATGGATGCGTTATATAATAATAATAATAATAATAATAGTAACTTCTTTTGCGCCAATATCCTCGAAAATCAAGCTCAGTGGCGCGACAAAACCAGGGGATTAATCAATCTCATAATCGAAAGCAATGCGTGAGTCGTCAACGGATGGATGGAAAAGCTAGGAGGCTAAGGAGGATAGGCAGCATTAAAGAGATAGGTTTTTAGATGTCGGCGGAATGAAACTATATTACCTTGTGATTTAACACTGGCAGGAAGCGAATTCCACACCGTTGGTGGGGCAACCGAGAAAGCTCGGGTCCCGGCTTTCGTTTTCACCCGAGGGGTGTGAAGAGGGTTACTACTGGTTGAGCGTAGCTGTCTGGAATTTCTTGTTGGAGTTAGCATTGAATTTAGATATGCTGGTTGTGTAGATGAGAGTGCTTGATAGGCTATTGTACACATTTTGAAAATGATGCGATAGTGCACAGGTAGCCAATGCAGTGATTTTAGAAGCGGCACTGAGAGAGAAAAACGTGGAGAACGCGTGACTACCCTTGCTAAACAATTTTGGACACGCTGAAGTTTGGCTATGTCCTTGTTTGCGGTATTGTAAAGGAGGGAATTGCAGTAGTCGAGTCTGCTGCTTACTAGAGCTGTGGCGATGGTTTTAGCAACGGAAAGTGATAAAAACCGGCGGATACGGCGAAGATCACGGATATGGTAAAAACAGCAACGGCATGTTTTCGAGATATGTTTTTTGAAATTGAAGTTTTCATCAAACGTTACTCCGAGATTTAAAACTGAGGTGGCTGGTGTGATACTCTGACTCAGAATATGTGTCGGGAAAAAGCCGTTGAGTTTTGCCCGCTGCGTTGAGGTACCAATGATGAGAAATTCAGTCTTATCTGCATTTAGTTTTAATTTACTATTTTTCATCCAGAGGGAGACATCTTGGAGACAATCCCTGAGCTGGTTTAAGGAGCGACAAGTATCTGGTGTGGTCAGAGAAACATAGATTTGTGTGTCATCTGCATAAAGGTGATGATCCAGGTTATGACTCTGGATAACTGAGCTTAATGGTGTTGTGTACAGAGTGAAAAGCAACGGACCCAAAACAGAACCCTGGGGGACACCACAAGAGGTGGGCAGCATGTCTGAGAAGCAGTTACCTATTTTAATGGCTTGCCGTCTGTCAGTAAGGTATGAAGTAAACCAGCTCAAGGCTGTGCCAGATATCCCGTACCACGTTGATAAGCGTGTAATGAGAATGTCGTGGTCAATGGTGTCGAAAGCGGCGGATAGGTCAAGCAGGGTCAGTGCAGTAACTTTGCCATTATCAATGTTAAGGTTTATGTCATTGTGTACTTTTAAAAGAGCAGTTTCTGTTGAGTGAAATTGTTTGTACGCAGACTGTGATGCATTGGTTAAACCATTTATGTTGATGTGAGAAGTAAGTCGATTTGCAACAACCTTTTCGAGTATTTTGGAAATGAAGCTAAGGTTAGAAATAGGCCTGTAGCTGTTTAGATCTTCTTTTGACAGAGTTGTCTTCTTCAGAATTGGATTTACATGTGCACGTTTAAAGTCTTCAGGGAATAAGCCGGAGCAGAGTGATGCATTTATTATATCTGTTATTGGTTTAATTAAAACGTCAAGGCATGCTTTCAGTAGTATGGTCGGAAGTGGGTCAAGATCACAAGATTTATTTGGGGATGACATGATTATTGTTTTCACTTCAGTAGTTGTGGCTGGTTCAAACGATGTAAGTTTAGAATTTAGTTGTGGAGAGTCGGCATTTATAGTGTCTGAGGTGTGATCTGTGAAGGCTGAATGTATCAGGCTGATTTTGTCTTTAAAATGACTTGAGAAAGAGTTACACAGTGACTTGATTGATGCATGGGTTGGTAGGGAAGGAGCAGGCCGCCTGTGTAAAATCTGATTGATGCATTTCCATAGTTGTTTTGGTGTAGCGGAGTTATTTGCGACCATGTTTTCGTAATAATACGACTTTGCTTTTGACATTTGTTGGTTACATAGATGACATTGCCGTGTGTAGCGTGACCTGTCTAAGGATGACCGAGATTTACGCCAAACACGTTCCAGATAGCGACGGTGCCGTTTAGATTGGATTATTTCCGGGGTCATCCAAGGAGCTGGCGGCTTTTGTGACACAGATTTGGATTTAGCGGGTGCATGTTTGTCAAGCAATGTCTTCAGTATTTGACGGTACTGTTTGTATAGGTCTGATACATGTTCTTTAGGATGTGTGACAAGGTCGGATGTAATTATATCAGTCATAAATGATGCAATGTTGATACTGTGAATGGCTCTGTAGAACATGTTGTGTTTGGACACGGCTGGGGCTAAAGGATCTTTAAGATCTGCAATTACTGTGTTATGGTCCGATAAGCCATCTACAACTGTGGGTGTCTGAATGTTTTTACAAGAGGAACGAGTTATCAAGATGTCAAGCCAATGTCCATGTATGTGTGTTGGGAAATTGACATGTTGTTTTGTGTCAAATGATGCCAGGATATCATTAAACGTGATAGTTGTTGTAGATGGTGTATCCAGGTGATAGGGGTACTTGGAATGATGCTTTAAGTAGGAGTGGTTGGATTGATACGCTAAGTGGGGTTGGTTGTGTTTGGATGGATGCCTAAAGTAGGGGTGATTGGATGGATGCATTAAGTAGAGGAGATTGGATGGATACGTTAAATACGGGTGGTTGGATGGATTCGTTAAGAAGGGGTGGTTGGATGAATGCGCTAAGTAGGTTGGTTGGGTGGATGCGTTAATTAGGAGTGGTTGGATGGATGCGATAAGTAGGGGTGTTTTGATGGATGCGTTATGTGGGGGTGGTTGGAAGAATGCGTTAAGTAGGGGTGGTTGAATGGATGCGTTATATAGGGGTACTTGGAATGATGCTTTAAGTAGGAGTGGTTGGATTGATTCGCTAAGTTGGGTTGGTTGTGTTTGGATGGATGCCTAAAGTAGGGGTGATTGGATGGATGCATTAAGTAGAGGAGATTGGATGGATACGTTAAATACGGTTGGTTGGATGGATTCGTTAAGAAGGGGTGGTTGGATGAATGCGCTAAGTAGGTTGGTTGGGTGGATGCGTTAATTAGGAGTGGTTGGATGGATGCGATAAGTAGGGGTGTTTTGATGGATGCGTTAAGTAGGGGTGGTTGAATGGATGCGTTATGTAGGGGTGGTTGGATGGATGCTTTAAGTACGGGTGTTTGAATTGAAGCGTTAAATAGGGGTGGTTGGAGGGATACGTTATGTAGGGCTGGTTGGATGGACGCGTTAAGTAGAGGTGAATGGATGGATACAATGTGAAGAGGTGGTTGGATGGATGCATTAAGTTGAGGTAAATGGATGGAAGCATTAAGTAGGGGAGGTTGGATGGATAAGTTAAGTAGGGGTGGTTGGATGGATGCGTTAAATAGGGGTGGTTGGATGTATGCGTTAAGTAGGGGTGATTGAATGGTAGCATTAAGTAGGAGTGGTTGGATTGATACGATAAGAAGGGGTGATTGAATGGATGCATTAGGTAGGGAAGATTGGATGGATACGTTAAATAGGGGTGGTTAGATGGATGCGTTAAGAAGAGGTGATTGGATGGATGCGGTAAGTAGGGGAGATTGGATAGATACGTTAAATAGGGGTGGTTGGTTGAATACGCTAAGTAGGGGTGGTTGGATGGTTGCGTTAAGTACGGGTGATTGGATGGATGCATTAAGTAGGGGAGATTGGATGGATACGTTAAATAGGGGTGGTTGGATGGATGCGTTAAGCAGGGGTGGTTGAATGGATGCGTTATGTAGGGGTGGTTGGATGGATGCTTTAAGTGCGGGTGTTTGAATTGATGCGTTAAATAGGGTTTGTTGGAGGGATACGTTATGTAGGGCTGGTTGGATGGATGCGTTAAGTAGAGGAGAATGGATGGATACGATATGAAGAGGTGGTTGGATGGATTCGTTAAGTAGAGGTGAATGGATGGATATACCAAGTAGAGATGAATTGATGGATGCATTAATTAGAGGTTGTTGGATGTATGCGTTACACAGGGGTGGTTGGATGGATGCATTAAGTAGTGGTAGTTGGATGGATACGTTAAGTAGGGGTGGTTGGATGGATGCGTTAAATAGGGGTGATTGGATGGTAGCATTAAGTAGGAGTGGTTGGATTGATACGTCAAGAAGGGGTTATTGAATGGATGCATTAGGGAGGGAAGATTGGATGGATACGTTAAATAGGGGTGGTTGGATGGATGCGTTAAGAAGAGGTGATTTGATGGATGCGGTAAGTAGGGGAGATAGGATAGATACGTTAAATAGGGGTGGTTGGGTGAATACGCTAAGTAGGGGTGGTTGGATGGATGCATTAAGTAGGAGTGGTTGGATTGATACGTTAAGAAGGGGTGATTGAATGGATGCATTAGGTAGGAGTGGTTGGATGGATACGTTAAGTACGAATGGTGGGATGGATGTGTTAAGTAGGGGTGATTGGATAGATACTTTAAATAGGGGTGGTTGGATGGATACGTTAAGAAGGGGTATTTTGATGGATGCGTTAAGTAGGGGTGGTTGAATGGATGCCTTATGTAGGGATGGTTGGATGGATGCGCTAACTAGGGGTGGTTGGATGGATGCATTATGTAGGGGAGATTGGATGGATACGTTAAATAGGGGTGGTTGGATGGATGCGTTAAGCAGGGGAGGTTGAATGGATGCGTTATGTAGGGGTGGTTGGATGGATGCTTTAAGTACGGGTGTTTGAATTGATGCGTTAAATAGGGGTTGTTGGAGGGATACGCTATGTAGGGCTGGTTGGATGTATGCCTTAAGTAGAGGTGAATGGATGGATATACTAAGTAGAGACGAATTGATGGATGCATTAATTAGAGGTTGTTGGATGTATGCGTTACACAGGGGTGGTTGGACGGATGCATTAAGTAGGGATGGTTGGATGGATGCGTTAAGTAGGGCTGGTTGAATAGATGCGTTATGTAGGGGTGGTTGGATGGATGCGCTATGTAGGGGTGGTTGAATGGATGCTTTAATAGGGTGGTTGGACGGATGCGTTAAATAGGGGTGGTTGGATGAATGCGCTAATTAGGAGTGGTTGGATGGATGCGCTAAGTAGGAGTGGTTGGATGGATACGCTAAGCAGGAGTGGTTGGATGGATGTGCTAAGTAGGGGTGATTGGATGGATGCGTTCAGAACGAGTGGATGAATGGATTGGATAAGTAGCGGTGCTTGGATGGATGCGTTAAGTAGGGGTGGTTGAACGGATGCATTATATAGGGGTGGTTGTTGGATGCTTTAAGTAGAGGTGAGTGGATGGATGCGTAAAGTAGGGGTGGCTGGATGGATGTATTAAGTAGAGGTGATTGGATGGATGCATTAAGTAGCGGTAATTGGATGGATACTTTTAATTGGGTGGTTGGATGGATGCGTTAAATATGGGTGGTTGGATGGATGCCTTATGTGGGGGTGGTTGGATGAATGCGTTAAGTAGGGGTGGTTGAATGGATGCGTTATATAGGGGTGATTGGACTGATGCTTTAAGTAGGAGTGGTTGGATTGATACGTTAAGTAGGGGTGATTGGATGGATGCATTAAGTAGAGGAGATTGGATGGATACGTTAAATATGGGTGGTAGGGTGGATGCGTTAAGAAGGGGTGGTTGGATGAATGTGCGAAGTAGGTTGGTTGGGTGGATGCGTTAATTAGGAGTGGTTGGATGCATGCGATAAGTAGGGGTGTCTTGATGGATGCGTTAAGTAGGGGTGTTTGAATGGATGCGTTATGTAGGGGTGGCTGGATGGATGCGTTAAGTAGGGGTGGTTGAATGGATGCGTTATGTAGGGGTGGTTGGATGGATGCTTTAAGTACGGGTGTTTGAATTGAAGCGTTAAATAGGGGTGGTTGGAGGGATACGCTATGTAGGGCTGGTTGGATGGACGCGTTAAGTAGAGATGAACGGATGGATACAATATGAAGAGGTGGTTGGATGGATGCGCTAAGTAGGGGTGGCTGGTTTGATACGATATGTAGGGGTGGTTGAATGGATGTGTTAATTAGGGGTGGTTGGGTTGATGAGATATGTAGGGGTGGTTGGATGAATGCGTTAAATAGGGGTGGTTGGATGGATGCGCTAAGTAGGTGTGGTAGGATGGATGCGTTAAGTAGGAGTGGTTGGACGGATACGCTAAGCAGGAGTCGTTGGATGGATGCGTTAAGTAGGCGTGATTGGATGGATGCGTTAATTACGGATGGTTGAATGGATTGGATAAGTAGGGGTACTTGGATGGATGCGTTAAGTAGGGGTGGTTGAATGGATGCGTTAAGTAAGGATGGTTGGATGGATGCGTTATGTAGTGGTGGGTGAATGGATTCGTTATGTAGGGTTATGTAGGTTGTTGGATACTTTAAGTAGAGGTGAATGGATGGATGCGTTACGTAGGGGTGGTTGGATGGATGCATTAAGTTGAGCTGAATTGATGGAAGCATTAAGTAGGGGAGATTGGGTGGATGCTTTATGTAGGGGTGGTTGGAGGGATGCGTTACGTAATTGTGGTTGTTGGATGCTTTAACTAGAGGTGAATGGATGGATGCGTTACGTAGGAGTGGTTGGATGGATGCGTTATGTAGGGGTGGTTGGATGGATGCGTTATGTCGGGGTGGTTGGATGGATGCATTAAGTTGAGGTGAATGGATGGAAGCATTAAGTAGGGGAGGTTGGATGGATGCTTTATGTAGGGGTGGTTGGAGGGATGCGTTACGTAATTGTGGTTGTTGGATGCTTTAACTAGAGGTGAATGGATGGATGCGTTACGTAGGGGTGGTTGGATGGATGCATTAAGTTGATGTGAATGGATGGAAGCATTAAGTAAGGGAGGTTGGATGGATGCGTTAAGTAGGGGTAGTTGGTTGGATACGTTATGTAGGGGTGGTTGGATGGATGCGTTAAATAGGGGTGATTGGATGGATGCGCTAAGTAGGGGTGGTTGTACGGATGCGTTAAGTAGGGGTGATTGGATGGATGCATTAAGTAGGAGTGGTTGGTTGGATACGTTAAGTACGAGTGGTGGGATGGATGCGTTAAGTAGGAGTGGTTGGATGGATACGTTAAATACGAGTGGTGAGATGCATGCGCTAAGTAGGGGTGATTGGATGGATGCGTTACGTAGGTGTGGTTGGATGAATGCATTAAGTTGAGGTGAATGGATGGAAGCATTAAGTAGGGGATGTTGGATGGATGCGTTATGTAGGGGTGGTTGGATGGATGCGTAAGGTAGGGGTGGTTGGATGGATGTATTAAGTAGAGGTGATTGGATGGATGCATTAAGTAGGGGTAGTTGGATGGAAACGTTATGTAGGGGTGGTTGGATGGATGCGTTAAATAGGGGTGATTGGATGGATGCGCTAAGTAGGGGAGGTTGGATGGATGCGTTAAGTAGGAGTGGTTGGATGGATACGCTAAGCAGGAGTGGTTGGATGGATGCGTTAAGTAGGGGTGATTGGATGGATGCGTTAAGTACGGGTGGTTGAAAGGATTGGATAAGTAGGGGTGCTTGAATGGATGCTTTAAGTAGGGGTGGTTGAATGGATGCGTTAAGTATGGGTGGTTGGATGAATGCGTTATGTAGTGGTGGTTGAATGGATTCGTTATGTAGGGGTGGTTGTTGGATGCTTTAAGTAGAGGTGAATGGATGGATGCGTTACGTAGGGGTGGTTGGATGGATGCATTAAGTAGATGTGAATGGATGGAAGCATTAAGTAGGGGAGGTTGGATGGATACGTTAAGTAGGGGTGGTTGGATGGATGCGTTAAATAGGGGTGTTTGGATGGATGCGTTAAGTAGGGGTGATTGGATGGTAGCAATAAGTAGGAGTGGTTGGATTGATACGTTAAGAAGGGGTGATTGAATGGATGCATTAGGTAAGGAAGATTGGATGGATACGTTAAATAGGGGTGGTTGGATGGATTCGTTAAGAAGAGGTGATTGGATGGATGCGTTAAATACGGGAGATTGGATAGATACGTTAAATAGGGGTGGTTGGGTGGATGCGTTAAGAAGGGGTGGTTGGAAGAATGCTCTAAGTAGGTTGGTTGAGTGGATGCGTTAATTAGGAGTGGTTGGATGGATGCGTTATGTAGGGGTGGTTGGATGGATGCGTTATGTCGGGGTGGTTGGATGGATGCATTAAGTTGAGGTGAATGGATGGAAGCATTAAGTAGGGGAGGTTGGATGGATGCTTTATGTAGGGGTGGTTGGAGGGATGCGTTACGTAATTGTGGTTGTTGGATGCTTTAACTAGAGGTGAATGGATGGATGCGTTACGTAGGGGTGGTTGGATGGATGCATTAAGTTGATGTGAATGGATGGAAGCATTAAGTAAGGGAGGTTGGATGGATGCGTTAAGTAGGGGTAGTTGGTTGGATACGTTATGTAGGGGTGGTTGGATGGATGCGTTAAATAGGGGTGATTGGATGGATGCGCTAAGTAGGGGTGGTTGTACGGATGCGTTAAGTAGGGGTGATTGGATGGATGCATTAAGTAGGAGTGGTTGGTTGGATACGTTAAGTACGAGTGGTGGGATGGATGCGTTAAGTAGGAGTGGTTGGATGGATACGTTAAATACGAGTGGTGAGATGGATGCGCTAAGTAGGGGTGATTGGATGGATGCGTTACGTAGGTGTGGTTGGATGAATGCACTACGTTGAGGTGAATGGATGGAAGCATTAAGTAGGGGATGTTGGATGGATGCGTTATGTAGGGGTGGTTGGATGGATGCGTAAAGTAGGGGTGGTTGGATGGATGTATTAAGTAGAGGTGATTGGATGGATGCATTAAGTAGGGGTAGTTGGATGGAAACGTTATGTAGGGGTGGTTGGATGGATGCGTTAAATAGGGGTGATTGGATGGATGCGCTAAGTAGGGGAGGTTGGATGGATGCGTTAAGTAGGAGTGGTTGGATGGATACGCTAAGCAGGAGTGGTTGGATGGATGCGTTAAGTAGGGGTGATTGGATGGATGCGTTAAGTACGGGTGGTTGAAAGGATTGGATAAGTAGGGGTCCTTGAATGGATGCGTTAAGTAGGGGTGGTTGAATGGATTCGTTATGTAGGGGTGGTTGTTGGATGCTTTAAGTAGAGGCGAATGGATGGATGCGTTACGTAGGGGTGGTTGGATGGATGCATTAAGTAGATGTGAATGGATGGAAGCATTAAGTAGGGGAGGTTGGATGGATACGTTAATTAGGGGTGGTTGGATGGATGCGTTAAATAGGGGTGTTTGGATGGATGCGTTAAGTAGGGGTGATTGGATGGTAGCAATAAGTAGGAGTGGTTGGATTGATACGTTAAGAAGGGGTGATTGAATGGATGCATTAGGTAAGGAAGATTGGATGGATACGTTAAATAGGGGTGGTTGGATGGATGCGTTAAGAAGAGGTGATTGGATGGATGCGTTAAATACGGGAGATTGGATAGATACTTTAAATAGGGGTGGTTGGATGGATGCGTTAAGAAGGGGTATTTTGATGGATGCGTTAAGTAGTGGTGGTTGAATGGATGCCTTATGTAGGGATGGTTGGATGGATGCGTTAAGTAGGGGTGGTTGGATGGATGCATTATGTAGGGGAGATTGGATGGATACGTTAAATAGGGGTGGTTGGATGGATGCGTTAAGCAGGGGTGGTTGAATGGATGCGTTATGTAGGGGTGGTTGGATGGATGCTTTAAGTGCGGGTGTTTGAATTGATGCGTTAAATAGGGTTTGTTGGAGGGATACGTTATGTAGGGCTGGTTGGATGGATGCGTTAAGTAGAGGAGAATGGATGGATACGATATGAAGAGGTGGTTGGATGGATTCGTTAAGTAGAGGTGAATGGATGGATATACCAAGTAGAGATGAATTGATGGATGCATTAATTAGAGGTTGTTGGATGTATGCGTTACACAGGGGTGGTTGGATGGATGCATTAAGTAGTGGTAGTTGGATGGATACGTTAAGTAGGGGTGGTTGGATGGATGCGTTAAATAGGGGTGATTGGATGGTAGCATTAAGTAGGAGTGGTTGGATTGATACGTCAAGAAGGGGTGATTGAATGGATGCATTAGGGAGGGAAGATTGGATGGATACGTTAAATAGGGGTGGTTGGATGGATGCGTTAAGAAGAGGTGATTTGATGGATGCGGTAAGTAGGGGAGATAGGATAGATACGTCAAATAGGGGTGGTTGGGTGAATACGCTAAGTAGGGGTGGTTGGATGGATGCATTAAGTAGGAGTGGTTGGATTGATACGTTAAGAAGGGGTGATTGAATGGATGCATTAGGTAGGAGTGGTTGGATGGATACGTTAAGTACGAATGGTGGGATGGATGTGTTAAGTAGGGGTGATTGGATAGATACTTTAAATAGGGGTGGTTGGATGGATACGTTAAGAAGGGGTATTTTGATGGATGCGTTAAGTAGGGGTGGTTGAATGGATGCCTTATGTAGGGATGGTTGGATGGATGCGCTAACTAGGGGTGGTTGGATGGATGCATTATGTAGGGGAGATTGGATGGATACGTTAAATAGGGGTGGTTGGATGGATGCGTTAAGCAGGGGAGGTTGAATGGATGCGTTATGTAGGGGTGGTTGGATGGATGCTTTAAGTACGGGTGTTTGAATTGATGCGTTAAATAGGGGTTGTTGGAGGGATACGCTATGTAGGGCTGGTTGGATGTATGCCTTAAGTAGAGGTGAATGGATGGATATACTAAGTAGAGACGAATTGATGGATGCATTAATTAGAGGTTGTTGGATGTATGCGTTACACAGGGGTGGTTGGACGGATGCATTAAGTAGGGATGGTTGGATGGATGCGTTAAGTAGGGCTGGTTGAATAGATGCGTTATGTAGGGGTGGTTGGATGGATGCGGTATGTAGGGGTGGTTGAATGGATGCTTTAATAGGGTGGTTGGACGGATGCGTTAAATAGGGGTGGTTGGATGAATGCGCTAATTAGGAGTGGTTGGATGGATGCGCTAAGTAGGAGTGGTTGGATGGATACGCTAAGCAGGAGTGGTTGGATGGATGTGCTAAGTAGGGGTGATTGGATGGATGCGTTCAGAACGAGTGGATGAATGGATTGGATAAGTAGCGGTGCTTGGATGGATGCGTTAAGTAGGAGTGGTTGGATGGATACGCTAAGCAGGAGTGGTTGGATGGATGCGTTAAGTAGGGGTGATTGGATGGATGCGTTAAGTACGGGTGGTTGAAAGGATTGGATAAGTAGGGGTGCTTGAATGGATGCTTTAAGTAGGGGTGGTTGAATGGATGCGTTAAGTATGGGTGGTTGGATGAATGCGTTATGTAGTGGTGGTTGAATGGATTCGTTATGTAGGGGTGGTTGTTGGATGCTTTAAGTAGAGGTGAATGGATGGATGCGTTACGTAGGGGTGGTTGGATGGATGCATTAAGTAGATGTGAATGGATGGAAGCATTAAGTAGGGGAGGTTGGATGGATACGTTAAGTAGGGGTGGTTGGATGGATGCGTTAAATAGGGGTGTTTGGATGGATGCGTTAAGTAGGGGTGATTGGATGGTAGCAATAAGTAGGAGTGGTTGGATTGATACGTTAAGAAGGGGTGATTGAATGGATGCATTAGGTAAGGAAGATTGGATGGATACGTTAAATAGGGGTGGTTGGATGGATTCGTTAAGAAGAGGTGATTGGATGGATGCGTTAAATACGGGAGATTGGATAGATACGTTAAATAGGGGTGGTTGGGTGGATGCGTTAAGAAGGGGTGGTTGGAAGAATGCTCTAAGTAGGTTGGTTGAGTGGATGCGTTAATTAGGAGTGGTTGGATGGATGCGTTATGTAGGGGTGGTTGGATGGATGCGTTATGTCGGGGTGGTTGGATGGATGCATTAAGTTGAGGTGAATGGATGGAAGCATTAAGTAGGGGAGGTTGGATGGATGCTTTATGTAGGGGTGGTTGGAGGGATGCGTTACGTAATTGTGGTTGTTGGATGCTTTAACTAGAGGTGAATGGATGGATGCGTTACGTAGGGGTGGTTGGATGGATGCATTAAGTTGATGTGAATGGATGGAAGCATTAAGTAAGGGAGGTTGGATGGATGCGTTAAGTAGGGGTAGTTGGTTGGATACGTTATGTAGGGGTGGTTGGATGGATGCGTTAAATAGGGGTGATTGGATGGATGCGCTAAGTAGGGGTGGTTGTACGGATGCGTTAAGTAGGGGTGATTGGATGGATGCATTAAGTAGGAGTGGTTGGTTGGATACGTTAAGTACGAGTGGTGGGATGGATGCGTTAAGTAGGAGTGGTTGGATGGATACGTTAAATACGAGTGGTGAGATGGATGCGCTAAGTAGGGGTGATTGGATGGATGCGTTACGTAGGTGTGGTTGGATGAATGCACTACGTTGAGGTGAATGGATGGAAGCATTAAGTAGGGGATGTTGGATGGATGCGTTATGTAGGGGTGGTTGGATGGATGCGTAAAGTAGGGGTGGTTGGATGGATGTATTAAGTAGAGGTGATTGGATGGATGCATTAAGTAGGGGTAGTTGGATGGAAACGTTATGTAGGGGTGGTTGGATGGATGCGTTAAATAGGGGTGATTGGATGGATGCGCTAAGTAGGGGAGGTTGGATGGATGCGTTAAGTAGGAGTGGTTGGATGGATACGCTAAGCAGGAGTGGTTGGATGGATGCGTTAAGTAGGGGTGATTGGATGGATGCGTTAAGTACGGGTGGTTGAAAGGATTGGATAAGTAGGGGTCCTTGAATGGATGCGTTAAGTAGGGGTGGTTGAATGGATTCGTTATGTAGGGGTGGTTGTTGGATGCTTTAAGTAGAGGCGAATGGATGGATGCGTTACGTAGGGGTGGTTGGATGGATGCATTAAGTAGATGTGAATGGATGGAAGCATTAAGTAGGGGAGGTTGGATGGATACGTTAATTAGGGGTGGTTGGATGGATGCGTTAAATAGGGGTGTTTGGATGGATGCGTTAAGTAGGGGTGATTGGATGGTAGCAATAAGTAGGAGTGGTTGGATTGATACGTTAAGAAGGGGTGATTGAATGGATGCATTAGGTAAGGAAGATTGGATGGATACGTTAAATAGGGGTGGTTGGATGGATGCGTTAAGAAGAGGTGATTGGATGGATGCGTTAAATACGGGAGATTGGATAGATACTTTAAATAGGGGTGGTTGGATGGATGCGTTAAGAAGGGGTATTTTGATGGATGCGTTAAGTAGTGGTGGTTGAATGGATGCCTTATGTAGGGATGGTTGGATGGATGCGTTAAGTAGGGGTGGTTGGATGGATGCATTATGTAGGGGAGATTGGATGGATACGTTAAATAGGGGTGGTTGGATGGATGCGTTAAGCAGGGGTGGTTGAATGGATGCGTTATGTAGGGGTGGTTGGATGGATGCTTTAAGTGCGGGTGTTTGAATTGATGCGTTAAATAGGGTTTGTTGGAGGGATACGTTATGTAGGGCTGGTTGGATGGATGCGTTAAGTAGAGGAGAATGGATGGATACGATATGAAGAGGTGGTTGGATGGATTCGTTAAGTAGAGGTGAATGGATGGATATACCAAGTAGAGATGAATTGATGGATGCATTAATTAGAGGTTGTTGGATGTATGCGTTACACAGGGGTGGTTGGATGGATGCATTAAGTAGTGGTAGTTGGATGGATACGTTAAGTAGGGGTGGTTGGATGGATGCGTTAAATAGGGGTGATTGGATGGTAGCATTAAGTAGGAGTGGTTGGATTGATACGTCAAGAAGGGGTGATTGAATGGATGCATTAGGGAGGGAAGATTGGATGGATACGTTAAATAGGGGTGGTTGGATGGATGCGTTAAGAAGAGGTGATTTGATGGATGCGGTAAGTAGGGGAGATAGGATAGATACGTCAAATAGGGGTGGTTGGGTGAATACGCTAAGTAGGGGTGGTTGGATGGATGCATTAAGTAGGAGTGGTTGGATTGATACGTTAAGAAGGGGTGATTGAATGGATGCATTAGGTAGGAGTGGTTGGATGGATACGTTAAGTACGAATGGTGGGATGGATGTGTTAAGTAGGGGTGATTGGATAGATACTTTAAATAGGGGTGGTTGGATGGATACGTTAAGAAGGGGTATTTTGATGGATGCGTTAAGTAGGGGTGGTTGAATGGATGCCTTATGTAGGGATGGTTGGATGGATGCGCTAACTAGGGGTGGTTGGATGGATGCATTATGTAGGGGAGATTGGATGGATACGTTAAATAGGGGTGGTTGGATGGATGCGTTAAGCAGGGGAGGTTGAATGGATGCGTTATGTAGGGGTGGTTGGATGGATGCTTTAAGTACGGGTGTTTGAATTGATGCGTTAAATAGGGGTTGTTGGAGGGATACGCTATGTAGGGCTGGTTGGATGTATGCCTTAAGTAGAGGTGAATGGATGGATATACTAAGTAGAGACGAATTGATGGATGCATTAATTAGAGGTTGTTGGATGTATGCGTTACACAGGGGTGGTTGGACGGATGCATTAAGTAGGGATGGTTGGATGGATGCGTTAAGTAGGGCTGGTTGAATAGATGCGTTATGTAGGGGTGGTTGGATGGATGCGGTATGTAGGGGTGGTTGAATGGATGCTTTAATAGGGTGGTTGGACGGATGCGTTAAATAGGGGTGGTTGGATGAATGCGCTAATTAGGAGTGGTTGGATGGATGCGCTAAGTAGGAGTGGTTGGATGGATACGCTAAGCAGGAGTGGTTGGATGGATGTGCTAAGTAGGGGTGATTGGATGGATGCGTTCAGAACGAGTGGATGAATGGATTGGATAAGTAGCGGTGCTTGGATGGATGCGTTAAGTAGGGGTGGTTGAACGGATGCATTATATAGGGGTGGTTGTTGGATGCTTTAAGTAGAGGTGACTGGATGGATGCGTAAAGTAGGGGTGGCTGGATGGATGTATTAAGTAGAGGTGATTGGATGGATGCATTAAGTAGCGGTAATTGGATGGATACTTTTAATTGGGTGGTTGGATGGATGCGTTAAATATGGGTGGTTGGATGGATGCCTTATGGGGGGTGGTTGGATGAATGCGTTAAGTAGGGGTGGTTGAATGGATGCGTTATATAGGGGTGATTGGACTGATGCTTTAAGTAGGAGTGGTTGGATTGATACGTTAAGTAGGGGTGATTGGATGGATGCATTAAGTAGAGGAGATTGGATGGATACGTTAAATATGGGTGGTAGGGTGGATGCGTTAAGAAGGGGTGGTTGGATGTATGTGCGAAGTAGGTTGGTTGGGTGGATGCGTTAATTAGGAGTGGTTGGATGCATGCGATAAGTAGGGGTGTCTTGATGGATGCGTTAAGTAGGGGTGTTTGAATGGATGCGTTATGTAGGGGTGGTTGGATGGATGCTTTAAGTACGGGTGTTTGAATTGAAGCGTTAAATAGGGGTGGTTGGAGGGATACGCTATGTAGGGCTGGTTGGATGGACGCGTTAAGTAGAGATGAACGGATGGATACAATATGAAGAGGTGGTTGGATGGATGCGTTAAGTAGGGGTGGCTGGTTTGATACGATATGTAGGGGTGGTTGAATGGATGTGTTAATTAGGGGTGGTTGGGTTGATGAGATATGTAGGGGTGGTTGGATGAATGCGTTAAATAGGGGTGGTTGGATGGATGCGCTAAGTAGGTGTGGTAGGATGGATGCGTTATGTAGGAGTGGTTGGACGGATACGCTAAGCAGGAGTCGTTGGATGGATGCGTTAAGTAGGCGTGATTGGATGGATGCGTTAATTACGGATGGTTGAATGGATTGGATAAGTAGGGGTACTTGGATGGATGCGTTAAGTAGGGGTGGTTGAATGGATGCGTTAAGTAAGGATGGTTGGATGGATGCGTTATGTAGTGGTGGGTGAATGGATTCGTTATGTAGGGTTATGTAGGTTGTTGGATACTTTAAGTAGAGGTGAATGGACGGATGCGTTACGTAGGGGTGGTTGGATGGATGCATTAAGTTGAGCTGAATGGATGGAAGCATTAAGTAGGGGAGATTGGATAGATACGTTAAATAGGGGTGGTTGGGTGGATGCGTTAAGAAGGGGTGGTTGGAAGAATGCTCTAAGTAGGTTGGTTGAGTGGATGCGTTAATTAGGAGTGGTTGGATGGATGCGTTATGTAGGGGTGGTTGGATGGATGCGTTATGTCGGGGTGGTTGGATGGATGCATTAAGTTGAGGTGAATGGATGGAAGCATTAACTAGGGGAGGTTGGATGGATGCTTTATGTAGGGGTGGTTGGAGGGATGCGTTACGTAATTGTGGTTGTTGGATGCTTTAACTAGAGGTGAATGGATGGATGCGTTACGTAGGGGTGGTTGGATGGATGCATTAAGTTGATGTGAATGGATGGAAGCATTAAGTAAGGGAGGTTGGATGGATGCGTTAAGTAGGGGTAGTTGGTTGGATACGTTATGTAGGGGTGGTTGGATGGATGCGTTAAATAGGGGTGATTGGATGGATGCGCTAAGTAGGGGTGGTTGTACGGATGCGTTAAGTAGGGGTGATTGGATGGATGCATTAAGTAGGAGTGGTTGGTTGGATACGTTAAGTACGAGTGGTGGGATGGATGCGTTAAGTAGGAGTGGTTGGATGGATACGTTAAATACGAGTGGTGAGATGGATGCGCTAAGTAGGGGTGATTGGATGGATGCGTTACGTAGGTGTGGTTGGATGAATGCATTAAGTTGAGGTGAATGGATGGAAGCATTAAGTAGGGGATGTTGGATGGATGCGTTATGTAGGGGTGGTTGGATGGATGCGTAAAGTAGGGGTGGTTGGATGGATGTATTAAGTAGAGGTGATTGGATGGATGCATTAAGTAGGGGTAGTTGGATGGAAACGTTATGTAGGGGTGGTTGGATGGATGCGTTAAATAGGGGTGATTGGATGGATGCGCTAAGTAGGGGAGGTTGGATGGATGCGTTAAGTAGGAGTGGTTGGATGGATACGCTAAGCAGGAGTGGTTGGATGGATGCGTTAAGTAGGGGTGATTGGATGGATGCGTTAAGTACGGGTGGTTGAAAGGATTGGACAAGTAGGGGTGCTTGAATGGATGCTTTAAGTAGGGGTGGTTGAATGGATGCGTTAAGTATGGGTGGTTGGATGAATGCGTTATGTAGTGGTGGTTGAATGGATTCGTTATGTAGGGGTGGTTGTTGGATGCTTTAAGTAGAGGTGAATGGATGGATGCGTTACGTAGGGGTGGTTGGATGGATGCATTAAGTAGATGTGAATGGATGGAAGCATTAAGTAGGGGAGGTTGGATGGATACGTTAAGTAGGGGTGGTTGGATGGATGCGTTAAATAGGGGTGTTTGGATGGATGCGTTAAGTAGGGGTGATTGGATGGTAGCAATAAGTAGGAGTGGTTGGATTGATACGTTAAGAAGGGGTGATTGAATGGATGCATTAGGTAAGGAAGATTGGATGGATACGTTAAATAGGGGTGGTTGGATGGATGCGTTAAGAAGAGGTGATTGGATGGATGCGTTAAATACGGGAGATTGGATAGATACTTTAAATAGGGGTGGTTGGATGGATGCGTTAAGAAGGGGTATTTTGATGGATGCGTTAAGTAGTGGTGGTTGAATGGATGCCTTATGTAGGGATGGTTGGATGGATGCGTTAAGTAGGGGTGGTTGGATGGATGCATTATGTAGGGGAGATTGGATGGATACGTTAAATAGGGGTGGTTGGATGGATGCGTTAAGCAGGGGTGGTTGAATGGATGCGTTATGTGGGGGTGGTTGGATGGATGCTTTAAGTGCGGGTGTTTGAATTGATGCGTTAAATAGGGTTTGTTGGAGGGATACGTTATGTAGGGCTGGTTGGATGGATGCGTTAAGTAGAGGAGAATGGATGGATACGATATGAAGAGGTGGTTGGATGGATTCGTTAAGTAGAGGTGAATGGATGGATATACCAAGTAGAGATGAATTGATGGATGCATTAATTAGAGGTTGTTGGATGTATGCGTTACACAGGGGTGGTTGGATGGATGCATTAAGTAGTGGTAGTTGAATGGATACGTTAAGTAGGGGTGGTTGGATGGATGCGTTAAATAGGGGTGATTGGATGGTAGCATTAAGTAGGAGTGGTTGGATTGATACGTCAAGAAGGGGTGATTGAATGGATGCATTAGGGAGGGAAGATTGGATGGATACGTTAAATAGGGGTGGTTGGATGGATGCGTTAAGAAGAAGTGATTTGATGGATGCGGTAAGTAGGGGAGATTGGATAGATACGTTAAATAGGGGTGGTTGGGTGAATACGCTAAGTAGGGGTGATTGGACTGATGCTTTAAGTAGGAGTGGTTGGATTGATACGTTAAGTAGGGGTGATTGGATGGATGCATTAAGTAGAGGAGATTGGATGGATACGTTAAATATGGGTGGTAGGGTGGATGCGTTAAGAAGGGGTGGTTGGATGAATGTGCGAAGTAGGTTGGTTGGGTGGATGCGTTAATTAGGAGTGGTTGGATGCATGCGATAAGTAGGGGTGTCTTGATGGATGCGTTAAGTAGGGGTGTTTGAATGGATGCGTTATGTAGGGGTGGCTGGATGGATGCGTTAAGTAGGGGTGGTTGAATGGATGCGTTATGTAGGGGTGGTTGGATGGATGCTTTAAGTACGGGTGTTTGAATTGATACGTTAAGAAGGGGTGATTGAATGGATGCATTAGGTAGGAGTGGTTGGATGGATACGTTAAGTACGAATGGTGGGATGGATGTGTTAAGTAGGGGTGATTGGATAGATACTTTAAATAGGGGTGGTTGGATGGATACGTTAAGAAGGGGTATTTTGATGGATGCGTTAAGTAGGGGTGGTTGAATGGATGCCTTATGTAGGGATGGTTGGATGGATGCGCTAACTAGGGGTGGTTGGATGGATGCATTATGTAGGGGAGATTGGATGGATACGTTAAATAGGGGTGGTTGGATGGATGCGTTAAGCAGGGGAGGTTGAATGGATGCGTTATGTAGGGGTGGTTGGATGGATGCTTTAAGTACGGGTGTTTGAATTGATGCGTTAAATAGGGGTTGTTGGAGGGATACGCTATGTAGGGCTGGTTGGATGTATGCCTTAAGTAGAGGTGAATGGATGGATATACTAAGTAGAGACGAATTGATGGATGCATTAATTAGAGGTTGTTGGATGTATGCGTTACACAGGGGTGGTTGGACGGATGCATTAAGTAGGGATGGTTGGATGGATGCGTTAAGTACGGCTGGTTGAATAGATGCGTTATGTAGGGGTGGTTGGATGGATGCGCTATGTAGGGGTGGTTGAATGGATGCTTTAATAGGGTGGTTGGACGGATGCGTTAAATAGGGGTGGTTGGATGAATGCGCTAATTAGGAGTGGTTGGATGGATGCGCTAAGTAGGAGTGGTTGGATGGATACGCTAAGCAGGAGTGGTTGGATGGATGTGCTAAGTAGGGGTGATTGGATGGATGCGTTCAGAACGAGTGGATGAATGGATTCGATAAGTAGCGGTGCTTGGATGGATGCGTTAAGTAGGGGTGGTTGAACGGATGCATTATATAGGGGTGGTTGTTGGATGCTTTAAGTAGAGGTGAGTGGATGGATGCGTAAAATAGGGGTGGCTGGATGGATGTATTAAGTAGAGGTGATTGGATGGATGCATTAAGTAGGGGTAATTGGATGGATACTTTTAATTGGGTGGTTGGATGGATGCGTTAAATATGGGTGGTTGGATGGATGCGCTAAGTAGGGGTGGTTGGATGGATGCGTTAAGTAGGGGTGATTGGATGGATGCATTCAGTAGGAGTGGTTGGATTGATACGTTGAGAAGGGGTGAGTGAATGGATGCATTAGGTAGGAGTGGTTGGATTGATACGTTAACTAGGAGTGGTTGGATGGATGCGTTAAGTAGGAGTGGTTGGATTTGTGTGTTAAGTAGGGGTGATTGGATGGATACATTAAATTGGGGTGGTTGGATCAGTGCGCTTAGTAAGGTGGTTGGATAGATTCGTTGAGTAGGAATGGTTGGATGGATTCGGTAAGTAGGAGTGGTGGGATGGATGCGTTAAGTAGGAGTGTTTGAATGGATGCGTTATGTAGTGGTGGTTGGATAGATGCGTTATGTAGTGGTGGTTGAATGGATGTGTTATGTAGGGATGGTTGTTGGAAGCTTTAAGTAGAGGTGAATGGATGGATGCGTTAAGTAGGGGTGGTTCGGTGGATGCATTCAGTTGAGGTGATTGGATGGAAGCATTAAGTAGGGGTGGTTGGATGGAAGCGTTAAGTAGGGGTGTTTGGATGGATGCGCTAAGAAGGGGTGGTTCGATGGATACGTTAAGTAGGGGTGTTTGAATGGATGCGTTAAGTAGGGGTGGTTGATGGATGCGTAAAGGAGGTGTGATTGGACGGATACGTTAAGTACGATTGGTGGGATTGATGCGTTAAGTAGGGGTGATTGGATGGATGCGTTATGTAGGGGTGGTTGGATGGATGCGTTAAGTAGGGGTGGTTGAATGGACGCGTTATGTAGGAGTGGTTGGATGGATGCTTTAAGTACGGGTGTTTGAATTGATGCGTTAAATATGGGTGGTTGTAGGGATACGTTATCAAGGGCTGGTTGGATGGATGCGTTAAGTAGCGGTGAATGGATGGATACGATATGAAGAGGTGGTTGGATGGATTCGCTAAGTAGAGGTGAATGGATGGATATATTAAGTAGAGGTGAATTGATGGATGCATTAATTAGGGGTTGTTGGATGGATGCGTTACACAGGGGTGGTTGGATGGGTGCATTAAGTAGGGCTGCTTGAATAGATGCGTTATGAAGAGGTGTTTGGATGGATGCGTTATGTAGGGGTGGTTGAATGGATGTGTTAATTAGGAGGGTAGGATTGATGAGTTATGTAGGGGTTGTTGGATGGTAGCGTTAAATAGGGGTGGTTGGATGGATGCGTTATGTAAGGGTGGTTGAATGGATTCGTTATGTATGGATGGTTGTTGGATGCTTTAAGTAGAGGTGAATGGATGGAAGCATTAAGTAGGGGAGGTTGGATGGATGCGTTATGTAGGGGTGGTGGGATGAAGGCGTAAAGTAGGGGTGGTTGGATGGATGTATTAAGTACAGGTGATTGGATGAGTGCATTAAGTAGTGGTAGTTGGATGGATACGTTAAGTAGGGGTGGTTGGATGGATGCGTTAAATAGGGGTGGTTGGATGGAGGCGCTAAGTAGTTGTGATTGGATGGATGCGTTAAGTAGGGGTGATTGGATGGTAGCATTAAGTAGGAGTTCTTGGATTGATACGTTAAGAAGGGGTGATTGAATGGATGCATTAGGTAGGGAAGATTGGATGGATATGTTAAATAGGGGTGGTTGGATGGATGCGTTAAGAAGAGGTGATTGGATGGATGCGGCAAGTAGGGGAGATTGGATAGATACGTTAAATAGGGGTGGTTGGGTGAATACGCTAAGTAGGGGTGGTTGGATGGTTGCGTTAAGTAGGGGTGATTGGATGGATGCATTAAGTAGGAGTGGTTGGATTGATACAATAAGAAGGGGTGATTGAATGGATGCATTAGGTAGGAGTGGTTGGATGGATACGTTGAGTACGAGTGGTGGGATGGATGTGTTAAGTAGGGGTGATTGGATGGATGCGTTTAGTAGGGGTGGTTGGATGGATACTTTAAGTAGGAGTGGTTGGATGGATGCGTTAAGTAGGAGTGGTTGGATGGATGCGTTAAGTAGGGGTGATTGGATGGATGCGCTAAGTACGGTTGGTTGAATGGATGGCTAAGTAGGGGTGGTTGGATGGATGCGTTAAGTAGGGGTGGTTGAATGGATGCGTTATGTGGGGGTGTTGGAAGAATGCGTTAAGTAGGGGTGGTTGAATGGATGCGTTATATAGGGGTAGTTGGAATGATGATTTAAGTAGGAGTGGTTGGATTGATACGCTAAGTGGGGTTGGTTGTGTTTGGATGGATGCCTAAAGTAGGGGTGATTGGATGGATGCATTAAGTAGAGGAGATTGGATGGATACGTTAAATACGGTTGGTTGGATGGATTCGTTAAGAAGGGGTGGTTGGATGAATGCGCTAAGTAGGTTGGTTGGGTGGATGCGTTAATTAGGAGTGGTTGGATGGATGCGATAAGTAGGGTTGTTTTGATGGATGCGTTAAGTAGGGGTGGTTGAATGGATGCGTTATGTAGGGGTGGTTGGATGGATGCTTTAAGTACGGGTGTTTGAATTGAAGCGTTAAATAGGGGTGGTTGGAGGGATACGTTACGTAGGGCTGGTTGGATGGACGCGTTAAGTAGAGGTGAATGGATGGATACAATGTGAAGAGGTGGTTGGATGGATTCGTTAAGTAGAGGTGAATGGATGGATGTATTAAGTAGAGGTGATTGGATGGATGCATTAAGTAGGGGTAGTTGGTTGGATACGTTATGTAGGGGTGGTTGGATGGATGCGTTAAATAGGGGTGATTGGATGGATACGCTAAGCAGGAGTGGTTGGATGGATGCGTTAAGTAGGGGTGATTGGATGGATGCATTAAGTAGGAGTGGTTGGATGGATACGCTAAGTACGAGTGGTGAGATGGATGCGTTAAGTAGGGGTGATTGGATGGATGCGTTTAGTAGGGGTGGTTGGATGGATACGTTAAGTAGGAGTGGTTGGATGGATGCGTAAAGTAGGAGTGATTGGATGGATGCGCTAAGTACGGTTGGTTGAATGGATGGCTAAGTAGGGGTGGTTGGATGGAAGCGTTAAGTAGGGGTGGTTGAATGGATGCGTTATGTGGGGGTGGTTGGATGAATGCGTTAAGTAAGGGTGGTTGAATGGATACGTTATGTAGGGGTGGTTGGATTGATGCTTTAAGTAGGAGTGGTTGGATTGATACGATAAGTAGGGTTGGTTGTGTTTGGATGGATGCGTAAAGTAGGGGTGATTGCATGGATGCATTAAGTAGGGGAGATTGGATGGATACGTTAAATATGGGTGGTTGGATGGATGCGTTAAGAAGGGGTGGTTGGATGAAAGCGCTAAGTAGGTTGGTTGGTTGGATGCGTTAATTAGGAGTGGTTGGATGGATACGTTAAGTAGGAGTGGTTAGATGGATGCGATAAGTAGGGGTGGTTGAATGGATGCGTTATGTAGGGGGGGGGTGGATGGATGCTTTAAGTACGGGTGTTTGAATTGATGCGTTAAATAGGGGTGGTTGGGGGGATGCGTTATGTAGGGCTGGTTGGATGGACGCGTTAAGTAGAGGCGAATGGATGGATACGATATGAAGAGGTGGTTGGATGGATTCGATAAGTAGGGCTGCTAGAATAGATGCGTTATGTAGAGGTGGTTGGATGGATGCGTTATGTAGGGGTGGTTGAATGGATGCGTTAATTAGGGATGGGTGGATTGATGAGTTATGTAGGGGTGGTTGGATGGATGCGTTAAATAGGGGTGGTTGGATGGAGGCGCTAAGTAGGAGTGGTTGGATGGATGCACTAAGTAGGAATGGTTGGATGGATACGCTAAGCAGGAGTGGTTGTATGGATGCGTTAAGTAGGGGTGATTGGATGGATGCGTTAAGTACGGGTGGTTGAATGGATTGGATAAGTAGGGGTGCTTGGATGGATGCGTTAAGTAGGGGTGGTTGAATGGATGCGTTAAGTATGGGTGGTTGGATGAATGCGTTATGTAGTGGTGGTTGAATGGATTCGTTATGTAGGGGTGGTTGTTGGATGCTTTAAGTATAGGTGAATGGATGGATGCGTTACGTAGGGGTGGTTGGATGGATGCATTAAGTTGAGGTAGATGGATGGAAGCATTAAGTAGGGGAGGTTGGATGGATAAGTTAAGTAGGGGTGGTTGGATGGATGCGTTAAATAGGGGTGGTTGGATGTATGCGTTAAGTAGGGGTGATTGAATGGTAGCATTAAGTAGGAGTGGTTGGATTGATTCGTTAGGAAGGGGTGATTGAATGGATGCATTAGGTAGGGAAGATTGGATGGATACGTTAAATAGGGGTGGTTGGATGGATGCGTTAAGAAGAGGTGATTGGATGGATGCGGTAAGTAGGGGAGATTGGATAGATACGTTAAATAGGGGTGGTTGGGTGAATACGCTAAGTAGGGGTGGTTGGATGGTTGCGTTAAGTAGGGGTGATTGGATGGATGCATTAAGTAGGAGTGGTTGGATTGATACATTAAGAAGGGGTGATTGAATGGATGCGTTAAGTAGGAGTGGTTGGATGGATACGTTAAGTACGAGTGGTGAGATGGAAGCGTTAAGTAGGGGTGATTGGATGGATGCGTTTATTAGGGGTGGTTGGATGGATACGTTAAGAAGGAGTGGTTGGATGGATGCGTTAAGTAGAAGTGGCTGGATGGATACGTTAAGTAGGAGTGGTTGGATGGATGCGTTAATTAGGGGTGATTGGATGGATGCGCTAAGTACGGTTGGTTGAATGGATGGCTAAGTAGGGGTGGTTGGATGGATGCGTTAGGTAGGGGTGGTTGAATGGATGCGTTAAGAGGGGGTGGTTGGAAGAATGCGTTGAGTAGGGGTGGTTGAATGGATGCGTTATATAATAATAATAATAATAATAATAGTAACTTCTTTTGCGCCAATATCCTCGAAAATCAAGCTCAGTGGCGCGACAAAACCAGGGGATTAATCAATCTCATAATCGAAAGCAATGCGTGAGTCGTCAACGGATGGATGGAAAAGCTAGGAGGCTAAGGAGGATAGGCAGCATTAAAGAGATAGGTTTTTAGATGTCGGCGGAATGAAACTATATTACCTTGTGATTTAACACTGGCAGGAAGCGAATTCCACACCGTTGGTGGGGCAACCGAGAAAGCTCGGGTCCCGGCTTTCGTTTTCACCCGAGGGGTGTGAAGAGGGTTACTACTGGTTGAGCGTAGCTGTCTGGAATTTCTTGTTGGAGTTAGCATTGAATTTAGATATGCTGGTTGTGTAGATGAGAGTGCTTGATAGGCTATTGTACACATTTTGAAAATGATGCGATAGTGCACAGGTAGCCAATGCAGTGATTTTAGAAGCGGCACTGAGAGAGAAAAACGTGGAGAACGCGTGACTACCCTTGCTAAACAATTTTGGACACGCTGAAGTTTGGCTATGTCCTTGTTTGCGGTATTGTAAAGGAGGGAATTGCAGTAGTCGAGTCTGCTGCTTACTAGAGCTGTGGCGATGGTTTTAGCAACGGAAAGTGATAAAAACCGGCGGATACGGCGAAGATCACGGATATGGTAAAAACAGCAACGGCATGTTTTCGAGATATGTTTTTTGAAATTGAAGTTTTCATCAAACGTTACTCCGAGATTTAAAACTGAGGTGGCTGGTGTGATACTCTGACTCAGAATATGTGTCGGGAAAAAGCCGTTGAGTTTTGCCCGCTGCGTTGAGGTACCAATGATGAGAAATTCAGTCTTATCTGCATTTAGTTTTAATTTACTATTTTTCATCCAGAGGGAGACATCTTGGAGACAATCCCTGAGCTGGTTTAAGGAGCGACAAGTATCTGGTGTGGTCAGAGAAACATAGATTTGTGTGTCATCTGCATAAAGGTGATGATCCAGGTTATGACTCTGGATAACTGAGCTTAATGGTGTTGTGTACAGAGTGAAAAGCAACGGACCCAAAACAGAACCCTGGGGGACACCACAAGAGGTGGGCAGCATGTCTGAGAAGCAGTTACCTATTTTAATGGCTTGCCGTCTGTCAGTAAGGTATGAAGTAAACCAGCTCAAGGCTGTGCCAGATATCCCGTACCACGTTGATAAGCGTGTAATGAGAATGTCGTGGTCAATGGTGTCGAAAGCGGCGGATAGGTCAAGCAGGGTCAGTGCAGTAACTTTGCCATTATCAATGTTAAGGTTTATGTCATTGTGTACTTTTAAAAGAGCAGTTTCTGTTGAGTGAAATTGTTTGTACGCAGACTGTGATGCATTGGTTAAACCATTTATGTTGATGTGAGAAGTAAGTCGATTTGCAACAACCTTTTCGAGTATTTTGGAAATGAAGCTAAGGTTAGAAATAGGCCTGTAGCTGTTTAGATCTTCTTTTGACAGAGTTGTCTTCTTCAGAATTGGATTTACATGTGCACGTTTAAAGTCTTCAGGGAATAAGCCGGAGCAGAGTGATGCATTTATTATATCTGTTATTGGTTTAATTAAAACGTCAAGGCATGCTTTCAGTAGTATGGTCGGAAGTGGGTCAAGATCACAAGATTTATTTGGGGATGACATGATTATTGTTTTCACTTCAGTAGTTGTGGCTGGTTCAAACGATGTAAGTTTAGAATTTAGTTGTGGAGAGTCGGCATTTATAGTGTCTGAGGTGTGATCTGTGAAGGCTGAATGTATCAGGCTGATTTTGTCTTTAAAATGACTTGAGAAAGAGTTACACAGTGACTTGATTGATGCATGGGTTGGTAGGGAAGGAGCAGGCCGCCTGTGTAAAATCTGATTGATGCATTTCCATAGTTGTTTTGGTGTAGCGGAGTTATTTGCGACCATGTTTTCGTAATAATACGACTTTGCTTTTGACATTTGTTGGTTACATAGATGACATTGCCGTGTGTAGCGTGACCTGTCTAAGGATGACCGAGATTTACGCCAAACACGTTCCAGATAGCGACGGTGCCGTTTAGATTGGATTATTTCCGGGGTCATCCAAGGAGCTGGCGGCTTTTGTGACACAGATTTGGATTTAGCGGGTGCATGTTTGTCAAGCAATGTCTTCAGTATTTGACGGTACTGTTTGTATAGGTCTGATACATGTTCTTTAGGATGTGTGACAAGGTCGGATGTAATTATATCAGTCATAAATGATGCAATGTTGATACTGTGAATGGCTCTGTAGAACATGTTGTGTTTGGACACGGCTGGGGCTAAAGGAACTTTAAGATCTGCAATTACTGTGTTATGGTCCGATAAGCCATCTACAACTGTGGGTGTCTGAATGTTTTTACAAGAGGAACGAGTTATCAAGATGTCAAGCCAATGTCCATGTATGTGTGTTGGGAAATTGACATGTTGTTTTGTGTCAAATGATGCCAGGATATCATTAAACGTGATAGTTGTTGTAGATGGTGTATCCAGGTGATAGGGGTACTTGGAATGATGCTTTAAGTAGGAGTGGTTGGATTGATACGCTAAGTGGGGTTGGTTGTGTTTGGATGGATGCCTAAAGTAGGGGTGATTGGATGGATGCATTAAGTAGAGGAGATTGGATGGATACGTTAAATACGGGTGGTTGGATGGATTCGTTAAGAAGGGGTGGTTGGATGAATGCGCTAAGTAGGTTGGTTGGGTGGATGCGTTAATTAGGAGTGGTTGGATGGATGCGATAAGTAGGGGTGTTTTGATGGATGCGTTAAGTAGGGGTGGTTGAATGGATGCGTTATGTAGGGGTGGTTGGATGGATGCTTTAAGTACGGGTGTTTGAATTGAAGCGTTAAATAGGGGTGGTTGGAGGGATACGTTATGTAGGGCTGGTTGGATGGACGCGTTAAGTAGAGGTGAATGGATGGATACAATGTGAAGAGGTGGTTGGATGGATGCATTAAGTTGAGGTAAATGGATGGAAGCATTAAGTAGGGGAGGTTGGATGGATAAGTTAAGTAGGGGTGGTTGGATGGATGCGTTAAATAGGGGTGGTTGGATGTATGCGTTAAGTAGGGGTGATTGAATGGTAGCATTAAGTAGGAGTGGTTGGATTGATACGATAAGAAGGGGTGATTGAATGGATGCATTAGGTAGGGAAGATTGGATGGATACGTTAAATAGGGGTGGTTAGATGGATGCGTTTAGAAGAGGTGATTGGATGGATGCGGTAAGTAGGGGAGATTGGATAGATACGTTAAATAGGGGTGGTTGGTTGAATACGCTAAGTAGGGGTGGTTGGATGGTTGCGTTAAGTACGGGTGATTGGATGGATGCATTAAGTAGGGGAGATTGGATGGATACGTTAAATAGGGGTGGTTGGATGGATGCGTTAAGCAGGGGTGGTTGAATGGATGCGTTATGTAGGGGTGGTTGGATGGATGCTTTAAGTGCGGGTGTTTGAATTGATGCGTTAAATAGGGTTTGTTGGAGGGATACGTTATGTAGGGCTGGTTGGATGGATGCGTTAAGTAGAGGAGAATGGATGGATACGATATGAAGAGGTGGTTGGATGGATTCGTTAAGTAGAGGTGAATGGATGGATATACCAAGTAGAAATGAATTGATGGATGCATTAATTAGAGGTTGTTGGATGTATGCGTTACACAGGGGTGGTTGGATGGATGCATTAAGTAGTGGTAGTTGGATGGATACGTTAAGTAGGGGTGGTTGGATGGATGCGTTAAATAGGGGTGATTGGATGGTAGCATTAAGTAGGAGTGGTTGGATTGATACGTCAAGAAGGGGTTATTGAATGGATGCATTAGGGAGGGAAGATTGGATGGATACGTTAAATAGGGGTGGTTGGATGGATGCGTTAAGAAGAGGTGATTTGATGGATGCGGTAAGTAGGGGAGATAGGATAGATACGTTAAATAGGGGTGGTTGGGTGAATACGCTAAGTAGGGGTGGTTGGATGGATGCATTAAGTAGGAGTGGTTGGATTGATACGTTAAGAAGGGGTGATTGAATGGATGCATTAGGTAGGAGTGGTTGGATGGATACGTTAAGTACGAATGGTGGGATGGATGTGTTAAGTAGGGGTGATTGGATAGATACTTTAAATAGGGGTGGTTGGATGGATACGTTAAGAAGGGGTATTTTGATGGATGCGTTAAGTAGGGGTGGTTGAATGGATGCCTTATGTAGGGATGGTTGGATGGATGCGCTAACTAGGGGTGGTTGGATGGATGCATTATGTAGGGGAGATTGGATGGATACGTTAAATAGGGGTGGTTGGATGGATGCGTTAAGCAGGGGAGGTTGAATGGATGCGTTATGTAGGGGTGGTTGGATGGATGCTTTAAGTACGGGTGTTTGAATTGATGCGTTAAATAGGGGTTGTTGGAGGGATACGCTATGTAGGGCTGGTTGGATGTATGCCTTAAGTAGAGGTGAATGGATGGATATACTAAGTAGAGACGAATTGATGGATGCATTAATTAGAGGTTGTTGGATGTATGCGTTACACAGGGGTGGTTGGACGGATGCATTAAGTAGGGATGGTTGGATGGATGCGTTAAGTAGGGCTGGTTGAATAGATGCGTTATGTAGGGGTGGTTGGATGGATGCGCTATGTAGGGGTGGTTGAATGGATGCTTTAATAGGGTGGTTGGACGGATGCGTTAAATAGGGGTGGTTGGATGAATGCGCTAATTAGGAGTGGTTGGATGGATGCGCTAAGTAGGAGTGGTTGGATGGATACGCTAAGCAGGAGTGGTTGGATGGATGTGCTAAGTAGGGGTGATTGGATGGATGCGTTCAGAACGAGTGGATGAATGGATTGGATAAGTAGCGGTGCTTGGATGGATGCGTTAAGTAGGGGTGGTTGAACGGATGCATTATATAGGGGTGGTTGTTGGATGCTTTAAGTAGAGGTGAGTGGATGGATGCGTAAAGTAGGGGTGGCTGGATGGATGTATTAAGTAGAGGTGATTGGATGGATGCATTAAGTAGCGGTAATTGGATGGATACTTTTAATTGGGTGGTTGGATGGATGCGTTAAATATGGGTGGTTGGATGGATGCCTTATGTGGGGGTGGTTGGATGAATGCGTTAAGTAGGGGTGGTTGAATGGATGCGTTATATAGGGGTGATTGGACTGATGCTTTAAGTAGGAGTGGTTGGATTGATACGTTAAGTAGGGGTGATTGGATGGATGCATTAAGTAGAGGAGATTGGATGGATACGTTAAATATGGGTGGTAGGGTGGATGCGTTAAGAAGGGGTGGTTGGATGAATGTGCGAAGTAGGTTGGTTGGGTGGATGCGTTAATTAGGAGTGGTTGGATGCATGCGATAAGTAGGGGTGTCTTGATGGATGCGTTAAGTAGGGGTGTTTGAATGGATGCGTTATGTAGGGGTGGCTGGATGGATGCGTTAAGTAGGGGTGGTTGAATGGATGCGTTATGTAGGGGTGGTTGGATGGATGCTTTAAGTACGGGTGTTTGAATTGAAGCGTTAAATAGGGGTGGTTGGAGGGATACGCTATGTAGGGCTGGTTGGATGGACGCGTTAAGTAGAGATGAACGGATGGATACAATATGAAGAGGTGGTTGGATGGATGCGTTAAGTAGGGGTGGCTGGTTTGATACGATATGTAGGGGTGGTTGAATGGATGTGTTAATTAGGGGTGGTTGGGTTGATGAGATATGTAGGGGTGGTTGGATGAATGCGTTAAATAGGGGTGGTTGGATGGATGCGCTAAGTAGGTGTGGTAGGATGGATGCGTTAAGTAGGAGTGGTTGGACGGATACGCTAAGCAGGAGTCGTTGGATGGATGCGTTAAGTAGGCGTGATTGGATGGATGCGTTAATTACGGATGGTTGAATGGATTGGATAAGTAGGGGTACTTGGATGGATGCGTTAAGTAGGGGTGGTTGAATGGATGCGTTAAGTAAGGATGGTTGGATGGATGCGTTATGTAGTGGTGGGTGAATGGATTCGTTATGTAGGGTTATGTAGGTTGTTGGATACTTTAAGTAGAGGTGAATGGATGGATGCGTTACGTAGGGGTGGTTGGATGGATGCATTAAGTTGAGCTGAATTGATGGAAGCATTAAGTAGGGGAGATTGGGTGGATGCTTTATGTAGGGGTGGTTGGAGGGATGCGTTACGTAATTGTGGTTGTTGGATGCTTTAACTAGAGGTGAATGGATGGATGCGTTACGTAGGAGTGGTTGGATGGATGCGTTATGTAGGGGTGGTTGGATGGATGCGTTATGTCGGGGTGGTTGGATGGATGCATTAAGTTGAGGTGAATGGATGGAAGCATTAAGTAGGGGAGGTTGGATGGATGCTTTATGTAGGGGTGGTTGGAGGGATGCGTTACGTAATTGTGGTTGTTGGATGCTTTAACTAGAGGTGAATGGATGGATGCGTTACGTAGGGGTGGTTGGATGGATGCATTAAGTTGATGTGAATGGATGGAAGCATTAAGTAAGGGAGGTTGGATGGATGCGTTAAGTAGGGGTAGTTGGTTGGATACGTTATGTAGGGGTGGTTGGATGGATGCGTTAAATAGGGGTGATTGGATGGATGCGCTAAGTAGGGGTGGTTGTACGGATGCGTTAAGTAGGGGTGATTGGATGGATGCATTAAGTAGGAGTGGTTGGTTGGATACGTTAAGTACGAGTGGTGGGATGGATGCGTTAAGTAGGAGTGGTTGGATGGATACATTAAATACGAGTGGTGAGATGCATGCGCTAAGTAGGGGTGATTGGATGGATGCGTTACGTAGGTGTGGTTGGATGAATGCATTAAGTTGAGGTGAATGGATGGAAGCATTAAGTAGGGGATGTTGGATGGATGCGTTATGTAGGGGTGGTTGGATGGATGCGTAAGGTAGGGGTGGTTGGATGGATGTATTAAGTAGAGGTGATTGGATGGATGCATTAAGTAGGGGTAGTTGGATGGAAACGTTATGTAGGGGTGGTTGGATGGATGCGTTAAATAGGGGTGATTGGATGGATGCGCTAAGTAGGGGAGGTTGGATGGATGCGTTAAGTAGGAGTGGTTGGATGGATACGCTAAGCAGGAGTGGTTGGATGGATGCGTTAAGTAGGGGTGATTGGATGGATGCGTTAAGTACGGGTGGTTGAAAGGATTGGATAAGTAGGGGTGCTTGAATGGATGCTTTAAGTAGGGGTGGTTGAATGGATGCGTTAAGTATGGGTGGTTGGATGAATGCGTTATGTAGTGGTGGTTGAATGGATTCGTTATGTAGGGGTGGTTGTTGGATGCTTTAAGTAGAGGTGAATGGATGGATGCGTTACGTAGGGGTGGTTGGATGGATGCATTAAGTAGATGTGAATGGATGGAAGCATTAAGTAGGGGAGGTTGGATGGATACGTTAAGTAGGGGTGGTTGGATGGATGCGTTAAATAGGGGTGTTTGGATGGATGCGTTAAGTAGGGGTGATTGGATGGTAGCAATAAGTAGGAGTGGTTGGATTGATACGTTAAGAAGGGGTGATTGAATGGATGCATTAGGTAAGGAAGATTGGATGGATACGTTAAATAGGGGTGGTTGGATGGATTCGTTAAGAAGAGGTGATTGGATGGATGCGTTAAATACGGGAGATTGGATAGATACTTTAAATAGGGGTGGTTGGATGGATGCGTTAAGAAGGGGTATTTTGATGGATGCGTTAAGTAGTGGTGGTTGAATGGATGCCTTATGTAGGGATGGTTGGATGGATGCGTTAAGTAGGGGTGGTTGGATGGATGCATTATGTAGGGGAGATTGGATGGATACGTTAAATAGGGGTGGTTGGATGGATGCGTTAAGCAGGGGTGGTTGAATGGATGCGTTATGTGGGGGTGGTTGGATGGATGCTTTAAGTGCGGGTGTTTGAATTGATGCGTTAAATAGGGTTTGTTGGAGGGATACGTTATGTAGGGCTGGTTGGATGGATGCGTTAAGTAGAGGAGAATGGATGGATACGATATGAAGAGGCGGTTGGATGGATTCGTTAAGTAGAGGTGAATGGATGGATATACCAAGTAGAGATGAATTGATGGATGCATTAATTAGAGGTTGTTGGATGTATGCGTTACACAGGGGTGGTTGGATGGATGCATTAAGTAGTGGTAGTTGGATGGATACGTTAAGTAGGGGTGGTTGAATGGATGCGTTAAATAGGGGTGATTGGATGGTAGCATTAAGTAGGAGTGGTTGGATTGATACGTCAAGAAGGGGTGATTGAATGGATGCATTAGGGAGGGAAGATTGGATGGATACGTTAAATAGGGGTGGTTGGATGGATGCGTTAAGAAGAGGTGATTTGATGGATGCGGTAAGTAGGGGAGATTGGATAGATACGTTAAATAGGGGTGGTTGGGTGAATACGCTAAGTAGGGGTGATTGGACTGATGCTTTAAGTAGGAGTGGTTGGATTGATACGTTAAGTAGGGGTGATTGGATGGATGCATTAAGTAGAGGAGATTGGATGGATACGTTAAATATGGGTGGTAGGGTGGATGCGTTAAGAAGGGGTGGTTGGATGAATGTGCGAAGTGGGTTGGTTGGGTGGATGCGTTAATTAGGAGTGGTTGGATGCATGCGATAAGTAGGGGTGTCTTGATGGATGCGTTAAGTAGGGGTGTTTGAATGGATGCGTTATGTAGGGGTGGCTGGATGGATGCGTTAAGTAGGGGTGGTTGAATGGATGCGTTATGTAGGGGTGGTTGGATGGATGCTTTAAGTACGGGTGTTTGAATTGAAGCGTTAAATAGGGGTGGTTGGAGGGATACGCTATGTAGGGCTGGCTGGATGGACGCGTAAAGTAGAGATGAACGGATGGATACAATATGAAGAGGTGGTTGGTTGGATGCGTTAAGTAGGGGTGGCTGGTTTGATACGATATGTAGGGGTGGTTGAATGGATGTGTTAATTAGGGGTGGTTGGATTGATGAGATATGTAGGGGTGGTTGGATGAATGCGATAAATAGGGGTGGTTGGATGGATGCGCTAAGTAGGTGTGGTAGGATGGATGCGTTAAGTAGGAGTGGTTGGACGGATACGCTAAGCAGGAGTCGTTGGATGGATGCGTTAAGTAGGCGTGATTGGATGGATGCGTTAATTACGGAAGGTTGAATGGATTGGATAAGTAGGGGTACTTGGATGGATGCGTTAAGTAGGGGTGGTTGAATGGATGCGTTAAGTAAGGATGGTTGGATGGATGCGTTATGTAGTGGTGGGTGAATGGATTCGTTATGTAGGGTTATGTAGGTTGTTGGATACTTTAAGTAGAGGTGAATGGATGGATGCGTTACGTAGGGGTGGTTGGATGGATGCATTAAGTTGAGCTGAATGGATGGAAGCATTAAGTAGGGGAGATTGGATAGATACGTTAAATAGGGGTGGTTGGGTGGATGCGTTAAGAAGGGGTGGTTGGAAGAATGCTCTAAGTAGGTTGGTTGAGTGGATGCGTTAATTAGGAGTGGTTGGATGGATGCGTTATGTAGGGGTGGTTGGATGGATGCGTTATGTCGGGGTGGTTGGATGGATGCATTAAGTTGAGGTGAATGGATGGAAGCATTAAGTAGGGGAGGTTGGATGGATGCTTTATGTAGGGGTGGTTGGAGGGATGCGTTACGTAATTGTGGTTGTTGGATGCTTTAACTAGAGGTGAATGGATGGATGCGTTACGTAGGGGTGGTTGGATGGATGCATTAAGTTGATGTGAATGGATGGAACCATTAAGTAAGGGAGGTTGGATGGATGCGTTAAGTAGGGGTAGTTGGTTGGATACGTTATGTAGGGGTGGTTGGATGGATGCGTTAAATAGGGGTGATTGGATGGATGCGCTAAGTAGGGGTGGTTGTACGGATGCGTTAAGTAGGGGTGATTGGATGGATGCATTAAGTAGGAGTGGTTGGTTGGATACGTTAAGTACGAGTGGTGGGATGGATGCGTTAAGTAGGAGTGGTTGGATGGATACGTTAAATACGAGTGGTGAGATGGATGCGCTAAGTAGGGGTGATTGGATGGATGCGTTACGTAGGTGTGGTTGGATGAATGCATTAAGTTGAGGTGAATGGATGGAAGCATTAAGTAGGGGATGTTGGATGGATGCGTTATGTAGGGGTGGTTGGATGGATGCGTAAAGTAGGGGTGGTTGGATGGATGTATTAAGTAGAGGTGATTGGATGGATGCATTAAGTAGGGGTAGTTGGATGGAAACGTTATGTAGGGGTGGTTGGATGGATGCGTTAAATAGGGGTGATTGGATGGATGCGCTAAGTAGGGGAGGTTGGATGGATGCGTTAAGTAGGAGTGGTTGGATGGATACGCTAAGCAGGAGTGGTTGGATGGATGCGTTAAGTAGGGGTGATTGGATGGATGCGTTAAGTACGGGTGGTTGAAAGGATTGGAGAAGTAGGGGTGCTTGAATGGATGCGTTAAGTAGGGGTGGTTGAATGGATGCGTTAAGTATGGGTGGTTGGATGAATGCGTTATGTAGTGGTGGTTGAATGGATTCGTTATGTAGGGGTGGTTGTTGGATGCTTTAAGTAGAGGCGAATGGATGGATGCGTTACGTAGGGGTGGTTGGATGGATGCATTAAGTAGATGTGAATGGATGGAAGCATTAAGTAGGGGAGGTTGGATGGATACGTTAAGTAGGGGTGGTTGGATGGATGCGTTAAATAGGGGTGTTTGGATGGATGCGTTAAGTAGGGGTGATTGGATGGTAGCAATAAGTAGGAGTGGTTGGATTGATACGTTAAGAAGGGGTGATTGAATGGATGCATTAGGTAAGGAAGATTGGATGGATACGTTAAATAGGGGTGGTTGGATGGATGCGTTAAGAAGAGGTGATTGGATGGATGCGTTAAATACGGGAGATTGGATAGATACTTTAAATAGGGGTGGTTGGATGGATGCGTTAAGAAGGGGTATTTTGATGGATGCGTTAAGTAGTGGTGGTTGAATGGATGCCTTATGTAGGGATGGTTGGATGGATGCGTTAAGTAGGGGTGGTTGGATGGATGCATTATGTAGGGGAGATTGGATGGATACGTTAAATAGGGGTGGTTGGATGGATGCGTTAAGCAGGGGTGGTTGAATGGATGCGTTATGTAGGGGTGGTTGGATGGATGCTTTAAGTGCGGGTGTTTGAATTGATGCGTTAAATAGGGTTTGTTGGAGGGATACGTTATGTAGGGCTGGTTGGATGGATGCGTTAATTAGAGGAGAATGGATGGATACGATAGGAAGAGGTGGTTGGATGGATTCGTTAAGTAGATGTGAATGGATGGATATACCAAGTAGAGATGAATTGATGGATGCATTAATTAGAGGTTGTTGGATGTATGCGTTACACAGGGGTGGTTGGATGGATGCATTAAGTAGTGGTAGTTGGATGGATACGTTAAGTAGGGGTGGTTGAATGGATGCGTTAAATAGGGGTGATTGGATGGTAGCATTAAGTAGGAGTGGTTGGATTGATACGTCAAGAAGGGGTGATTGAATGGATGCATTAGGGAGGGAAGATTGGATGGATACGTTAAATAGGGGTGGTTGGATGGATGCGTTAAGAAGAGGTGATTTGATGGATGCGGTAAGTAGGGGAGATTGGATAGATACGTTAAATAGGGGTGGTTGGGTGAATACGCTAAGTAGGGGTGATTGGACTGATGCTTTAAGTAGGAGTGGTTGGATTGATACGTTAAGTAGGGGTGATTGGATGGATGCATTAAGTAGAGGAGATTGGATGGATACGTTAAATATGGGTGGTAGGGTGGATGCGTTAAGAAGGGGTGGTTGGATGAATGTGCGAAGTAGGTTGGTTGGGTGGATGCGTTAATTAGGAGTGGTTGGATGCATGCGATAAGTAGGGGTGTCTTGATGGATGCGTTAAGTAGGGGTGTTTGAATGGATGCGTTATGTAGGGGTGGCTGGATGGATGCGTTAAGTAGGGGTGGTTGAATGGATGCGTTATGTAGGGGTGGTTGGATGGATGCTTTAAGTACGGGTGTTTGAATTGAAGCGTTAAATAGGGGTGGTTGGAGGGATACGCTATGTAGGGCTGGCTGGATGGACGCGTAAAGTAGAGATGAACGGATGGATACAATATGAAGAGGTGGTTGGATGGATGCGTTAAGTAGGGGTGGCTGGTTTGATACGATATGTAGGGGTGGTTGAATGGATGTGTTAATTAGGGGTGGTTGGATTGATGAGATATGTAGGGGTGGTTGGATGAATGCGTTAAATAGGGGTGGTTGGATGGATGCGCTAAGTAGGTGTGGTAGGATGGATGCGTTAAGTAGGAGTGGTTGGACGGATACGCTAAGCAGGAGTCGTTGGATGGATGCGTTAAGTAGGCGTGATTGGATGGATGCGTTAATTACGGAAGGTTGAATGGATTGGATAAGTAGGGGTACTTGGATGGATGCGTTAAGTAGGGGTGGTTGAATGGATGCGTTAAGTAAGGATGGTTGGATGGATGCGTTATGTAGTGGTGGGTGAATGGATTCGTTATGTAGGGTTATGTAGGTTGTTGGATACTTTAAGTAGAGGTGAATGGATGGATGCGTTACGTAGGGGTGGTTGGATGGATGCATTAAGTTGAGCTGAATGGATGGAAGCATTAAGTAGGGGAGATTGGATAGATACGTTAAATAGGGGTGGTTGGGTGGATGCGTTAAGAAGGGGTGGTTGGAAGAATGCTCTAAGTAGGTTGGTTGAGTGGATGCGTTAATTAGGAGTGGTTGGATGGATGCGTTATGTAGGGGTGGTTGGATGGATGCGTTATGTCGGGGTGGTTGGATGGATGCATTAAGTTGAGGTGAATGGATGGAAGCATTAAGTAGGGGAGGTTGGATGGATGCTTTATGTAGGGGTGGTTGGAGGGATGCGTTACGTAATTGTGGTTGTTGGATGCTTTAACTAGAGGTGAATGGATGGATGCGTTACGTAGGGGTGGTTGGATGGATGCATTAAGTTGATGTGAATGGATGGAACCATTAAGTAAGGGAGGTTGGATGGATGCGTTAAGTAGGGGTAGTTGGTTGGATACGTTATGTAGGGGTGGTTGGATGGATGCGTTAAATAGGGGTGATTGGATGGATGCGCTAAGTAGGGGTGGTTGTACGGATGCGTTAAGTAGGGGTGATTGGATGGATGCATTAAGTAGGAGTGGTTGGTTGGATACGTTAAGTACGAGTGGTGGGATGGATGCGTTAAGTAGGAGTGGTTGGATGGATACGTTAAATACGAGTGGTGAGATGGATGCGCTAAGTAGGGGTGATTGGATGGATGCGTTACGTAGGTGTGGTTGGATGAATGCATTAAGTTGAGGTGAATGGATGGAAGCATTAAGTAGGGGATGTTGGATGGATGCGTTATGTAGGGGTGGTTGGATGGATGCGTAAAGTAGGGGTGGTTGGATGGATGTATTAAGTAGAGGTGATTGGATGGATGCATTAAGTAGGGGTAGTTGGATGGAAACGTTATGTAGGGGTGGTTGGATGGATGCGTTAAATAGGGGTGATTGGATGGATGCGCTAAGTAGGGGAGGTTGGATGGATGCGTTAAGTAGGAGTGGTTGGATGGATACGCTAAGCAGGAGTGGTTGGATGGATGCGTTAAGTAGGGGTGATTGGATGGATGCGTTAAGTACGGGTGGTTGAAAGGATTGGAGAAGTATGGGTGCTTGAATGGATGCGTTAAGTAGGGGTGGTTGAATGGATGCGTTAAGTATGGGTGGTTGGATGAATGCGTTATGTAGTGGTGGTTGAATGGATTCGTTATGTAGGGGTGGTTGTTGGATGCTTTAAGTAGAGGCGAATGGATGGATGCGTTACGTAGGGGTGGTTGGATGGATGCATTAAGTAGATGTGAATGGATGGAAGCATTAAGTAGGGGAGGTTGGATGGATACGTTAAGTAGGGGTGGTTGGATGGATGCGTTAAATAGGGGTGTTTGGATGGATGCGTTAAGTAGGGGTGATTGGATGGTAGCAATAAGTAGGAGTGGTTGGATTGATACGTTAAGAAGGGGTGATTGAATGGATGCATTAGGTAAGGAAGATTGGATGGATACGTTAAATAGGGGTGGTTGGATGGATGCGTTAAGAAGAGGTGATTGGATGGATGCGTTAAATACGGGAGATTGGATAGATACTTTAAATAGGGGTGGTTGGATGGATGCGTTAAGAAGGGGTATTTTGATGGATGCGTTAAGTAGTGGTGGTTGAATGGATGCCTTATGTAGGGATGGTTGGATGGATGCGTTAAGTAGGGGTGGTTGGATGGATGCATTATGTAGGGGAGATTGGATGGATACGTTAAATAGGGGTGGTTGGATGGATGCGTTAAGCAGGGGTGGTTGAATGGATGCGTTATGTAGGGGTGGTTGGATGGATGCTTTAAGTGCGGGTGTTTGAATTGATGCGTTAAATAGGGTTTGTTGGAGGGATACGTTATGTAGGGCTGGTTGGATGGATGCGTTAATTAGAGGAGAATGGATGGATACGATAGGAAGAGGTGGTTGGATGGATTCGTTAAGTAGATGTGAATGGATGGATATACCAAGTAGAGATGAATTGATGGATGCATTAATTAGAGGTTGTTGGATGTATGCGTTACACAGGGGTGGTTGGATGGATGCATTAAGTAGTGGTAGTTGGATGGATACGTTAAGTAGGGGTGGTTGGATGGATGCGTTAAATAGGGGTGATTGGATGGTAGCATTAAGTAGGAGTGGTTGGATTGATACGTCAAGAAGGGGTGATTGAATGGATGCATTAGGGAGGGAAGATTCGATGGATACGTTAAATAGGGGTGGTTGGATGGATGCGTTAAGAAGAGGTGATTTGATGCATGCGGTAAGTAGGGGAGATTGGATAGATACGTTAAATAGGGGTGGTTGGGTGAATACGCTAAGTAGGGGTGGTTGGATGGATGCATTAAGTAGGAGTGGTTGGATTGATACGTTAAGAAGGGGTGATTGAATGGATGCATTAGGTAGGAGTGGTTGGATGGATACGTTAAGTACGAATGGTGGGATGGATGTGTTAAGTAGGGGTGATTGGATAGATACTTTAAATAGGGGTGGTTGGATGGATACGTTAAGAAGGGGTATTTTGATGGATGCGTTAAGTAGGGGTGGTTGAATGGATGCCTTATGTAGGGATGGTTGGATGGATGCGCTAACTAGGGGTGGTTGGATGGATGCATTATGTAGGGGAGATTGGATGGATACGTTAAATAGGGGTGGTTGGATGGATGCGTTAAGCAGGGGAGGTTGAATGGATGCGTTATGTAGGGGTGGTTGGATGGATGCGTTAAATAGGGGTTGTTGGAGGGATACGCTATGTAGGGCTGGTTGGATGTATGCCATAAGTAGAGGTGAATGGATGGATATACTAAGTAGAGACGAATTGATGGATGCATTAATTAGAGGTTGTTGGATGTATGCGTTACACAGGGGTGGTTGGACGGATGCATTAAGTAGTGATGGTTGGATGGATGCGTTAAGTAGGGCTGGTTGAATAGATGCGTTATGTAGGGGTGGTTGGATGGATGCGCTATGTAGGGGTGGTTGAATGGATGCTTTAATAGGGTGGTTGGACGGATGCGTTAAATAGGGGTGGTTGGATGAATGCGCTAATTAGGAGTGGTTGGATGGATGGGCTAAGTAGGAGTGGTTGGATGGATACGCTAAGCAGGAGTGGTTGGATGGATGTGCTAAGTAGGGGTGATTGGATGGATGCGTTCAGAACGAGTGGATGAATGGATTGGATAAGTAGCGGTGCTTGGATGGATGCGTTAAGTAGGGGTGGTTGAACGGATGCATTATATAGGGGTGGTTGTTGGATGCTTTAAGTAGAGGTGAGTGGATGGATGCGTAAAGTAGGGGTGGCTGGATGGATGTATTAAGTAGAGGTGATTGGATGGATGCATTAAGTAGGGGTAATTGGATGGATACTTTTAATTGGGTGGTTGGATGGATGCGTTAAATATGGGTGGTTGGATGGATGCGCTAAGTAGGGGTGGTTGGATGGATGCGTTAAGTAGGGGTGATTGGATGGATGCATTCAGTAGGAGTGGTTGGATTGATACGTTGAGAAGAGGTGAGTGAATGGATGCATTAGGTAGGAGTGGTTGGATTGATACGTTAACTAGGAGTGGTTGGATGGATGCGTTAAGTAGGAGTGGTTGGATTTGTGTGTTAAGTAGGGGTGATTGGATGGATACATTAAATTGGGGTGGTTGGATCAGTGCGCTTAGTAAGGTGGTTGGATAGATTCGTTGAGTAGGAATGGTTGGATGGATTCGGTAAGTAGGAGTGGTGGGATGGATGCGTTAAGTAGGAGTGTTTGAATGGATGCGTTATGTAGTGGTGGTTGGATAGATGCGTTATGTAGTGGTGGTTGAATGGATGTGTTATGTAGGGATGGTTGTTGGAAGCTTTAAGTAGAGGTGAATGGATGGATGCGTTAAGTAGGGGTGGTTCGGTGGATGCATTCAGTTGAGGTGATTGGATGGAAGCATTAAGTAGGGGTGGTTGGATGGAAGCGTTAAGTAGGGGTGTTTGGATGGATGCGCTAAGAAGGGGTGGTTCGATGGATACGTTAAGTAGGGGTGTTTGAATGGATGCGTTAAGTAGGGGTGGTTGATGGATGCGTAAAGGAGGAGTGATTGGACGGATACGTTAAGTACGATTGGTGGGATTGATGCGTTAAGTAGGGGTGATTGGATGGATGCGTTATGTAGGGGTGGTTGGATGGATGCGTTAAGTAGGGGTGGTTGAATGGACGCGTTATGTAGGAGTGGTTGGATGGATGCTTTAAGTACGGGTGTTTGAATTGATGCGTTAAATATGGGTGGTTGTAGGGATACGTTATCAAGGGCTGGTTGGATGGATGCGTTAAGTAGCGGTGAATGGATGGATACGATATGAAGAGGTGGTTGGATGGATTCGCTAAGTAGAGGTGAATGGATGGATATATTAAGTAGAGGTGAATTGATGGATGCATTAATTAGGGGTTGTTGGATGGATGCGTTACACAGGGGTGGTTGGATGGGTGCATTAAGTAGGGCTGCTTGAATAGATGCGTTATGAAGAGGTGTTTGGATGGATGCGTTATGTAGGGGTGGTTGAATGGATGTGTTAATTAGGAGGGTAGGATTGATGAGTTATGTAGGGGTTGTTGGATGGTAGCGTTAAATAGGGGTGGTTGGATGGAGGCGCTAAGTAGGAGTGGTTGGATGGATGCGTTAAGTAAGGGTGGTTGAATGGATTCGTTATGTAGGGATGGTTGTTGGATGCTTTAAGTAGAGGTGAATGGATGGAAGCATTAAGTAGGGGTGGTTGGATGGATGCGTTATGTAGGGGTGGTGGGATGAAGGCGTAAAGTAGGGGTGGTTGGATGGATGTATTAAGTACAGGTGATTGGATGAGTGCATTAAGTAGTGGTAGTTGGATGGATACGTTAAATAGGGGTGGTTGGATGGATGCGTTAAGAAGAGGTGATTGGATGGATGCGGCAAGTAGGGGAGATTGGATAGATACGTTAAATAGGGGTGGTTGGGTGAATACGCTAAGTAGGGTTGGTTGGATGGTTGCGTTAAGTAGGGGTGATTGGATGGATGCATTAAGTAGGAGTGGTTGGATTGATACAATAAGAAGGGGTGATTGAATGGATGCATTAGGTAGGAGTGGTTGGATGGATACGTTGAGTACGAGTGGTGGGATGGATGTGTTAAGTAGGGGTGATTGGATGGATGCGTTTAGTAGGGGTGGTTGGATGGATACTTTAAGTAGGAGTGGTTGGATGGATGCGTTAAGTAGGAGTGGTTGGATGGATGCGTTAAGTAGGGGTGATTGGATGGATGCGCTAAGTACGGTTGGTTGAATGGATGGCTAAGTAGGGGTGGTTTGATGGATGCGTTAAGTAGGGGTGGTTGAATGGATGCGTTATGTAGGGGTGTTGGAAGAATGCGTTAAGTAGGGGTGGTTGAATGGATGCGTTATATAGGGGTAGTTGGAATGATGATTTAAGTAGGAGTGGTTGGATTGATACGCTAAGTGGGGTTGGTTGTGTTTGGATGGATGCCTAAAGTAGGGGTGATTGGATGGATGCATTAAGTAGAGGAGATTGGATGGATACGTTAAATACGGTTGGTTGGATGGATTCGTTAAGAAGGGGTGGTTGGATGAATGCGCTAAGTAGGTTGGTTGGGTGGATGCGTTAATTAGGAGTGGTTGGATGGATGCGATAAGTAGGGGTGTTTTGATGGATGCGTTAAGTAGGGGTGGTTGAATGGATGCGTTATGTAGGGGTGGTTGGATGGATGCTTTAAGTACGGGTGTTTGAATTGAAGCGTTAAATAGGGGTGGTTGGAGGGATACGTTATGTAGGGCTGGTTGGATGGACGCGTTAAGTAGAGGTGAATGGATGGATACAATGTGAAGAGGTGGTTGGATGGATTCGTTAAGTAGAGGTGAATGGATGGATGTATTAAGTAGAGGTGATTGGATGGATGCATTAAGTAGGTGTAGTTGGTTGGATACGTTATGTAGGGGTGGTTGGATGGATGCGTTAAATAGGGGTGATTGGATGGATGCGCTAAGCAGGAGTGGTTGGATGGATGCGTTAAGTAGGGGTGATTGGATGGATGCATTAAGTAGGAGTGGTTGGATGGATACGCTAAGTACGAGTGGTGAGATGGATGCGTTAAGTAGGGGTGATTGGATGGATGCGTTTAGTAGGGGTGGTTGGATGGATACGTTAAGTAGGAGTGGTTGGATGGATGCGTAAAGTAGGAGTGATTGGATGGATGCGCTAAGTACGGTTGGTTGAATGGATGGCTAAGTAGGGGTGGTTGGATGGAAGCGTTAAGTAGGGGTGGTTGAATGGATGCGTTATGTGGGGGTGGTTGGATGAATGCGTTAAGTAAGGGTGGTTGAATGGATACGTTATGTAGGGGTGGTTGGATTGATGCTTTAAGTAGGAGTGGTTGGATTGATACGATAAGTAGGGTTGGTTGTGTTTGGATGGATGCGTAAAGTAGGGGTGATTGCATGGATGCATTAAGTAGGGGAGATTGGATGGATACGTTAAATATGGGTGGTTGGATGGATGCGTTAAGAAGGGGTGGTTGGATGAAAGCGCTAAGTAGGTTGGTTGGGTGGATGCGTTAATTAGGAGTGGTTGGATGGATACGTTAAGTAGGAGTGGTTAGATGGATGCGATAAGTAGGGGTGGTTGAATGGATGCGTTATGTAGGGGGGGGGTGGATGGATGCTTTAAGTACGGGTGTTTGAATTGATGCGTTAAATAGGGGTGGTTGGGGGGATGCGTTATGTAGGGCTGGTTGGATGGACGCGTTAAGAAGAGGCGAATGGATGGATACGATATGAAGAGGTGGTTGGATGGATTCGATAAGTAGGGCTGCTAGAATAGATGCGTTATGTAGAGGTGGTTGGATGGATGCGTTATGTAGGGGTGGTTGAATGGATGCGTTAATTAGGGATGGGTGGATTGATGAGTTATGTAGGGGTGGTTGGATGGATGCGTTAAATAGGGGTGGTTGGATGGAGGCGCTAAGTAGGAGTGGTTGGATGGATGCACTAAGTAGGAATGGTTGGATGGATACGCTAAGCAGGAGTGGTTGTATGGATGCGTTAAGTAGGGGTGATTGGATGGATGCGTTAAGTAGGGGTGGTTGAATGGATGCGTTAAGTATGGGTGGTTGGATGAATGCGTTATGTAGTGGTGGTTGAATGGATTCGTTATGTAGGGGTGGTTGTTGGATGCTTTAAGTATAGGTGAATGGATGGATGCGTTACGTAGGGGTGGTTGGATGGATGCATTAAGTTGAGGTAAATGGATGGAAGCATTAAGTAGGGGAGGTTGGATGGATAAGTTAAGTAGGGGTGGTTGGATGGATGCGTTAAATAGGGGTGGTTGGATGTATGCGTTAAGTAGGGGTGATTGAATGGTAGCATTAAGTAGGAGTGGTTGGATTGACACGTTAGGAAGGGGTGATTGAATGGATGCATTAGGTAGGGAAGATTGGATGGATACGTTAAATAGGGGTGGTTGGATGGATGCGTTAAGAAGAGGTGATTGGATGGATGCGGTAAGTAGGGGAGATTGGATAGATACGTTAAATATGGGTGGTTGGGTGAATACGCTAAGTAGGGGTGGTTGGATGGTTGCGTTAAGTAGGGGTGATTGGATGGATGCATTAAGTAGGTGTGGTTGGATTGATACATTAAGAAGGGGTGATTGAATGGATGCATTAGGTAGGAGTGGTTGGATGGATACGTTAAGTACGAGTGGTGGGATGGATGTGTTAAGTAGGGGTGATTGGATGGATGCGTTTAGTAGGGGTGGTTGGATGGATACGTTAAGTAGGAGTGGTTGGATGGATGCGTTAAGTAGGAGTGGTTGGATGGATACGTTAAGTACGAGTGGTGAGATGGAAGCGTTAAGTAGGGGTGATTGGATGGATGCGTTTATTAGGGGTGGTTGGATGGATACGTTCAGAAGGAGTGGTTGGATGGATGCGTTAAGTAGAAGTGGCTGGATGGATACGTTAAGTAGGAGTGGTTGGATGGATGCGTTAAGTAGGGGTGATTGGATGGATGCGCTAAGTACGGTTGGTTGAATGGATGGCTAAGTAGGGGTGGTTGGATGGATGCGTTAGGTAGGGGTGGTTGAATGGATGCGTTAAGAGGGGGTGGTTGGAAGAATGCGTTAAGTAGGGGTGGTTGAATGGATGCGTTATATAATAATAATAATAATAATAATAGTAACTTCTTTTGCGCCAATATCCTCGAAAATCAAGCTCAGTGGCGCGACAAAACCAGGGGATTAATCAATCTCATAATCGAAAGCAATGCGTGAGTCGTCAACGGATGGATGGAAAAGCTAGGAGGCTAAGGAGGATAGGCAGCATTAAAGAGATAGGTTTTTAGATGTCGGCGGAATGAAACTATATTACCTTGTGATTTAACACTGGCAGGAAGCGAATTCCACACCGTTGGTGCGGCAACCGAGAAAGCTCGGGTCCCGGCTTTCGTTTTCACCCGAGGGATGTGAAGAGGGTTACTACTGGTTGAGCGTAGCTGTCTGGAATTTCTTGTTGGAGTTAGCATTGAATTTAGATATGCTGGTTGTGTAGATGAGAGTGCTTGATAGGCTATTGTACACATTTTGAAAATGATGCGATAGTGCACAGGTAGCCAATGCAGTGATTTTAGAAGCGGCACTGAGCGAGAAAAACGTGGAGAACGCGTGACTACCCTTGCTAAACAATTTTGGACACGCTGAAGTTTGGCTATGTCCTTGTTTGCGGTATTGTAAAGGAGGGAATTGCAGTAGTCGAGTCTGCTGCTTACTAGAGCTGTGGCGATGGTTTTAGCAACGGAAAGTGATAAAAACCGGCGGATACGGCGAAGATCACGGATATGGTAAAAACAGCAACGGCATGTTTTCGAGATATGTTTTTTGAAATTGAAGTTTTCATCAAACGTTACTCCGAGATTTAAAACTGAGGTGGCTGGTGTGATACTCTGACTCAGAATATGTGTCGGGAAAAAGCCGTTGAGTTTTGCCCGCTGCGTTGAGGTACCAATGATGAGAAATTCAGTCTTATCTGCATTTAGTTTTAATTTACTATTTTTCATCCAGAGGGAGACATCTTGGAGACAATCCCTGAGCTGGTTTAAGGAGCGACAAGTATCTGGTGTGGTCAGAGAAACATAGATTTGTGTGTCATCTGCATAAAGGTGATGATCCAGGTTATGACTCTGGATAACTGAGCTTAATGGTGTTGTGTACAGAGTGAAAAGCAACGGACCCAAAACAGAACCCTGGGGGACACCACAAGAGGTGGGCAGCATGTCTGAGAAGCAGTTACCTATTTTAATGGCTTGCCGTCTGTCAGTAAGGTATGAAGTAAACCAGCTCAAGGCTGTGCCAGATATCCCGTACCACGTTGATAAGCGTGTAATGAGAATGTCGTGGTCAATGGTGTCGAAAGCGGCGGATAGGTCAAGCAGGGTCAGTGCAGTAACTTTGCCATTATCAATGTTAAGGTTTATGTCATTGTGTACTTTTAAAAGAGCAGTTTCTGTTGAGTGAAATTGTTTGTACGCAGACTGTGATGCATTGGTTAAACCATTTATGTTGATGTGAGAAGTAAGTCGATTTGCAACAACCTTTTCGAGTATTTTGGAAATGAAGCTAAGGTTAGAAATAGGCCTGTAGCTGTTTAGATCTTCTTTTGACAGAGTTGTCTTCTTCAGAATTGGATTTACATGTGCACGTTTAAAGTCTTCAGGGAATAAGCCGGAGCAGAGTGATGCATTTATTATATCTGTTATTGGTTTAATTAAAACGTCAAGGCATGCTTTCAGTAGTATGGTCGGAAGTGGGTCAAGATCACAAGATTTATTTGGGGATGACATGATTATTGTTTTCACTTCAGTAGTTGTGGCTGGTTCAAACGATGTAAGTTTAGAATTTAGTTGTGGAGAGTCGGCATTTATAGTGTCTGAGGTGTGATCTGTGAAGGCTGAATGTATCAGGCTGATTTTGTCTTTAAAATGACTTGAGAAAGAGTTACACAGTGACTTGATTGATGCATGGGTTGGTAGGGAAGGAGCAGGCCGCCTGTGTAAAATCTGATTGATGCATTTCCATAGTTGTTTTGGTGTAGCGGAGTTATTTGCGACCATGTTTTCGTAATAATACGACTTTGCTTTTGACATTTGTTGGTTACATAGATGACATTGCCGTGTGTAGCGTGACCTGTCTAAGGATGACCGAGATTTACGCCAAACACGTTCCAGATAGCGACGGTGCCGTTTAGATTGGATTATTTCCGGGGTCATCCAAGGAGCTGGCGGCTTTTGTGACACAGATTTGGATTTAGCGGGTGCATGTTTGTCAAGCAATGTCTTCAGTATTTGACGGTACTGTTTGTATAGGTCTGATACATGTTCTTTAGGATGTGTGACAAGGTCGGATGTAATTATATCAGTCATAAATGATGCAATGTTGATACTGTGAATGGCTCTGTAGAACATGTTGTGTTTGGACACGGCTGGGGCTAAAGGAACTTTAAGATCTGCAATTACTGTGTTATGGTCCGATAAGCCATCTACAACTGTGGGTGTCTGAATGTTTTTACAAGAGGAACGAGTTATCAAGATGTCAAGCCAATGTCCATGTATGTGTGTTGGGAAATTGACATGTTGTTTTGTGTCAAATGATGCCAGGATATCATTAAACGTGATAGTTGTTGTAGATGGTGTATCCAGGTGATAGGGGTACTTGGAATGATGCTTTAAGTAGGAGTGGTTGGATTGATACGCTAAGTGGGGTTGGTTGTGTTTGGATGGATGCCTAAAGTAGGGGTGATTGGATGGATGCATTAAGTAGAGGAGATTGGATGGATACGTTAAATACGGGTGGTTGGATGGATTCGCTAAGAAGGGGTGGTTGGATGAATGCGCTAAGTAGGTTGGTTGGGTGGATGCGTTAATTAGGAGTGGTTGGATGGATGCGATAAGTAGGGGTGTTTTGATGGATGCGTTATGTGGGGGTGGTTGGAAGAATGCGTTAAGTAGGGGTGGTTGAATGGATGCGTTATATAGGGGTACTTGGAATGATGCTTTAAGTAGGAGTGGTTGGATTGATTCGCTAAGTTGGGTTGGTTGTGTTTGGATGGATGCCTAAAGTAGGGGTGATTGGATGGATGCATTAAGTAGAGGAGATTGGATGGATACGTTAAATACGGTTGGTTGGATGGATTCGTTAAGAAGGGGTGGTTGGATGAATGCGCTAAGTATGTTGGTTGGGTGGATGCGTTAATTAGGAGTGGTTGGATGGATGCGATAAGTAGGGGTGTTTTGATGGATGCGTTAAGTAGGGGTGGTTGAATGGATGCGTTATGTAGGGGTGGTTGGATGGATGCTTTAAGTACGGGTGTTTGAATTGAAGCGTTAAATAGGGGTGGTTGGAGGGATACGTTATGTAGGGCTGGTTGGATGGACGCGTTAAGTAGAGGTGAATGGATGGATACAATGTGAAGAGGTGGTTGGATGGATGCATTAAGTTGAGGTAAATGGATGGAAGCATTAAGTAGGGGAGGTTGGATGGATAAGTTAAGTAGGGGTGGTTGGATGTATGCGTTAAATAGGGGTGGTTGGATGTATGCGTTAAGTAGGGGTGATTGAATGGTAGCATTAAGTAGGAGTGGTTGGATTGATACGATAAGAAGGGGTGATTGAATGGATGCATTAGGTAGGGAAGATTGGATGGATACGTTAAATAGGGGTGGTTAGATAGATGCGTTAAGAAGAGGTGATTGGATGGATGCGGTAAGTAGGGGAGATTGGATAGATACGTTAAATAGGGGTGGTTGGTTGAATACGCTAAGTAGGGGTGGTTGGATGGTTGCGTTAAGTACGGGTGATTGGATGGATGCATTAAGTAGGGGAGATTGGATGGATACGTTAAATAGGGGTGGTTGGATGGATGCGTTAAGCAGGGGTGGTTGAATGGATGCGTTATGTAGGGGTGGTTGGATGGATGCTTTAAGTGCGGGTGTTTGAATTGATGCGTTAAATAGGGTTTGTTGGAGGGATACGTTATGTAGGGCTGGTTGGATGGATGCGTTAAGTAGAGGAGAATGGATGGATACGATATGAAGAGGTGGTTGGATGGATTCGTTAAGTAGAGGTGAATGGATGGATATACCAAGTAGAGATGAATTGATGGATGCATTAATTAGAGGTTGTTGGATGTATGCGTTACACAGGGGTGGTTGGATGGATGCATTAAGTAGTGGTAGTTGGATGGATACGTTAAGTAGGGGTGGTTGGATGGATGCGTTAAATAGGGGTGATTGGATGGTAGCATTAAGTAGGAGTGGTTGGATTGATACGTCAAGAAGGGGTTATTGAATGGATGCATTAGGGAGGGAAGATTGGATGGATACGTTAAATAGGGGTGGTTGGATGGATGCGTTAAGAAGAGGTGATTTGATGGATGCGGTAAGTAGGGGAGATAGGATAGATACGTTAAATAGGGGTGGTTGGGTGAATACGCTAAGTAGGGGTGGTTGGATGGATGCATTAAGTAGGAGTGGTTGGATTGATACGTTAAGAAGGGGTGATTGAATGGATGCATTAGGTAGGAGTGGTTGGATGGATACGTTAAGTACGAATGGTGGGATGGATGTGTTAAGTAGGGGTGATTGGATAGATACTTTAAATAGGGGTGGTTGGATGGATACGTTAAGAAGGGGTATTTTGATGGATGCGTTAAGTAGGGGTGGTTGTATGGATGCCTTATGTAGGGATGGTTGGATGGATGCGCTAACTAGGGGTGGTTGGATGGATGCATTATGTAGGGGAGATTGGATGGATACGTTAAATAGGGGTGGTTGGATGGATGCGTTAAGCAGGGGAGGTTGAATGGATGCGTTATGTAGGGGTGGTTGGATGGATGCGTTAAATAGGGGTTGTTGGAGGGATACGCTATGTAGGGCTGGTTGGATGTATGCCATAAGTAGAGGTGAATGGATGGATATACTAAGTAGAGACGAATTGATGGATGCATTAATTAGAGGTTGTTGGATGTATGCGTTACACAGGGGTGGTTGGACGGATGCATTAAGTAGTGATGGTTGGATGGATGCGTTAAGTAGGGCTGGTTGAATAGATGCGTTATGTAGGGGTGGTTGGATGGATGCGCTATGTAGGGGTGGTTGAATGGATGCTTTAATAGGGTGGTTGGACGGATGCGTTAAATAGGGGTGGTTGGATGAATGCGCTAATTAGGAGTGGTTGGATGGATGCGCTAAGTAGGAGTGGTTGGATGGATACGCTAAGCAGGAGTGGTTGGATGGATGTGCTAAGTAGGGGTGATTGGATGGATGCGTTCAGAACGAGTGGATGAATGGATTGGATAAGTAGCGGTGCTTGGATGGATGCGTTAAGTAGGGGTGGTTGAACGGATGCATTATATAGGGGTGGTTGTTGGATGCTTTAAGTAGAGGTGAGTGGATGGATGCGTAAAGTAGGGGTGGCTGGATGGATGTATTAAGTAGAGGTGATTGGATGGATGCATTAAGTAGGGGTAATTGGATGGATACTTTTAATTGGGTGGTTGGATGGATGCGTTAAATATGGGTGGTTGGATGGATGCGCTAAGTAGGGGTGGTTGGATGGATGCGTTAAGTAGGGGTGATTGGATGGATGCATTCAGTAGGAGTGGTTGGATTGATACGTTGAGAAGGGGTGAGTGAATGGATGCATTAGGTAGGAGTGGTTGGATTGATACGTTAACTAGGAGTGGTTGGATGGATGCGTTAAGTAGGAGTGGTTGGATTTGTGTGTTAAGTAGGGGTGATTGGATGGATACATTAAATTGGGGTGGTTGGATCAGTGCGCTTAGTAAGGTGGTTGGATAGATTCGTTGAGTAGGAATGGTTGGATGGATTCGGTAAGTAGGAGTGGTGGGATGGATGCGTTAAGTAGGAGTGTTTGAATGGATGCGTTATGTAGTGGTGGTTGGATAGATGCGTTATGTAGTGGTGGTTGAATGGATGTGTTATGTAGGGATGGTTGTTGGAAGCTTTAAGTAGAGGTGAATGGATGGATGCGTTAAGTAGGGGTGGTTCGGTGGATGCATTCAGTTGAGGTGATTGGATGGAAGCATTAAGTAGGGGTGGTTGGATGGAAGCGTTAAGTAGGGGTGTTTGGATGGATGCGCTAAGAAGGGGTGGTTCGATGGATACGTTAAGTAGGGGTGTTTGAATGGATGCGTTAAGTAGGGGTGGTTGATGGATGCGTAAAGGAGGAATGATTGGACGGATACGTTAAGTACGATTGGTGGGATTGATGCGTTAAGTAGGGGTGATTGGATGGATGCGTTATGTAGGGGTGGTTGGATGGATGCGTTAAGTAGGGGTGGTTGAATGGACGCGTTATGTAGGAGTGGTTGGATGGATGCTTTAAGTACGGGTGTTTGAATTGATGCGTTAAATATGGGTGGTTGTAGGGATACGTTATCAAGGGCTGGTTGGATGGATGCGTTAAGTAGCGGTGAATGGATGGATACGATATGAAGAGGTGGTTGGATGGATTCGCTAAGTAGAGGTGAATGGATGGATATATTAAGTAGAGGTGAATTGATGGATGCATTAATTAGGGGTTGTTGGATGGATGCGTTACACAGGGGTGGTTGGATGGGTGCATTAAGTAGGGCTGCTTGAATAGATGCGTTATGAAGAGGTGTTTGGATGGATGCGTTATGTAGGGGTGGTTGAATGGATGTGTTAATTAGGAGGGTAGGATTGATGAGTTATGTAGGGGTTGTTGGATGGTAGCGTTAAATAGGGGTGGTTGGATGGAGGCGCTAAGTAGGAGTGGTTGGATGGATGCGTTAAGTAAGGGTGGTTGAATGGATTCGTTATGTAGGGATGGTTGTTGGATGCTTTAAGTAGAGGTGAATGGATGGAAGCATTAAGTAGGGGAGGTTGGATGGATGCGTTATGTAGGGGTGGTGGGATGAAGGCGTAAAGTAGGGGTGGTTGGATGGATGTATTAAGTACAGGTCATTGGATGAGTGCATTAAGTAGTGGTAGTTGGATGGATACGTTAAGTAGGGGTGGTTGGATGGATGCGTTAAATAGGGGTGGTTGGATGGAGGCGCTAAGTAGTTGTAATTGGATGGATGCGTTAAGTAGGGGTGATTGGATGGTAGCATTAAGTAGGAGTTCTTGGATTGATACGTTAAGAAGGGGTGATTGAATGCATGCATTAGGTAGGGAAGATTGGATGGATACGTTAAATAGGGGTGGTTGGATGGATGCGTTAAGAAGAGGTGATTGGATGGATGCGGCAAGTAGGGGAGATTGGATAGATACGTTAAATAGGGGTGGTTGGGTGAATACGCTAAGTAGGGGTGGTTGGATGGTTGCGTTAAGTAGGGGTGATTGGATGGATGCATTAAGTAGGAGTGGTTGGATTGATACAATAAGAAGGGGTGATTGAATGGATGCATTAGGTAGGAGTGGTTGGATGGATACGTTGAGTACGAGTGGTGGGATGGATGTGTTAAGTAGGGGTGATTGGATGGATGCGTTTAGTAGGGGTGGTTGGATGGATACTTTAAGTAGGAGTGGTTGGATGGATGCGTTAAGTAGGAGTGGTTGGATGGATGCGTTAAGTAGGGGTGATTGGATGGATGCGCTAAGTACGGTTGGTTGAATGGATGGCTAAGTAGGGGTGGTTGGATGGATGCGTTAAGTAGGGGTGGTTGAATGGATGCGTTATGTGGGGGTGTTGGAAGAATGCGTTAAGTAGGGGTGGTTGAATGGATGCGTTATATAGGGGTAGTTGGAATGATGATTTAAGTAGGAGTGGTTGGATTGATACGCTAAGTGGGGTTGGTTGTGTTTGGATGGATGCCTAAAGTAGGGGTGATTGGATGGATGCATTAAGTAGAGGAGATTGGATGGATACGTTAAATACGGTTGGTTGGATGGATTCGTTAAGAAGGGGTGGTTGGATGAATGCGCTAAGTAGGTTGGTTGGGTGGATGCGTTAATTAGGAGTGGTTGGATGGATGCGATAAGTAGGGGTGTTTTGATGGATGCGTTATGTAGGGGTGGTTGAATGGATGCGTTATGTAGGGGTGGTTGGATGGATGCTTTAAGTACGGGTGTTTGAATTGAAGCGTTAAATAGGGGTGGTTGGAGGGATACGTTATGTAGGGCTGGTTGGATGGACGCGTTAAGTAGAGGTGAATGGATGGAATCGATATGAAGAGGTGGTTGGATGGATTCGATAAGTAGGGCTGCTAGAATAGATGCGTTATGTAGAGGTGGTTGGATGGATGCGTTAAGTATGGGTGGTTGGATGAATGCGTTATGTAGTGGTGGTTGAATGGATTCGTTATGTAGGGGTGGTTGTTGGATGCTTTAAGTATAGGTGAATGGATGGATGCGTTACGTAGGGGTGGTTGGATGGATGCATTAAGTTGAGGTAAATGGATGGAAGCATTAAGTAGGGGAGGTTGGATGGATAAGTTAAGTAGGGTGGTTGGATGGATGCGTTAAATAGGGGTGGTTGGATGGATGCGTTAAGTAGGGGTGATTGAATGGTAGCATTAAGTAGGAGTGGTTGGATTGATACGTTAAGAAGGGGTGATTGAATGGATGCATTAGGTAGGGAAGATTGGATGGATACGTTAAATAGGGGTGGTTTGTTGGATGCGGTAAGTAGGGGAGATTGGATAGATACGTTAAATAGGGGTGGTTGGGTGAATACGCTAAGTAGGGGTGGTTGGATGGTGGCGTTAAGTAGGGGTGATTGGATGGATGCATTAAGTAGGAGTGGTTGGATTGATACATTAAGAAGGGGTGATTGAATGGATGCATTAGGTAGGAGTGGTTCGATGGATACGTTAAGTACGAGTGGTGAGATGGAAGCGTTAAGTAGGGGTGATTGGATGGATGTGTTAAGTAGGGGTGATTGGATGGATGCGTTTAGTAGGGGTGGTTGGATGGATACGTTAAGTAGGAGTGGTTGGATGGATGCGTTAAGTAGGAGTGGTTGGATGGATACGTTAAGTACGAGTGGTGAGATGGAAGCTTTAAGTAGGGGTGATTGGATGGATGCATTGAGTAGAGGAGATTGAATGGATACGTTAAATACGGGTGGTTGGATGGATTCGTTAAGAAGGGGTGGTTGGATGAATGCGCTAAGTAGGTTGGTTGGGTGGATGCGTTAATTAGGAGTGGTTGGATGGATGCGATAAGTAGGGGTGTTTTGATGGATGCGTTAAGTAGGGGTGGTTGAATGGATGCGTTATGTAGGGGTGGCTGGATGGATGCGTTAAGTTGGGTGGTTGAATGGATGCGTTATGTAGGGGTGGTTGGATGGATGCTTTAAGTACGGGTGTTTGAATTGAAGCGTTAAATAGCGGTGGTTGGAGGGATACGTTATGTAGGGCTGGTTGGATGGACGCGTTAAGTAGAGGTGAATGGATGGATACAATATGAAGAGGTGGTTGGATGGATTCGTTATGTAGAGGTGAATGGATGGATGTATTAAGTAGAGGTGATTGGATGGATGCATTAAGTAGGGGTAGTTGGTTGGATACGTTATGTAGGGGTGGTTGGATGGATGCGTTAAATAGGGGTGATTGGATGGATGCGCTAAGCAGGGGTGGTTGGATGGATGCCTTAAGTAGGGGTGATTGGATGGATGCATTAAGTAGGAGTGGTTGGATGGATACGCTAAGTACGAGTGGTGAGATGGATGCGATAAGTAGGGGTGATTGGATGGATGCGTTAAGTAGGAGTGGTTGGATGGATGCGTAAAGTAGGGGTGATTGGATGGATGCGCTAAGTACGGTTGGTTGAATGGATGGCTAAGTAGGGGTGGTTGGATGGAAGCGTTAAGTAGGGGTGGTTGAATGAATGCGTTATGTGGGGGTGGTTGGATGAATGCGTTAAGTAAGGGTGGTTGAATGGATGCGTTATGTAGGGGTGGTTGGATTGATGCTTTAAGTAGGAGTTGTTGGATTGATACGATAAGTAGGGTTGGTTGTGTTTGGATGGATGCGTAAAGTAGGGGTGATTGGATGGATGCATTAAGTAGGGGAGATTGGATGGATACGTCAAATATGGGTGTTTGGATGGATGCGTTAAGAAGGGGTGGTTGGATGAAAGCGCTAAGTAGGTTGGTTGGGTGGATGCGTTAATTAGGAGTGGTTGGATGGATACGTTAAGTAGGAGTGGTTGGACGGATGCGATAAGTAGGGGTGTTTTGATGGATGCGTTATGTAGGGTTGGTTGGAAGGATGCGTTAAGTAGGGGTGGTTGAATGGATGCGTTATGTAGGGGAGGGGTTGGATGGATGCTTTAAGTACGGGTGTTTGAATTGATGCGTTAAATAGGGGTGGTTGGGGGGATGCGTTATGTAGGGCTGGTTGGATGGACGCGTTAAGTAGAGGCGAATGGATGGATACGATATGAAGAGGTGGTTGGATGGATCCGATAAGTAGGGCTGCTAGAATAGATGCGTTATGTAGAGGTGGTTGGATGGATGCGTTATGTAGGGGTGGTTGAATGGATGCGTTAATTAGGGATGGTTGGATTGATGAGTTATGTAGGGGTGGTTGGTTGGATGCTTTAAATAGGGGTGGTTGGATGGAGGCGCTAAGTAGGAGTGGTTGGATGGATGCACTAAGTAGGAATGGTTGGATGGATACGCTAAGCAGGAGTGGTTGGATGGATGCGTTAAGTAGGGGTGATTGGATGGATGCGTTAAGTACGGGTGGTTGAATGGATTGGATAAGTAGGGGTGCTTGGATGGATGCGTTAAGTAGGGGTGGTTGAATGGATGCGTTAAGTATGGGTGGTTGGATGAATGCGTTATGTAGTGGTGGTTGAATGGATTCGTTATGTAGGTGTGGTTGTTGGATGCTTTAAGTATAGGTGAACGGATGGATGCGTTACGAAGTGGTGGTTGGATGGATGCATTAAGTAGAGGAGATTGGATGGATACGTTAAATACGGGTGGTTGGATGGAATCGTTAAGAAGGCGTGGTTGGATGAATGCGCTAAGTAGGTTGGTTGGGTTGATGCGTTAATTAGGAGTGGTTGGATGGATGCGATAAGTAGGGGTGTTTTAATGGATGCGTTAAGTAGGGGTGGTTGAATGGATGCGTTATGTAGGGGTGGCTGGATGGATGCGTTAAGTAGGGGTGGTTGAATGGATGCGTTATGTAGGGGTGGTTGGATGGATGCTTTAAGTACGGGTGTTTGAATTGAAGCGTTAAATAGCGGTGGTTGGAGGGATACGTTATGTAGGGCTGGTTGGATGGACGCGTTAAGTAGAGGTGAATGGATGGATACAATATGAAGAGGTGGTTGGATGGATTCGTTAAGTAGAGGTGAATGGATGGATGTATTAAGTAGAGGTGATTGGATGGATGCATTAAGTAGGGGTAGTTGGTTGGATACGTTATGTAGGGGTGGTTGCATGGATGCGTTAAATAGGGGTGATTGGATGGATGCGCTAAGCAGGGGTGGTTGGATGGATGCCTTAAGTAGGGGTGATTGGATGGATGCATTAAGTAGGAGTGGTTGGATGGATACGCTAAGTACGAGTGGTGAGATGGATGCGATAAGTAGGGGTGATTGGATGGATGCGCTTAGTAGGGGTGGTTGGATGGATACGTTAAGTAGGAGTGGTTGGATGGATGCGTAAAGTAGGGGTGATTGGATGGATGCGCTAAGTACGGTTGGTTGAATGGATGGCTAAGTAGGGGTGGTTGGATGGAAGCGTTAAGTAGGGGTGGTTGAATGGATGCGTTATGTGGGGGTGGTTGGATGAATGCGTTAAGTAAGGGCGGTTGAATGGATGCGTTATGTAGGGGTGGTTGGATTGATGCTTTAAGTAGGAGTTGTTGGATTGATACGATAAGTAGGGTTGGTTGTGTTTGGATGGATGCGTAAAGTAGGGGTGATTGGATGGACGCATTAAGTAGGGGAGATTGGATGGATACGTCAAATATGGGTGGTTGGATGGATGCGTTAAGAAGGGGTGGTTGGATGAAAGCGCTAAGTAGGTTGGTTGGGTGGATGCGTTAATTAGGAGTGGTTGGATGGATACGTTAAGTAGGAGTGGTTGGATGGATGCGATAAGTAGGGGTGTTTTGATGGATGCGTTATGTAGGGTTGGTTGGATGGATGCGTTAAGTAGGGGTGGTTGAATGGATGCGTTATGTAGGGGGGGGGGTTGGATGGATGCTTTAAGTACGGGTGTTTGAATTGATGCGTTAAATAGGGGTGGTTGGGGGGATGCGTTATGTAGGGCTGGTTGGATGGACGCGTTAAGTAGAGGCGAATGGATGGATACGATATGAAGAGGTGGTTGGATGGATTCGATAGGTAGGGCTGCTAGAATAGATGCGTTATGTAGAGGTGGTTGGATGGATGCGTTATGTAGGGGTGGTTGAATGGATGCGTTAATTAGGGATGGTTGGATTGATGAGTTATGTAGGGGTGGTTGGATTGATGCGTTAAATAGGGGTGGTTGGATGGAGGCGCTAAGTAGGAGTGGTTGGATGGATGCACTTAGTAGGAATGGTTGGATTGATACGCTAAGCAGGAGTGGTTGGATGGATGCGTTAAGTAGGGGTGATTGGATGGATGCGTTAAGTACGGGTGGTTGAATGGATTGGATAAGTAGGGGTGCTTGGATGGATGCGTTAAGTAGGGGTGGTTGAATGGATGCGTTAAGTATGGGTGGTTGGATGAATGCGTTATGTAGTGGTGGTTTAATGGATTCGTCATGTAGGGGTGGTTGTTGGATGCTTTAAGTATAGGTGAATGGATGGATGCGTTACGTAGGGGTGGTTGGATGGATGCATTAAGTTGAGGTAAATGGATGGAAGCATTAAGTAGGGGAGGTTGGATGGATAAGTTAAGTAGGGGTGGTTGGATGGATGCGTTAAATAGGGGTGGTTGGATGGATGCGTTAAGTAGGGGTGATTGGATGGTAGCATTAAGTAGGAGTGGTTGGATTGATACGTTAAGAAGGGGTGATTGAATGGATGCATTAGGTAGGGAAGATTGGATGGATACGTTAAATAGGGGTGGTTGGATGGATGCGTTAAGAAGAGGTGATTGGATGGATGCGGTAAGTAGGGGAGATTGGATAGATACGTTAAATAGGGGTGGTTGGGTGAATACGCTAAGTAGGGGTGGTTGGATGGTTGCGTTAAGTAGGGGTGATTGGATGGATGCATTAAGTAGGAGTGGTTGGATTGATACATTAAGAAGGGGTGATTGAATGGATGCATTAGGTAGGAGTGGTTGGATGGATATGTTAAGTACGAGTGGTTGGATGGATGTGTTAAGTAGGGGTGATTGGATGGATGCGTTTAGTAGGGGTGGTTGGATGGATACGTTAAGTAGGAGTGGTTGGATGGATGCGTTAAGTAGGAGTGGTTGGATGGATACGTTAAGTACGAGTGGTGAGATGGAAGCGTTAAGTAGGGGTGATTGGATGGATGCGTTTATTAGGGGTGGTTGGATAGATACGTTAAGAAGTAGTGGTTGGATGGATGCGTTAAGTAGAAGTGGCTGGATGGATACGTTAAGTAGGAGTGGTTGGATGGATGCGTTAAGTAGGGGTGATTGGATGGATGCGCTAAGTACGGTTGGTTGAATGGATGGCTAAGTAGGGGTGGTTGGATGGATGCGTTAAGTAGGGGTGGTTGAATGGATGCGTTATGTGGGGGTGGTTGGAAGAATGAGTTAAGTAGGGGTGGTTGAATGGATGCGTTATATAGGGGTAGTTGGAATGATGCTTTAAGTAGGAGTTGTTGGATTGATACGCTAAGTGGGGTTGGTTGCGTTTGGATGGATGCCTAAAGTAGGGGTGATTGGATGGTTGCATTAAGTAGAGGAGATTGGATGGATACGTTAAGTACGGGTGGTTGGAAGGATTCGTTAAGAAGGGGTTGTTGGATGAATGCGCTAAGTAGGTTGGTTGCGTGGATGCGTTAATTAGGAGTGGTTGGATGGATGCGATAAGTAGGGGTGTTTTGATGGATTCGTTAAATAGGGGTGGTTGAATGGATGCGTTATGTAGGGGTGGCTGGATGGGTGCGTTAAGTAGGGGTGGTTGAATGGATGCGTAATGTAGGGGTGGTTGGATGGATGCTTTAAGTACGGGTGTTTGAATTGAAGCGTTAAATAGGGATGGTTGGAGGGATACGTTATGTAGGGCTGGTTGGATGGACGCGTTAAGTTGAGGTAAGTGGATGGAAGCATTAAGTTGGGGAGGTTGGATGGATAAGTTAAGTAGGGGTGGTTGGATGGATGCGTTAAATAGGGGTGGTTGGATGGATGCGTTAAGTAGGGGTGATTGGATGGTAGCAAAAAGTAGGAGTGGTTGGATTGATACGTTAAGAAGGGGTGATTGAATGGATGCATTAGGTAGGGAAGATTGGATGGATACGTTAAATAGGGGTGGTTGCATGGATGCGTTAAGAAGAGGTTATTGGATGGATGTGTTAAGTACGGGAGATTGGATAGATACGTTAAATAGGCATGGTTGGTTGGATGCGTTAAGAAGGGGTGGTAGGATGAATGCGCTAAGTAGGTTTGTTGGGTGGATGCGTTAATTAGGAGTGATTGGATGGATGCGATAAGTAGGGGTATTTTGATGGATGCGTTAAGTAGGGGTGGTTGAATGGATGCGTTATGTAGGGGTGGTTGGATGGATGCGTTAAGTAGGGGTGGTTGGATGGGTGGCTGGATGGATGCATTAAGCAGGGGACATTGGATGGATACGTTAAATAGGGGTGGTTGGATGGATGCGTTAAGCAGGGGTGTTTGAATGGATGCGCTATGTAGGGGTGGTTGGATGGATGCAATAAGTAGGGGGTTGTATGGATGCGTTAATTAGGGGTGGTTGAATGGATGGCATACGCATCCATCCAACCACCCGTAATTAAAGCATCCATCCAACTACCCCTATATATCACATCCATCCAACCACCCCTAATTAACGCATCCATCCAACCTCCCCTACTTACTGCTTCCATCCATTCACCTCAACTTAATGCATCCATCCAACCACCCCTAAGTAACGCATCCATCCATTCACCTCTACTTAAAGCATCCAACAACCACAACTACGTAACGCATCCATCCAACCACCCCTACATAACGCATCCATCCAATCACCCCTACTTAACGCATCCATCCAACCACTACTGCTTAGCGTACCCGTCCAACCACTCCTACTTAACACATCCATCCACCACTCCTACTTAGCCCATCCATCCAACCACCCCTATTTAACGCATCCGCCCAACCACCCCTACATAACTCATCAATCCAACCACCCTTAATTAACGCATCCATTCAACCACCCCTACATTACGCATCCATCCAACCACCTCTACATAACGCATCTATTCAACCAGCCCTACCTAACGCATCCATACAACCATCCCTACTTAACATACAACCACCCCTGTGCAACGCATCCATCCAACAACCTCTAATTAATGCATCCATCAATTCACCTCTACTTAGTACATCTATCCATTCACCTCTACGTATCGAATCCATCCAACCACCTCTTCGTAACGTATCCATCCAACCACCCTTACTAAACGCATCCATCCAACCACCCCAACATAACGCATCCATCCAACGTCCCCTACTTAATGCTTCCATCCATTCACCTCAACTTAATGCATCCATCCAACCACCTCTACTTAAAGCATCCAACAACCACCCCTACATAACGAATCCATTCAACCACCACTACGTAACTCATCCAACCAACCACCCTTACTTAACGCATCCATTCAACCACCCCTACTTAAGGCATCCATCCAACCACCCCTACTTATACCATCCATTCAACCACCCGTACTTAACGCATCCATCCAATCACCCCTACTTAACGCATCCATCCAACCACTCCTACGTAAAGCATCCGTCCAACCACCTCTACTTAACGCATCCGTCCTAACACCCCTACTTAACGCATCCATCCAACCACTCCTACGTAAAGCATCCGTCCAACCACCTCTACTTAACGCATCCGTCCTAACACCCCTACTTAACGCATCCATCCAACCACCCCTACTTAACGCATCCATTCAACCACCCGTACTTAGCGCATCCATCCAATCACCCCTACTTACCGCATCCATCGAAACACTCCTACCTAACGTATCCATCCAACCTCCTCTTCTTAACGCATCCATCGAACCACCCCTACTTAACGCATCCACCCAACCACCCGTAATTAACGCATCCATCCAACTACCCCTATATATCGCATCCATCCAACCACCCCTACTTAACGCATCCATCCCACCACTCCTACTTAACGCTTCCATTCAACTACCCCTAATTAACGCATCCATACAACTCCCTACTTAATGCAACCATCCAACCACCCCTCCTTAGCGCATCCATCCTACCACCCCTACCTAACGCATCCATTCAACCACCTCTACTTATCCCATCCATTCAACCACCCGTACTTAGCGCATCCATCCAATAACCCCTACTTATCGTGTCCATCCAACCACCCGTACTTAACGTATCTATCCAACCACTCCTACTTAATGCACCCATTCAATCACCCCTTTTTTACGTATCAATCCAACCACTCCTACTTAATGCATCCATCCAATCACCCCTACTTAACGCATCCATCCAACCACCCCTACATAACGCATCAATCCAACCACCCTTAATTAACGCATCCATTCAACCACACTTACTTACCGCATCCATCCAACCATCCATCCAACCACCCCTACATAACCCATCCATTCAACCACATATATATAACGCATCGATCCAACCATCTGATAGATGGGTTGCATATTTCTGTGAAGTCCTGAACCACCCTCAGCCAGATGAACCCGCCGACCCCCCACCAGTGACATATGACCTCAACATCGACACCAGTCCCCCAACAGAAGAGGAAGTTAGAAATGCCATCAAAGCTATGAAGAGTGGAAAAGCCCAAGGCGTAGGCTCCATCCATGCTGAAATGTTGAAGGCCGACCTCAGTACAGCAACAAGAGTCCTGATTAACTTGTTCGACACCATTTGGGACAAAGTGACTGGGTCAAAGGACTCATTATAAAGATCCCTAAGAAACACAACCTCCAAGTGTGTGACAATTGGCGAGGAATCACACTCTTGTCCATCCCCAGCAAAGTCTTCTGTAGAATCCTTCTTGGAAGAATCGAGACAGCTTTTGACAAGAAGCTGAGGCAAGAACAAGCGGCATTCCGAAAGAGAAGATGGTGCACTGATCAGATCTCTGCATTGAGAAACATCATAGAGCAGACTCTAGAATGGAACTGCCCACTGTATATCAACTTCATTGATTTCAAAAAGGCCTTTGACAGTATCCACCATGACACTCTGTGGAAGATCTTATGGAGTACCTCTAAAGATTGTTTCACTGATAGAGACGTTCTACAACCACTTTGAATGCAGTGTCATCCTCAGTAATACATCCTCTGAATGGTTCCCAGTGAAATCTAGTGTTAGACAGGGATGTATCCTCTCGCCCATCCTCTTCTTGGTCGTCATCGACTGGGATATGCGGAAAACTACATCAGATAAACCCAGGGGTATCCAGTGGACTCTCTTTTCCCAGCTAGAAGACCTCGACTTTGCTGATGACCTTGCATTTCTATGAGTAAAGCGTGACCATCTGCAGTAAAAAAAACTGATAGATTAGAGAGATATGCAAAGCAAACTGGGCTTACCATATATACATCCAAGACACAAGTGATGAGCATCAACACCACACCAACCGCACCTGTTACCATAAATGGTGAACCACTTGAGTTTGTACAGGACATTACTTACCTGGGTAGTCTCATCAGCAAAGACAATGGAGGCCAAAAAGACATCACGGCAAGACTCAGTAAAGCCCGCTGTGTTTTCGCCAAACTGCAGAACATTTGGAAGTCTAACCAGTACACCACCAAAACAAAGATAAGACTTTACAACAGTAATGTGAAGTCCATCCTACTGTATGGCTCAGAGTGCTGGCGAGTGGTTAAAGGGGACATGGCAAAGATCGACGCGTTCCACAATGGATGTCTCAGAAAGTTCTGCCGAATATTCTGGCCCAATAAGATCTCCAACGTGGCCCTGTATAAAAAGACGGGCTGCAACAGTGCTGTCCTAGAAATGAAACGCAGACGGCTGAGATGGCTAGGACACGTCCTGCGAATGCCCGGAGACAGCATCCCCAAAGTGGCACTCAGATGGACACCACCAGGAAAAAGGAAGCGACGACGGCCAAAGATGATGTGGCGACAGACAGTAATGGCCGAGCTGACAGAGATGGGGCTGTCATGGGCAGAGGCTCAGGCTTCAGCCAAGGACAGGACCTTGTGGCGGAAGATTGTTGTGGCCTTATGTCCCACTGGGGACGAAGAGGATTAAGTAAGTAAGTAATCCAACCATCCCTACATTACGCATCCATCCAACCACCCCTACTTAATGCATCCATCCAACCACCACTACATAGCGCATCCATCCAACAACCCCTAATTAATGCATCCACCAATTCACCTCTACTTAATATATCCATCTATTCACCTCTACTTAACGAATCCATCCAACCACCTCTTCATAGCGTATCCATCCATTCACCTCTACTTAACGCATCCGTCCAACAACCCCTACTTAACGCAACTATTCAACCACCCATACTTAACGTATCCAACCAACCACCTCTACTTAAGGCATAAATCCAACCACCCTACTTCACGCATCCATCCAATCACCCCTACTTAGCGCATCCATTCAACCACCCCTACGTAACGCATCCATCCAACCACACCTACTTAATGCTTCCATCCATTCACCTCAACTTAATGCATCCATCCAACCTCCCCTATATAACGCATCCATCCAACCACCCCTACTTAATTCCTCCATCCATTCACCTCAATTTAATGCATCCATCCAACCACACCTACTTAATGCATCCATCCATTCACATCCATCCAACTACCACTACTTAATGGATCCATCCAATCACCTCTACTTAGTACATCCATCCAACCACCCCTACTTTACGCCTCCATCCAACTACCCCTACATAACGCATCCATCCAACCTCCCCTACTTAATGCTTCCATCCATTCACCTCAACTTAATGCATCCATCCAACCACCCCTACGTAACGCATCCATCCATTCACCTCTACTTAAACATCCAACATCCACCCCTACATAACGCATCCATTCAACCACCACTACATAACGCATCCATCCAACCACCCCTACATAACGCATCCATTCAACCACCCTACTAAACGCATCCATCCAAACACCCCTACTTATCCAATCCATTCAACCACCCGTACTTAACGCATCCATCCAATCACCCCTAGTTAACGCATCCATACAACCACTCCTGCTTAGCGTATCCATCCAACCACTCCTACTTAACGCATCCATCAAACCACCCCTATTTAACGCATCCATCCAACCACCCCTACATAACTCATCAATCCAACCAACCTTAATTAACGCATCAATTCAACAACCTACATAACGCACCCATCCAACCACCTCTACATAACGCATCTATTCAACCAGCCCTACTAAACGCATCCATCCAACCATCCCTACTTAATGCATCCATCCAACCACCCCTGTGTAACGCATCCATACAACAACCCCTAATTAATGCATCCATCAACTCACCTCTACTTAGTATATCCATCCATTCACCTCTACTTAGCGAATCCATCCAACCACCTCTTCATATCGTATCCATCCTTTCACCTCTACTTAACGCATCCATCCAACCAGCCGTATATAACGTATCCCTCCAACCACCCATATTTAACGCATCAATTCAAACACCCGTACTTAAAGCATCCATCCAACCACCCCTATATATCGCGTCCATTCAACCACCCATACTTAACGCATCCATCCAACCACCCCTACATAACGCATCCATTCAACCACGCCTACTTAAAGCATCCATCAAAACACACATACTTATCGCATCCATCCAACCACTCCTACTTAACGTATCCATCCAACCACTCCTAATTAACGCATCCACCCAACCAACCTACTTAGCGCATTCACCCAACCACCCCTTCTTAACGCATCCATCCAACCACCCTTATTTAACGTATCCATCCAATCTCCCCAACTTAATGCATCCATCCAATCACCCCTATATATCGCGTCCATTCAACCACCCATACATAGCCCATCAATTCAACCAACCGAACTAAACGCATCTATCCAATCACCCCTATTTAACGCATCCATCCAACCACTCCTACTTAACGTATCCATCGAGCCTCTCCTACTTAACGCATCCATCCAACCACTCCTACTTAACGTATCCATCCAACCACCCCTACTAAACGCATTCATCCAATCACCCCTACTTAACGCATCCCACCACTCGTACTTAACGTATCCATCCAACCACTCCTACTTAACGCATCCATCCAACCACCCCTACTTAACGCATCCATTCAACCACCCCTACTTAACGTATCCATCGAACCACCCCTTCTTAGCGCATCCATCCAAACACCCCTACTTAACGCATCCATCCAACCACCCCTAGTTAATGCTTCCATCCATTCACCTCTACTTAATACATCTATCCAACCACCCATACCTAACGCATCCATACAACCTCCCCTACTTAACGCTTCCATCTATTCACCTCAACTTAATGCATCCATCCAACCGCCCCTACTTAGCGCATCCATCCATTCACCTCTACTTACAACATCCAACAACCACCCCTATATAACGCATCCATTCAACCACCCCCACTTAACGCATCCATCCAACCACCCCTACATAACCCATCCATTCAACCACCCCTACTTAGCGCATCCATCCAACCACACCTAATTATCTAATCCATTCAACCACTCCTACTTGGCGTATCCAACCAACCACTCCTAATTAGCGCATCCACCCCACCATTCGTACTTACCGTATCCATCCATCCATTCCTACTCAACGCATCTATCCAACCACCTTACAAAGCGCACTGATCCAACCACCCCTATTTAATGTATCCATCCAATCTCCACTACTTAATGCATCCATCCAGTCACCCCTACTTAACACATCCATCCAACCACCCCTACATAACTCATCCATCCAACCTCCCCTACTTAATGCTTCCATCCATTCACCTCAACTTAATGCCTCCATCCAACCACCCCTACGTAACGCATCCATCCATTCACCTCTACTTAAAGCATCCAACATCCACCCCTACATAACGCACCCATTCAACCACCACTACATAACGCATCCATCCAACCACCCCTACATAACCCATCCATTCAACCATCCCTACTTAGCGCTTCCATCCAACCACCCCTACTTATCTAATCCATCCAACCACTCCTACTTGGCGTATCCATCCAACCACTCCTACTTAGCGCATCCATCCCACCACTCGTACTTACCGTATCCATCCAACCATTCCTACTTAACGCATCTATCCAACCACCTTACTAAGCGCACTGATCCAACCACCCCTATTTAATTTAACCATCCAATCACCCCTACTTAGCACATCCATCCAACCACCCCTACTTAACGCATCCATCCAACCACCCCTAGTTAACGTATCAATCCAACCACTCCTACCTAATGCATCCATCCAATCACCCCTACTTAACGCATCCATCCAACCAACCTTACTTAGCGCATCCATCCAACCACCCCTATTTAACGCATCCATCCATCCACACCATTTAACGTGTCCACCCAACTACCCCTACTTAATGCATCCATCCAATCACCTCTACTTAATACATCCATCCAACCACCCCTATTTTACGCATCCATCCAACCACCCCTGCATAACGCATCCAACCAACCTCCCCTACTTAATGCTTCCATCCATTCACCTCAAATTAATGCATCCATCCAACCACCCCTACGTAACGCATCCATCAATTCACCTCTACTTAGTGCATCGAACAACCACCCCTACATAACGCATCCATTCAACCACCACTACATAACGCATCCATCCAACCACCCCAAAAAACTCTCCCACACCCACACACCCACATACGCGCAAACACACACACACACATACACGTTCACAATACACACACACACACAAACACACACACACACACACACACACACACACACACACATACACACACGCGCAAGACCCATCACACATGCACCCACACACATACACACACACGCACCCACACACATGCACCCACCCACACACGCACACACATGACATACACGCACCCCCACACACACACACCGACACTCACACGCACCTTCACATGCAACCATACACATACACATGCACCCACACACACGCACCCACACGGACGCACCCACACACGCACACACACGCGCCAACACACGCACACACACACATACAGGCACTCTAACACCGCCCACCCATCCACACACACACACACACACACACACTCACACACACACACACGCACACGCACATGCACACATTCGCCCACATACGAATCCACACACGTACCCACACAGGCACCAACACAAACACACACCCACGCACTCACTCACACTCAACCTCACACACACGCACACGCGCCAACACACGCACCCACACAAGCACCGACACACACATGTACCCAAACACGCACCTACACACGCACACACACACGCACACATGTGCGCCAACACACGCACAAATACACACACATGCAGAACTCACGCACTCTCACACACGCACCCACACATACACCCAAACGCGCAACCACACACACACACAAAGGCGCCAGCACAAGCACACAAACACACACACACCCACTCACCTAGACACGCTCCCACACACGCACCAACACAAGCACACACGCTCCCAGACCCACACACCCGCCCACACCCACACACACACCAACACCCACGCACAGGCACCCTCACACGCGCACACACATGCACCCAGACACACACACTCACCACACACGCATCCACACACATGCGCCCACACATACACACATACACACACCCACACAGTCACACCAACACACGAATTCACACACGCACATACACACACGCGCACCGAAACACGCACCCACACATGCAACCACACACACGCACCAACACACGCACCCACACACGCCAACACACGAACACACACACGCAGTCAATCACATGCACACACGCAAAAACACACAGACACGCACCCACACACACACACGCACACGCACACACACGCGCGCCGTGTGTGTCTGTGTGTGTATGTGTGCATGTTGGTGCGTGTGTGGGTACTTGTGTGTGGGTACGTGTGAGTGCGGGTACGTGTTTGTGCGAGTGCATGTGTGTGAGTGCGTGTGTTGGTGCGTGTGTAGGTGACAGTGTGGATTTGTGTGTGTGCGTGAGTGTGCGTGCGTGCGTGTGTGGGCATATGTATGTGTGCGTGCGTGCGTGTGTGTGCCTGATTGCGTGGGTGCGTGCGTAAGTGCGGTGCGTATGTGTGTGTGTGTGTGCGTGTTTGGATTCGTGTGTGGGTGTTTGTGTGTGTGTGCGTGTGTGTGTGGGCGCATGTATGTGAAGGTGCGTGCGTGTGTGTGTGTGTGCACCCACATTCGCCCACACACGGGCCACTTCACGTACACACACACGCACGCACACACACAAACGCACCCACACTCGCACGTACCGACACACACACACACGTACAACACACGCCCGCACGCACGCACGTACTCACACTCGAACACCCCCGCGACAACACACACTCACACACACACGCGCGTGTGTGTGAGCGCTACCACAAACGCACCCACACACGCACAAACACGAGCCAACACACGTACACCTACACACACACACACACACACACACACACACACACACACACACACACACACACACACACACACACACACATGAACCACACGCGCACCCACACACACGCAAGCACCCACACACATGCGCCCACACACATACACACACGCATCCACACACGCACCCATACACGCACACTAACACACGCACCCATACACACGCACCCACAGACCCACGCACGCACAAGCACACGCACATTCACACACAGCACACACACACACACAGTCACTCACACGTACCCACACAAGCACCCACACAAGCACCTACACACACACACACACACACACACACACACACACTCACTCACACACACACACACACACACACACACACACACACACACATACACACACACACACACACACACACACACACACACACAAACACACACACCCGCCAACACAGGCACACGGAAGCTTCCTCAGACACGCGTCACCCACCAACCCACATACCCCCTCACACGCGCGCCAACACACGCACACACGCACACACACAAACAAACGAACCCACCCTCACACGTAGCCACTCGCGCTGACCACTTCACATTTGCGTCTGACCTGAACAAACTTCCCTCATGGGCAAAGACATGGCAGATGGATATTAATGTGTCAAAGTGTGCCGTCTTATCGGTTACTACCAAGAGGAACATATCAACCTATAGCTACTTCATGGGGAGCCAACAAATACCAGGGACTGACAACCAGGACTACCTGGGGGTTACCATCAACACAAAATTATCGTGGCAACCACTTATCAACAAAGTGCAGAACAAAGCCAGCAAGACACTTGGCTTACTCAAAAGAACATTGCATGCGGCGCCACCGAAAGTGAGACAAACAGCATACGAGGTACTCGTGCGACCAACACTCGAGTTTGCCACATGCGCCTGTGCACCTCACACAAAGACAGGCATTCAGACAATAGACCGCGTACAAAGATCCGCTGTGCGGTTAGTCACCCGTGATTACCGCAGAACGTCAAGTGTCAGTGATATGTTCACTAACCTGATATGGAACTCCTTGTACACACGAAAGAGGATATGAGATGCAACTATGTTTTTTTAAATTCACCACGGATTAATGCATATCAGCTTGCCCGTCATCATCGCCACAGCAGATGCGCGCACCAGACGCCAACACAAGCACAAACTACGAACACTACCTGCCACTTGCACCCCCTACCAGCAGTCATTCTACGTACGCTGTATTCCACTGTTGAAAGCACTTACCGAGGAAGCTGTCACCGCATCTACCACAGAAGTATTCCAGAGAGCCGCCATCCCAGTTATTCAGACATTGACATTATAATATATTGCTTTAGTGTTAATCATGGACTGCCTGATTTGTTAATGTACTATTAATTTTATTGATCTATTTATTCTAATATTTTATTATATTTATTATATTTATCTTATTAATTGAATCATCGTTTTAATGTACAGTTAACTGGATTCATCTATTGTCATATTTATTTTGAATCCATACACGCACCGACACATGCACCGAAATACGCACCCACACGCACACACACACGCGCAAAGCCACGCAAACATACACATATACACCAAACACGCACCCACACACAGGCACTCACACACGCACCCACACACGCACACACACGCGCAAAGACCCGGACACATACACATATGCACCACACACGCACCCACATGCACGTTCGCCCACAGACACATACACACACAGACAAGCACGCACCCATTTACTCGCACCCACACACGAACCCACACATGCACCGACACACACACCGACTCACACCGACACACACACACACACACACACACACACACACACACACACACAAACACGCACCCACACAGGCGCAAACACACACACACACATACACGTGCACCACACACGCACACTCCCACACACGCAAGCACCAACACACACGCGCCCATACATATACACACAGGCACCATAACACACACACACATACGCCAACACACGCACACACACACGCACCCACATACACACGAACCGACTCTCACACGAAAACAAACACCCACGAACATACGCACCCACACACACAGCCGCCAACCCACGCACACACGCACGAATCCCCGCATGCACCCACACATGCAACCAAGCACACGCACCCACACACAGGGCAACACACGCACCCACACGCTAACACACACATGCACACACGCAAACACACACACACGCACCTACAGACACCCACACACGCGCAATCACACGCACACATCCACACACATGCGCCCACACACCTGAACACATAAACACGCACCCACACATACACACCCATACATTACTCCACACGCACTCACCATCACACGCACCGACACAAGCACACACACTCATGCACCAACACAGACATCCACACACGCACGCATGCAACCACACACACGCGCCCACACATACACATACACATACACATAATAATAATAATAATTCTTTTGCGCCAATATCCTCGAAAATCAAGCTCAGTGGCGCGACAAAACCAGGGGATTAATCAATCTCATAATCGAAAGCAATGCGTGAGTCGTCAACGGATGGATGAAGAAGCTAGGAGGCTAAGGAGGACACACACCCTCACACACGCACCCACACAAACGCACCCAACCACACACGTACCCCCATACGCACACACAAGCGCCAACGCACGCACACACACACGCACCCACACACACACACACACACCCACACACACACGCACCCACAGACAGGCACCCACCCACACACTCACCCACACACAAACACACGCGCCAGCACAAGCACACACACACACTCATGCACCTACACAGGCACCAACGGACGCACATACACGCAGACATTCAGACGCAAATGCACCACATACGCACTCACACCCACGCACCCAGACACACACACACCCACAAACGCGCGCACACACACACACACACACACACACACACACACACACATACACACACATGCACCACACAAGCACACACACACACACACACACACACACACACACACACACACACACATACGCACCCACAGACACACGCTCACACACACAAGCGAAAACACACGCACCTATACAAACACTCCAACAAACACGAATCCACACACTCATCCACACAGGCACCGCACACGCACACATTTTCGCTATCTCTCTAGCTCACTCTCTCTCTCTCTCTCTCTCTCTCTCTCTCTCTCTCTCTCTCTCTCTCTCTCTCTCTCTGTCACACGCCCGCGCACACACACATATACACACAGAGCCCACACACACCCACACACACGCGCCAGTACAAACACACGCACCCATACGCACGCACCCATACACCCACCCACACCAGCACACACGCGCGGCAACAAACGCACCCATACATACACCTGAACGACAGACGCACCCTCAGGCACGAACACAAGCACACAAACACACACACACACACACACACACACACACACACACACACATACACACACGCACCCACACACAAGCACCCACACACACGCACCCACAGACAGGCACCCACCCACACACTCACCCACACACAAACACACGCGCCAGCACAAACACATACACACACGCACCTACGCAGGCACCAACAGACGCACATACACGCAGACATACAGACGCAAATGCACAACATACGCACTCACACCCACGCACCCAGACACACACACACACAAACATGCGCACACACACGCACACATACAAACACGCACCACACAAGCACCCACACACACACGCACCCACAGACGCACGCTCACACACGAGTGAAAACACACGCCACTATACAAACACGCACACACACACGAATCCACACACACACACGCACCCACACACGAATCCAAACACGCACACACACGTACGCACCGCACTTACACACGCACCCACGCACTCACTCACACACACGCACGCACCCACACATACATGTGCCCACACACGCACGCACACTCACGCACCCACACACAACTCCACACAAGCACCCACACACGCATCAACACACGCACTCACACACATGAACTCGCACATACACGCACCCGCAGTCACACGTACCCACACACAAGCACCCACACACGCACCAACATACTCACATACGCGACAACACGCGCCCACACACACATACACACACAGATACACACGCATCCACATACAACACATACATACCCACACACACACAAATCCACACACGCACCGACACACACACCGACTCACGCACACACAAACATGCACCCACTTAAACGCTCCCACACACACGCACCCACACATTCACAAACACACACACACACACACACAAACACACACACACACCAAACAAGCACGCAAACAAACACACGCACCACACACACACGCACCCACAAACACACACACGCACACACACACACACACACACGTACCCACCCACACATATATGTACCCACACACGCACGCACCACAAACATCCACCCACCTAAACGCTCCCACACACACGTGCCCACACACACATACACACACCGACACACAACCCCCCAGATACACCCACACACACACAAATCTACACACGCACCGACACACACACACAATCAAACACACACACACCACACACACATGCACCCACACCCACACACACGCACACACACCGACTCACGCACACACAAACATGCACCCACCTAAACGCTCCCACCCACACGCACCCACACACTCGCAAACACACACACACATACACACACACCAAACAAGCACACAAACAAACATACGCACCACACACACACACGCACCCACACCCACACAAATGCACACACACACGCACGCACCCACACATATATGTACCCACACACGCACGCACACACACCCACCCACACACAAATCAACAACGTCACCCACAACCACCCAAACATACGCACTCACACACACGCACCCACATACAAGCACCCAGACATGCACCCACATACGCCCACACACGCTACAACCCACGCACACACACGCACCCACACACGCACACACACGCGACAACACACGAACACATACACACACACGCTCCACATACGCATCCACACACGCACGCACCCTCAGACACGCGCACACACTTACACACACACCCACACAGACGTACCCACACAAATGTACCAAACGACACATGCACCCACACACGCACACACACGCGCCAAAACACACGCACACGCACCCACACTCACCCACACCCACTTACGGGCCCACATACACACACGCGCACAAGCACTCACACACATACACACGCACCGTCACACGAAACCACACACGCACACATACACACACGCGCCACACAAACAAGGAAGCACCAACACAGATATGTGCCCACATACGCACGCACACACACACTCACACATGAATCCACACATGCACCCACACACGCACCAACATACGCTCTCACACACATACACCCACACACACGCACCCACACACACGCAACCACACACGCATCCACACTCGAGCACACACGCCCCAACACACGCACACACACTCTCACACATACACATACACACACACACACACACACACACACACACACATACATGCATACATACATACATACATACATACATACACACACATACGAATTCACACATGCATCCACACACGCACCGACACACGAACACACACATGCACTCACACACACGCACCCACACACAGGCACCAACACATGCAAACACAGGCGCCAACTCACGCCCACACACATTCACGCACACAAAAACACACACACATACATGCACCCACTCACACCTACCAACATACACACATGCGCCCACACACGCACACACTCGCACACACACGCACGCACACACTCGCATCGACACACGAATCCACACACGCACCCACACACGCACCCACACACGCACACACACGTGCACCCACACACACGCATCCACTCACACTCACCCACACACGCACACAAACGAGCCAATACAAGCACACACACACCCGCGTATCCACATACGCACCGACACACGCACCGACACACGCACACGCACACGCACCCACACACACACGGACCCACACACACACCTTCACACGCACCCACACACCCACCCAGTCACCCACACAAACACACGCGCCAGCACAAGCACACACAAACACACGCACGTACACACGCACCCTCACATTCACACACACGCGCCAATACACGCACGCACACACACAAACATACACACACACACACACACACACACACACACACACACATGCACATGCAAATCAATCACACGCACCCACATACAAACATGCGCCTAAACACGCATACATACACACACGCACCCACACACACACGCAACTACACACGCACCCACACACGCACACACACGCGGCAACACACGAACACATACACACACATGCTCCACACTGACCGAGGAAGCTGTCACCGCATCTACCACAGAAGTATACCAGAGAGCCGCCATCCCAGTTATTCAGACATTGACATTATAATAGATTGTTTAAGTGTTAATCATGGACTGCCTGCTTTTTTAATGTACTATTAATTTTATTGATCTATTTATTCTAATATTTTATAAACTTATTATTTTGATGTATTTATTATATTTATCTTATTAATGCATTCATCGTTTTAATGTACAGTTAACTGGACTGATCTATTGTCATATTAATTTTATTAACTTATTATTTTAGCGCACATTATTTTTAACCACAACTGCAGGATAGTGAAATATCACTTTTAAGCAGTATAACACTTGAAGACTTCAAGACGCACCCACACACGCACCCACATATACACGCGCCAGCACAAGCAAACGCACACGCACGAACACACACGCACCCACAAACGCACACACACGCGACAACACACGCACACATATACATAGATACACCACGCACGCACCCACACACACACGCACCCATACACGAATCCACACAAGCACCCACACACGAACCCACACCCACGCACCTATAAACACCCCCCCCCTCCACACCCGCCCACATATGCCCACACACACACACACACACACACACACCCATCACAAACGCACCCAAGCAAACACGCACGCGTGTACCCACACGCATGGGCACACACGCAAACATACACAAACCCACGCACCCACACCCACACACGATTCCACACACGTACCCACACACGCACCCACACACACACACACGCGCCAACACACGCAAACACACACACATACAGCGACACCCAAACACACACACATACAGCCACACACACGCACCCACACACGCACACATACACACACATGCACAACACACACACCCCCCCCCCACACACACACACACGGAAGCACCCTCACAAACGCGCCACACACGCACCCACCTACGCCCACACACGCGCCAACACACGCAAACACCCATCTACACAACAAACGCACCCAATCTCACACGTACCCACACAGGCACCCACACACGCACCCACTTACGCCCGGAAACGCACCCAGACACACACACGCGTGCGCGCCTCCACAAACACACGCACACGCAACCACACACACGCACCCAACACACGCACACACACATACAGCCACACACACGCACCCACACAACCACACATACACACACATGCACAACACATGCACCCCCCCACACACACACACGGAAATACCCTCACACACGCGGAACACACGCACCCACATAGGCGCACACACACGCCAACACACGCAAACACGCATCAACACAAACAAACGCACCCACTCTCACACGTACCCACATAGGCACCCACACACACACCCACACGTACACACACGCGATAACACACGTACACACACCCACACACAAAAGCGTACCAACACTCACACGTACCCACACACTCACACACACGCACAACACAGGCACACATACACACATGGACCACACACGCACCCAAACGCACACGAACGCACACACGCACCAACACACGAATCCACACAAACACCGATACAGGCACACGCACACACACACACGCCCAAAGTCATGCACACACACATATGTGCACCACACACGCACCCATACACAGGCACCCAAACACGCACCCACACACGCACCCACACGCATCCTCACGCACACACACGCGCAAACACACGGACACATACACATATTCACCACACACGCACCCACATGCACATGGGCACACAGACACATACCCACACAGACACAGACGAATCCACACACGCACCCGCACTCGCACCAACACACGCACACACACGTACACCCCCACACACGCGTCCACTCAAGCACACACGCAAACACACACAAAAACACATGTACCCACACACACGCACCAACACACGCACCCACACACGCACACACGCACACACGCACACACACAACCACCCACACGCGCACCCACACGCAACCACACACGCACACACACACGCGCCAAAACACGCACACATACCCACAAATGCACCACAAACGCATCAACACACACACGCCCCCACGCACACGCGCACACACATACACATACACAAACACCCACACACACGCAACCATAAACGTGCAAACACACGCACATACACGCAACTACACACACCCACATCCGGACCCACACACACACAATTCCACCCACGCACACACAAGCGCTAGCACCCACACACAGAGACACGCGCCAACACACGCACACACACACATACAGCCACACACACGCACCTACACACGCACACATACACACATACGCACAACCAACGCACCCCCCCCCCCCCACACCCCCCCCCCCCCCACACACACACACACACACACGGAAGCACCCTCAAACACGCGCCACACACGCACCTACACACGCCCACACACGCGCCAACACACGCAAACACGCATCTACACAACAAACGCACCCACTCTCACACGTACCCACACGTGCACCCACACACGCCCCCACTTACGCCCACACACGCACCCAGACACACACACACGCGAGCGCGCCTGCACAAACACACACACTCGCAACCGCACACACGCACCCAACACACACACGGACACACGGGCACACACACATGCGCCCACGCACACAAACACCCACACACCCACACCCACACAAACACACACACCGACCTACACACACACTCACACACACAAATACACATGATACACATGCACCACACACGCACCCACAAACACATGCAAGCACCCCCCCCCCCCCACACGCGCCCACACACACGTATACAGACACACACGCATCAACATACACGAACCCACACATAAATCCACACACGAACCCACACACGCACCGACACACCAACACACACATATGCACCCCCCCACACACACACACAGACACACGCACCCACACACGCGCAAACACACACACACACACACACACATACACATGCACCACACACGCACCCACAGACACACACGCACACACGCACACACGCACACACGCACACACGCACACAAGCACACATGCAAACACGCACACACGCACACACGCACACACGCACACACGCACACACGCACACACGCACACACGCAAACACGCACACACGCACACACGCACACGCGCACGCCCACACACGCACACACGCACACACGCACACATGCGCGCCAATACACGCACACATACACACGTGCACCACACACGTACTCTCACACACGCACACACACACACGCAAGCAACACGCACCCAAACAAACACACACATGCGCCAGCATAAGCACACACACACAAGCACCCACGCACCTACACACACTCCCACACACGCACCAACACACGCACACAAACGCGCCAACACACGCACCCATGCACCGCATACGCACCCAGACCCACACACGCACCCACAGCCATACACGCACCAACACCCACGCACCAACATACACGCACCCACAAACGAGCCCACACATACACACACACGCACCACACACGCATCCACACACACATGCGCCCACATAAACACACATACACACACGCAATCGCACCCCCACACATGAATTCACACACGCACACAAACATACGCACCGACACACGCACACATACACACACTCCAACAAACACGCACACACACACGAATCCACACACTCACCCACACACACACACTTTCTCTGTCTCTCTAGCTCATTCTCTGTTTCACACGCCCGCGCACACACACATATACACGCACAAAAACCTACCCACACTCGCACCCTCACGCACCAACGCAAGCACATACACACACACGCACCCACACACACTCGCCCTCAAACGCACTCACACGAGTACCCACACACACACCCACACGCACGCGCCAGCACAAACACACACGCACCCATACACACGCACCCATACACGCACCCACACAAGCACACACACGCGCCAACACACGCAAACACGCATCTACACAACAAACGCACCCACTCTCACACGTACCCACACGTGCACCCACACACGCCCCCACTTACGCCCACACACGCACCCAGACACACACACACGCGAGCGCGCCTGCACAAACACACACACACGCAACCGCACACACGCACCCAACACACACACGGACACACGGGCACGCACACACGGGCACACACACATGCGCCCACGCACACAAACACCCACACACCCACACCCACACAAACACACACACCGACCTACACACACACTCACACACACAAATACACATGATACACATGCACCACACACGCACCCACAAACACATGCAAGCACCCCCCCCCCCACACGCGCCCACACACACACGTATACAGACACACACGCATCAACATACACGAACCCACACATAAATCCACACACGAACCCACACACGCACCGACACACCAACACACACATATGCACCCCCCCACACACACACACAGACACACGCACCCACACACGCGCAAACACACACACACACACATACACATGCACCACACACGCACCCACAGACACACACGCACACACGCACACACGCACACACGCACACAAGCACACACGCACACACGCACACACGCACACACGCACACACGCACACACGCACACACGCACACACGCACACACGCACACACGCACACACGCACACACGCACACACGCACACACGCACACGCGCACGCCCACACACGCACACACGCACACACGCACACATGCGCGCCAATACACGCACACATACACACGTGCAACACACGTACTCTCACACACGCACACACACACACGCAAGCAACACGCACCCAAACAAACACACACATGCGCCAGCATAAGCACACACACACAAGCACCCACGCACCTACACACACTCCCACACACGCACCAACACACGCACACAAACGCGCCAACACACGCACCCATGCACCGCATACGCACCCAGACCCACACACGCACCCACAGCCATACACGCACCAACACCCACGCACCAACATACACGCACCCACAAACGAGCCCACACATACACACACACGCACCACACACGCATCCACACACACATGCGCCCACATAAACACACATACACACACGCAATCGCACCCCCACACATGAATTCACACACGCACACAAACATACGCACCGACACACGCACACATACACACACTCCAACAAACACGCACACACACACGAATCCACACACTCACCCACACACACACACTTTCTCTGTCTCTCTAGCTCATTCTCTGTTTCACACGCCCGCGCACACACACACACATATACACGCACAAAAACCTACGCACACTCGCACCCTCACGCACCAACGCAAGCACATACACACACACGCACCTACACACACTCGCCCTCAAACGCACTCACACGAGTACCCACACACACACCCACACGCACGCGCCAGCACAAACACACACGCACCCATACACACGCACCCATACACGCACCCACACAAGCACACACGCGCGGCAACACACGCAAACATACACACAACTGAACGACACACGCACCCACACACACACGCACCCAAACACGCATCCACACCTACACACTCACACACACGCGCCCACACACACACACGCACACATACACACACAAAAACACACGCGCCAAAACACGAACACATACACATGCGCCAACACACGCACACATACACACACATGCTCCACATACACATGCTCCACACACGCACCCCCCCCCCCCCCACACACACACGGACGCAACCTCTCAAAGGCGCCACAGAAACACACTCATACACATACGCCCACACACTTGCCAACACACGCACACACACAGACGCACCCACACACTCACGCACCCACACTCACACGTACCCAAACACAAGCATCCACACACGCACCAACATGCACACACGCGACAACACACTCACACATACAAACACATGCAACACACACGTACCCACACACACGCACCCTCACACGCACCCACACACGCACACACACACTTGCCGACACACGCACACATAAACACACACACCATAAACGCACACACACTCACGCACACGCAACCACGCACATATGCTTCCACACACACACATATACACAGACGCACCCACCCACACACGCACCCACACACGAATCCACACACGCACCCACACAAGCACCGACACACACACGCACCCACACACCCACACACGCTCACCCACACACACACGCACCCACACATCCACAAACGCTCACCCACACACTCACACACGCACACACAAGATGTCACACACGCACCCAAACATACACCGACACATGCACACACACATACATGCACCCACGCACACATGCACCCATACACACACCACACACGCACACACACGCACCAACATGCGCACACTCACACCCACGCAGAAACACACATCCACACGCACCCACACGAACCCACACAAGCACACACACTCGCCAACACACACACTCACACACATACGCACACACACGCGACAATACACGCACTCCTACACACCCATGCACCACACAAGCACCCACACACACGCGCTGACACACGCGTCCAAACACGCACCGAAACACGCACAAAGGTAAAGGCAATTCTTATATAGCGCAATATCCAATCCTCAGGACCATTCAAAGCGCTTTACACTTTACTTCCCTGACAGACTTGTTCACTCAGACACCATCTCGGCTTCTCTGGGAAGCATCCAGCCATATGCTACAATTAATGCGCGAAGGCTGCTCGTACACATATCCACCACTGTCTATAGCCAGGTACTCATTTAATTCAGCTGAATGAACTGCAGCAATGTAGAGTGAAAAAACTTGCCCAAGGATTCGAACCCGTGTTCTCGTAGTCGAGAGTCCGAAGCTCTACCCCTGAGCCACTACGCTCTACAAAACACATGCACCCACACACACGCACCCACACATGCACACACACGCACACACACACACACACGCGCAAAGACACGCACACATATACATATGCACCACACACGCTCTAACATACACACGCGCCTCCATACACACACATACACACACAGACACACAGGCACCCACATACATCTACACACTCACAAATTCACACACTCATCGACACACACGCACCCACACAAACGTTCCCACACACACGCACCCACACACGAGCAAAAACACACACACACACACATACACGTGCACAACACGCGCGCGCACACACATACACACACGCAAGCACCAACACACATGCACCCACACACCCACCGACACTCACACGCACCTCCACACGCAACCATACACATACACATGCACCCACACACACGCACACACACGCACGCAACCACACACGCAAACACACGCACAAACACATACAAGCACTCTAACACACACATGCACATATTAGCCCCCCCCCCCCCACACACACACACACACACACACATACACACACACGCACGCAAACACACGCACCCACACACGAATCCACACACGTACCCACACACGCACCGACACACGCACAAACATCCACCCACACTCACGGACTGACTCACACTCACCCACACAAACACACATACGCGCCCACACACGCACCCAGATACACACACACACATGAAACTACTCACGCACCCACACACGCACCCAAACATGCACCCACACAAACACACACATGCGCCAGCACAAACACACACATACACGCATCCGTGCACCTACACACATTCCAACACACGCACCAACACACGCACACACACGCGCCAACACATGCACACACGTGTTTGGGTGCGTGTGTGTAGGTGCTTGTATGGTACATGTGTGTGTGTGTGTGTGTGTGTGTTGTCGCGTGTTTGGTTGCGTGTGTGGGTGCGTGTGTGTGGGTGCACGTGTGTGTGCGTGTGTGGGCGTGTGTGGGTGCGTGTGTGGGTGCCTGTGTGGATTAATTTTTAGGTGCGTGTGTGGGTGCGTGTGTGTGTGCTTGTGTGGTGCATCTGTGTGTATGCATGCGTGTGTTGTCGCGTGTGTGTGCGACTGTTGGTGCGTATGTGGTCCGTGTGTGTGGGTGGGTGTGTGTACAAGTGCATGTGCTGGCGCGCGTGTGCGTGTGTGAGTGCGTGTGGGGGTGCGTGTTTGTGGGTGCGTGTGTGCTTGTGCTGGTGCGCGTGTGTGTATATGGGTTCGTATGTGGGTGCGAATGTGTGGGTGCGTGTGTGTGTGTGTGTGTGCGTTTGTGTGTGTGTGTGTGTGCGTATGTGTGTGAGATTGTTGGGGCGTGTGTGTGCGTGTGGGGGTGCGTGTGGGGTGGTTGCAAGTGAGTGCGTGCCTGTGTGTGTCTTCGTGTGTGTGCCTGCCTGCGTGTGTGTGCGTTTGTGTGTGCCGGTGCAGATGTGTGTGCGTCTGTGGAATGGTGTGTGTATGCGTGTGTGTGTGTGTGTGTGTGTGTGTGTGTGTGTGTGTGTGTGTGTGTGTGTGTGTGTGTGTGTGTGTGTGCGTATGTGCGGGTGTGGGTGCGTGTGTGTGGGTGCTTGTGTGGGTACGTGTGTGGATTCATGTGTGGGTGTGGGTGTGTGAGTGTGTATGTTTGCGTGTGTGCGCATGTGTGTGTGTGGGTATGCGCGTGCGTGTTTGTGTGGGTGCGTGTGTGATGCGTGTGTGTGTATGTGGGCATGTGTGGACGGGAGTGCGGGTTCGTGTGTATATGTGCGTGGGTGTGGGTACGTGTGTGGGTGCTTGTGTGGATTCGTGTGTGGGTGCATGTGCGTGTAGATGCGTGTGTGGTGCATGTATGTATATGTGTGCGTGTGTTTTCGCGTGTGTGTGCGTGTGTGTGTGCGTGTGTGTGTGCGTGCGTGTGTGTTTGCTTGTGCTGGCGCGTGTATGTGTGTGGGTGCGTCTTCAAGTCTTCAAGTGTTTTACTGCTTAAAAGTGATATTTCATTATCCTGCCGTTGTGGTTAAAAAATAATGTGCGCTAAAATAATAAGTTAATAAAATAAATATGACAATAGATAAATCCAGTTAACTGTACATTAAAACGATGAATAAATTAATAAGGTAAATATAATAAATATATTAAAATAATAAGTTAATGCAATATTAGAATAAGTAGATCAGTAAAATTAATAGTACATTAAAAAAGCAGGCAGTCCATGATTAACACTAAAACAATCTGTTATAATGTCAATGTCTGAATGACTGAGATGGCGGCTCTCTGGAATACTTATGTGGTAGATGCGTTGACAGCTTCCTCGGTAAGTGCGTTCCACAGTGGAATACAGCGTACGTAGAATGACTGCTGTTAGGGCGTTCAAGTGGCAGGTAGTGTTCGTAGTTTGTGCTTGTGTTGGCGTCTGGTGCGCGCATCTGCTTTGGTGATGATGACAGGCAAGCTGATGTCCGTGGTGAATTTAAAAAAACACAGTTGCATCTCTTATCCGCCTTCGTGTGTACAAGGAGTTCCACATCAGGTTAATGCACATATCACTGACACTTGACGTTCTGCGGTAATCACCGGTGACAAACCGCGCAGCGGATCTTATGCGCTCTATTGTCTGAATGCCTGTCTTTGTGTGAGGTGCACATGCGCATGTGGCAAACTCGAGTGTTGGTCGCACGAGTACCTCGTATGCTGTTTGTCTCACTTGCGGTGGCGCCGCATGCAGTGTTCTTTTGAGTAAGCCAAGTGTCTTGCTGGCTTTGTTCTGCACTTTGTTGATATGTGGTTGCCACGATAATTTTGAGTTGATGGTAACGCCCAGGTAGTCCTTGTTGTCAGTCCGTGGTATTTATTGGCTCCCCATGAAGTAGTTATAGGTTGATATGTTCCTCTTGGTAGTAACCGATAGCACACTTTGACACATTAAAATCCATCTGCCATGTCTTTGCCCATGAGAGAAGTTTGTTCAGGTCAGACGCAAGTGTGAAGTGGTCAGCGGGAATGGCTACGTTTGAGGGTGAGTGCGTTTGTTTATGTGTGTGCGTGTGTTGGCGCGTGTGAGGAGGGTGTATGTGGGTGTGCGTGTGACGCGTGTCTGAGGATGCTTCCATGTGCGTATGTTAGGCGCGCGAGCGCGTGCGTGCGTGCGTGCGTGCTCGCGCGTGTGTGTGTGTGTGTGTGTGTGTGTGTGTGTGTGTGTGTGTGTGTGTGTGTGTGAGCGTGTGTGTGGGTTCCTGTGTGTGGGTGCGTGTTTGTGTGCTTGTGCTGCCGCGTGTGTGAGTGTGTGTGTGGGGGGGTGCGTGTGTGGGTGCATGTGTGGTTACGTGTGAGTGTGGGTGAGTTTGTGTGTGAGTGTGTGTGTGTGTGTGTGTGTGTGTGTGTGTGTATATATGCATTTGTTGGCGCGTGTGTGTGTGCGTGTGTCAGTGCAGATGTGGGTGCGTGTATGAAATCGTGTGTGTTTGTGCGTGTGTGCGTCTGTGGGTGAGTGTGTGTGGGTGTGAGTGTGAGTGTGCGTGTGTGGGTGCGTGTGTGGATGCGTGTGTGTAATTGTGTCGGCGCATGTGTGTGGGTGATTGCGTGTGTGTGAGTGCGCGTGTGGTTAATGTGTGCGTGTGTGTGTATGCGTGCATCTGTTGGCGCGTTTGAGTGCGTGTGTGGGTGCGGGTGTGCATATCCGTGTGTGCTAGCGCGCCCGCGCGCGCGTGTGTGTGTGTGTGTGTTTGTGTGTGTGTGTGTGTGTGTGTGTGGGTGGGTGCGTGTGTGGGTGTGCGTGTGTTGGCGCATGTGTGTGCGTGGGTGGTTGGGTGCGTGTGTGTGGGTGCGTGTGTTGGCGCGTGTGTGTGTGTGTGCTTGTGTCTGAGTGTGGGTGCGAGTGTGATGCATGTGTATGTGTGTGTGTGTGATTCCGCGTGCATGGACGAGTGTGTGTGTCGGTGAATGTGTGGGTGCGTGTGTAGAGTGTGTGTGGGTGCGTGTGTGCGTGCGTGTGCATGTGTGTGTGTGTGTGTGTGTTGCATGTGTGTATGTGTGTGTGTGTGTGTGTGTGTGTGTGAGTGTGTGTTGTCGCGGTGGTGTTCCTGTGTGGTTGCGTGTGTGTGTGCTTGGGCTGGAGCGTGTGTGTGTGGGTGTGTGTGTGTGGGTACGTGCGAGTGTGGGTGCGTTTGTGTGTGTGGGTGCGTGTGTGTGTACGTGAGATGGCGCGTGTGTGGGTGAATGTGGGTGCGTGTTTGGGTGGGTGCGTGTGTGGGGTGCGTGCGTGTGTGTGTGTGGGTGTGCGTGTGTTAACGCGTGTGTGGGCGTATGTGGGTGCGTGTATGGGTGCGTGTTTGGGTATGTGTGAGGGTGGGTGCGTTTGTTTGAGTGTGTGCGTGTGTGCATGTCTTGGTGCGTGTGTGGGCGTATGTGGGTGCGTGTATGGCGTCTGTGTGAGGATGCTTCCGTGTGCGTGTGAGGGTGTATGTGTGTGTGGGTGTGTGTGTTTGCATGTGTTGCCGCGGGTGTATTTGTGTGTGGGTGCGTGTGTTGGCGCGTGTGTGTGTGTGCTTGTGTCTGAGTGTGGGTGCGAGTGTGATGCATGTGTATGTGTGTGTGTGATTCCGCGTGCATGGGCGAGTGTGTGTGTCGGTGAATGTGTGGGTGCGTGTGTGGATTGTGTGTGGGTAGGTGTGTGCGTGCGTGTGCATGGGTGTGTGTGTGTGGTGCATGTGTGTATGTGTGTGTGAGTGTGTGTTGTCGCGGTGGTGTTCGTGTATGGTTGCGTGTGTGTGCTTGGGCTGGAGCGTGTGTGTGTGGGTGTGTGGGTGTGGGTACGTGCGAGTGTGGGTGCGTTTGTGTGTGTGGGTGCCTGTGTGTGTACGTGAGATGGCGCGTGTGTGGGTAAATGTGGGTGCGGGTTTGGGTGGGTGCGTGTGTGGGGGTGCGTGCGTGTGTGTGTGTGGGTGTGTGTGCGTGTGTTAGCGCGTGTGTGGGTGTATGTGGGTGCGTGTATGGGTGCGTGTTTGGGTATGTGTGAGGGTCGGTGCGTTTGTTTGAGTGTGTGCGTGTGTGCGTGTCTTGGTGCGTGTGTGGGCGTATGTGGGTGCGTGTATGACATCTGTGTGAGGATGCTTCCGTGTGCGTGTGAGGGTGTATGTGTGCTCATGTGTGTGTGGGTGTGTGTGTTTGCGTGTGTTGCCGCGGGTGTATTTGTGTGTGGGTGCGTGTGTGTGTGTGTGCGTGTGTGGGTGCATGTGCGGGTACGTCTGAGTCTGGGTGTTTTTGTGAGTGTGTGGGTGGGTGTGTGTGCGTGTATTTGGCGCGTGTGTGGGCGTTTGTGCGTGCATGTGTGGGTGGGTGCGTTTGAATGCGTGAGTGTGTGGATACGTGTGTTGTGCGTGTTTGTATGGGTGCTTGTGTTGGCGCGTGTGTATGCGTGTGTGGGAGCGTGTGTGGCTGCGTGAGTAGGTGCGTGGGTGCGTGTGGGTGTGCTTGTGCTGCCGCGTGTGAGTGATTGTGGGGTGCGTGTGTGGGTGCGTGTGTGGGTGCGTTTGCGAGGGTACGTGTGTGGTGCATGTGTGTGTTTATGTGTGCGTGTGTTGGCGCGCATGTGTGCGTGTGTGGGTGCGTGTGTACGTGCATGAGTTTGTGTGTGCTTGTGCTGGCGCGTTTGTTTGTGTGGGTGCGTGGGTGGGTGAGTGTGGGAGTGCGTGTGAAGGTGCGTGTGTGGGTGCGTATGTGTGTGGGTGCATGTGCGTGTGCGTGTGTCGGTGCTTGTGTGGGTGCGTGTGTGGATTCGCGCGTGTGTGTGTGTGTGTGTGTGTGTGTGTGTGTGTGTGTGTGTGTGTGTGTGTGTTTGTGTCCTTGTACTGGCTCGTGTGTGTGCGTGTGTCGGTGCGTGTGTGGATGCGTGTGTAGATTCGTGTGTAGATGCGAGTGTGTGGGTGCGTGTGTGTGCGTGTTTGTGCGTGTGTGGGCGCATGTGTGTATGTTGGTACGTGTGAGTTGGTGCATGTATGTGTGTGTGTTTGCGTGCATGTATGTGTGTGTGTTTGGGTGCGTGTATGTGTGTGTGTGTTTGGGTGCGTGTATGTGTGTGTGCGTGAGTTGGCGCGTGTGTTTGCATGTGTGGGTGCCCGTGTGTCGGTGCGTGTGTGTGTTCGTGCGTCGGTCCGTGTGTGGGTGCATGTGTGGATTCGTATGTGTGTGTGTGTGTGTGTGTGTGTGTGTGTGTGTGTGTGTGTGTGTGTGTGTGTGCGTGTGTGTGCGTGTGTTGGGACGTGTGTGTTCGCGTGTGGATGCGTGTGGTTGCGTATGTGTGGGTGCGTGTGTGTGGGTGCATGTGTGTGGGAGCGTGTGTTGGTGCGTGTTTGGGTGCATGTGTGGATTCGTGTGTGGGTGCCTGTGTGTGCCTGTGTGTGTGAGGGTGTGTGTGCGTATGTTTGCGCGCATCTGTGCGTGTGAGGGTGCGTGTGTACGTGCGTCTGTTTGAATGTGGTTGTGCTGGCGTGAGTGCGTCGGTGGGTGAGTGTGTGAGTGTGTGTGAAGGTACGTATGTGGGTGCGTGTGTTTGTGTGGGTGCATGTGCGTGTGCGTGTGTCCGTGCTTGTGTGGTTGCGTGTGTGGATTCGCGGGTGTGTGTGTGCTTGTATTGGCTCGTGTGTGTGCGTGTGTTGGTGAGTGTGAGTGGATGCGTGTGTGGGTGCTCGTGTGTGTTGGTGCGTGTGTGTGCGTGTGTGTGCGTGTGTGGGCGCATGTGTGTATGTTGGTACGTGTGAGTTGGTGCATGTATGTGTGTGTTTGGGGGCGTGTATGTGTGTGTTCGTGAGTCGGCGCGTGTGTTTCCATGTGTGGGTGCTTGTGTGTGGGTGCGTGTGTGTGAGTGCATGTGTGTGTTCATGTGTCGGTGCGTGTGTGGCTGCATTTGTGGATTCGTATGTGTGTGTGTGTGTACGTGTGTGTGCGTGTGGTTGCGTGTGTGTGAGTGCGTGTGTGTGGGTGCATGTGTGTGAGAGCGTGTGTTGGTGCGTGTGTTGGTGTGTCGTTCATGTGTGTGTAGGTGTGCGTACTCTGGCGCGCGTGTGTGCTTGTTTGGGTGCGTGTATGGGTGCGTGTGTTTGGGTTCGTGTGTGAGTGTGCTGGCGCGTGCGTGTGGGCCCCTGTGTGGTTGCGCGTGTGAGTGCGTGTGTGAGTGCGTGTGTGTGTGCGTGTTTTGGCGTGTGTGTGCGTGTTTTGGGGTGTGTGTGTGTGTGTGTGTGTGTGTGTATGTGTGTGTGTGTGTGTGTGTGCGCGCGTATGACAGAGAGAGAGAGAGAGAATGAGCGAGAGAGAGACAGAGAGACTGTGTGCGTGTGTCGGTGCGTGTGTCGGTGCGTGTGTTGATTCGTGTGTGGGTGCGTGTGTGTGGGTGCATGTGTGTGTGCGTGTGTTGGTGGATGTGTGGGTGCATGTGTGGATTCGTGTGTGTGTGAGTGCGTGTTTGTGTGTGTGCGTGTGTTGGCGCGTGTGTGTGCGCGGGTGGGTGCGTGTGTAGGTGCGGGTGTGTGGGTGTGTGTGAGGGTGCATGTGTGTGAATGCGTGTGTTGCTACGTGTGTGGGTTAGTGTGTGGGTTGGTGTGTGGGTGAGTGTGTGTGCGTGCGTGTGTGGATCCGTGTATGTGTGTGCGTGTGCGTGTGCGTGTGTGTGTGTTTGTGTGTGCGTGTGATGGCGCGTGTGTGTGCGTGTGTGGGTGCATATGTGGGTGCGTGTATGTGGGTGCGTGTGTGAGAGTGCGTGTGTTGGTGTGTGTGTGGGTGCCGGTGTGGATTTGTGTGTGGGAGAGTGTGTGAGCGTGCGTGTGTGGGTACATGTGGGTGTGGATGCGTGCGTGTGTGTGCGTGCGTGTGTTTGTATGTGAGCTTATTTGGATTCGTGTGTGGGTGCGTGTGTGTGTTTGTGTGCATGTGTGCATGTGTGGGCGCGTGTGTTGGTGCGTGTGTGGGTGCATGTGTGGATTCGTGTGTGGGTGCCGGTGTGTGCGTGCGTGTGTGGGCACATGTCTGTGTTGGTGCTTGCGTGTGTGTGTGGTGCGTGTGTGTATGTGTGTATGTGTGCGTGTGTGGTTTCGTTTGAGGGTGCGTGTGTGTGCGTGTTTGTCCGTGGTGTAACGACAGCATACGAGCAACTGAGTGTTTGATACGCCAGCTGGAACGAAGATGGAGAACAACTGGACTAGAATGTGACAGGCTGGCTTGCTGCCTTCAGCGTCAGCTTGTTGTGTCATCCATACACCATGCGAAATTGAAATACCACATGAGTCAAATCGCTGATGCACCTGGTGACCAGAAAAAGCTATTCAAGATTGTCGCCAAGCTCCTACACACCGATCCTGACACTCCACTTCCGACATGTAACTCTTTCGATGCGCTTGTAGAGTAGTTTTCAGATTTTTTCTCAGAAAAAAATCTCGAAAATCCGGTGTGAATTCACTCCAAGTGTTACCAACGTAGACATCTACACTGATGGTGAATCCCAAACATGGTTACTGAATGCATTTGAGCCAGCCACTGAAACTGAAATCGGAATACTGTTGAAGTCATCGCCGGTTAAATCATGTGAACTTGATCCCATACCAACATGGCTGCTTAGACATTATACCTGTTCTCACCACCATTGTTAACATGTCTCTGAGAAAAGGAGTAATGCTTTCTCACTTGAAGAGAGCACACGTACGACTTATAATCAAGAAGCCAGGCCTAGATAAGGACATATTGAACAACTACAGACCTGTGTCCAATCTGCCATACTTGTCGAAGACAATAGAGCATGTTGTTGCCGCGAGACTGTCGGCTCACATATCTGAGTGTGATCTCTGCGTGCCCAACCAGTGTGCGTGCAAGCCAAACCACAGCAGCGTCGAGAAGGCCCTTGTCTGTGTTCAGAATGACATTCTGCGTGCAATGGACAACCAGAACATTGTCATCATGTTACTACTAGATTTGTCGGCTGCATTTGATACTGTGGACCACAACGTCATGTTGCATAGACTGACACATGATGTTGGAGTGGGCCAAACTGCACTTAAGTGGTTTAAATCGTGTGACAGAATTCAAGCTGTCCACAGGTTCTACGTCACCTGCTCGCCCCCTTACGTGTGGGGTTCCTCAAGGTTCGGTACTTGGTCCGCAGTTGTTTTCTATCTATGCAGCACCAGTATCGAATATCATTCGGAACAACAACTGGCTGTCGCACTTTTATGCTGACGACACGCAAATTTACATCACCGTGAAACCCCACCAGGAGGACATTGACGCGGCTGTTGAGACCATTGAACAATGTGTTGCAGAAATCAGGAGTTGGGTGAAGACAAACTCCTTGAAATTGAATGATTCGAAAACGGAAGTAATCGTATACGGTTCAGATGAACAGCTGAAAAAATTCACGCTGCAATCGTTACGTGTTGGTGACTGTGTGGTTAGGGTGCCTGACTCTGTTCGAAATCTCGGTGTGCAGTTTGATGCTGATATGACGATGGAGTCCCACGTGACTGCTGTATGCAGGTCAGCCATATTCCACCTCCGCAACATCTCGAGGATCAAACGGTATCTGACAGCAGCTGCGACAGAGGAAATTGTTCATGCATTTATTACAAGCAGACTGGATATTGGCAATGCACTGCTCTATCGACTGCCTCTGAAGCAAACGCAACGGCTTCAGAAACTGCAAAACTGCGCAGCCCGCTTGATCGACGGCGCTATGAGATATAGCCATGCTACACCATTGCTAAAGAAGCTACACTGGCTGCCGATAGCGGTGCGAGTTGAGTTCAAGATCCTGCTACTCACTCACCGAGCACTGAATGGCCAAGCACCTGACTACATTGCACACTGTGTAAGCCGACGCCAGCCGGTTAGTTCGCTACGCTACAGCGAACACAGTTTATTGTGTGTGCCACGCACAAGGCGTCGCTGGGGTGACAGAGCTTTCAGCGTGGCAGCCCAAAGTCTATGGAATGCACTACCGCATCATCTGACATTGTCACCTATGTCCACTGCTACGTTTAAAGTAAAATTTAAGAATTATTTATTTACAAGAACATTCTGTACAGCGCTGTGAGCAACGAACCGTGCGTGTGTGGGTGCGTGTAAGTGGGTGCGTGTGTGGTGCATATGTATATGTGTGTGTGTGTGTGTGTCTTTGCGTGTGTGTGTGGGGGGGTTGCTGTGTGTGGGTCCGCATGTGGGAGTGTGTGGGTTCATGTGTGTGCGTGTGGTTGCACGGTTGTGGGTGCGTGTGTGTGGGTGTGTGTTTATATGTGTGCGCGTGTGCGTGGGTGCGTGCGTATGTTGATTCTTTTGTGGTGCATGTGTGCGTGTGGGCGCATGTGTGTGTGGGTGCGTGCGAGTGTGTGCGTGGGTGGGTGTGTGTGTGTATGTGTGTGTGTGTGCGTGTGTTGGCGCGTGTGTGTGCGCGGGTGGGTCCGTGTGTGGGTGCGGGTGTGAGGGTGCGTGTGTGTGGGTGCATGTTTGTGAATGCGTGTGTTGTTACGCGTGTGTGGATTGGTGTGTGGGTGCGTGTGTATGTGGGTGCGTTTGTAGTGCACATGTATATGTGTGCGAGTCTTTGCGTGTGTGTGTCCGTGTGGGTGCGTGTGGGGATGCGTGTGGGTGCGTGTGTGTGAGTGCATGTGTCTGTGTTCGTGTGTGGGTGCGTGTGTGGGTGCGTGTGTGGATTCATGTGTGGGTGCGTGTGTGTGTTCGTGTGGGTGTGCGTGTGTGGTGCATGTGTGTGTATGTGTGTGTGTTGACGCGTGTGTGTGCGTGTGAGGGTGCGCATGTGGGTGCGTGTGTGTTGGTGCGTGTGTGGATGCGTCCGTGCGTGTGTGGGTGCGTGTAAGTGGGTGCGTGTGTGGTGCATATGGATATGTGTGTGTGTCTTTGCGTGTGTGTGTGTGTGGGTTGCTGTGTGTGGGTCAGCATGTGGGAGTGTGTGGGTTCATGTGTGTGCGTGTGGTTGCACGGTTGTGGGTGCGTGTGTGTGGGTGTGTGTTTATATGTGTGCGCGTGTGCGTGGGTGCGTGCGTATGTTGATTCTTTTGTGGTGCATTTATGGGTATGTGTGCGTGTGCTTGCGCGTGTGTGTGTGCGTATGTGGTTATGTGTGGGTGCGCGTGTGGGTGCGTGTGTTGGTGTGTGTGGGTGCATGTGTTTGTGTGTGTGTGCATGTATGCTTGTGTGGACGCGCGTGTGTGGGTGTATGTGTGTGTGCCTGTGTTGGTGCGTGTATGGGTGCGTGTGTGTATGTGTGCGTGTGGGCGCATGTGTGTGTGGGTGCGTGCGAGTGTGTGCGTGGGTGGGTGTGTGGTGTTTGTGTCTATGTGTGCATGTGTGGGGCGCGTGTGTGAGTCCGTGTGTCGGTGCATACTTGGGTGCGTGTTTGTGGGTGCGTGTGTGGAGCATGTGTGTGTGTGTATGCGTGTGTTGTCGCGTGTGTGTGCGTGTGTGGGTACTTGTGAGTGTTGGGGCTTTTGTGTGTGTGGGTTCGTGTGTGTGTGTTTGTGCGTGTGTTTGAGAGTGTGTGGGCGTATGTGGTTGCGTGTGTGGGTAGGTGCCTGCGTGTGGGTGAGTGCGTGTGCATATATGTGTGTGTGGCGCATGTGTGTGTGTATGTGTGCGTGTGTGGGTGCGTGTGTTTGCTTCTGTTTGTGTGTGTGGGTGCTTGTGTGGTGCGTGTTGGTATATGTGCGTGTGTGTGGGTACGTGGGTGTGGGTGCGTGTTTGGGTGCGTGTGTATGGGTGCGTGTGTCGTTCATGTGTGTGTATGTGTGCGTATCTTGGCGGGCGTATGTGCATGTGTGGGTGCGCGTATGGGTGCGTTTGTATGGGTTCGTGTGTGAGTGTGCTGGCGCGTGCGTGTGGGTCCGTGTGTGGGTACGCGTGTGAGTGCGTGTGTCGGTGCGTGTGTGTGTGCGTGCGTGTGTGTATGTGTGCGTGTGTGTGTGCGTTTTTTGGCGCGTGTGGATGGTGGGTGTGTGGGTGCGTGTGTACGTGCGTGTGTTTGTGTGTGCTTGAGCTGGCGCGTTTGTTTGTGTGGGTGCGTGGGTGGGTGAATGTGTGAGTGCGTGTGAAGGTGCGTGTGTGGGTGCGTGTGTGGGTGGGTGCATGTGCGTGTGCGTGTGTCGGTGCTTCTGTGGGTGCTTGTGTGGATTCGCGTGTGTGTGTGTGTGTGTGTGTGTGTGTGTGTGTGTGTGTGTGTGTGCGTGTGCGTGTATGTGTGTGCTTGTATTGGCTCGTGTGTGTGCGTGTGTGGGTGAGTGTGAGTGGATGCGTGTGTGTGGGTGCTCGTGTATGTGCGTGTGTCGGTGTGTGTGTGGGTGCGTGTGTGGTTTCGTGTGTGGATGCGAGTGTGTGGGTGCGTGTGTGTGCGTGTGTGTGCATGTGTGGGCGCATGTGTGTATGTTGGTACGTGTGATTTGGTGCAGGTATGTGTGTGTGTTTGGGTGCGTGTATGTGTGTGTGCGTGAGTTGGCGCGTGTGTTTGCATGTGTGGGTGCCTGTGTGTAGGTGCGTGTGTGTGAGTGCATGTGTGTGTTCGTGTGTGGGTGCGTGTGTGTGCGTGTTTGTCCGCGGTATAACGACAGCATACGAGCAACCAAGTGTTTGATACGCCAGCTGGAACGAAGATGGAGAACAACTGGACTAGAATGTGAGAGGCTGGCTTACTGTCTTCAGCGGCAGCTTGTTGTGTCATCCATACACCGTGCGAAATTGAAATAACCACATGTGTCAAATCGCTGATGTATCTGGTGACCAGAAAAAGCTATGCAAGATTGTCGCCAAGCTCGTACACACCGATCATGACACTCCACTTCCGACATGTGACTCATTCGATGCGCTTGTAGAGCAGTTTTCAGATTTTTTCTCTGAAAACATCTCGAAAATCCGGTGTGAATTCACTCCCAATGTTAGCAACGTAGACATCTACACTGATGGTAAATCCCAAACATGCTTACTGAATGCATTTGAGCCAGCCACTGAAACTGAAATCGGAATACTGTTGAAGTCATCGCCGGTTAAATCATGTGAACTTGATCCCATACCAACATGGCTGCTTAGAGACTGTGCGCCCGACATTATACCTGTTCTCACCACCATTGCTAACATGTCTCTGAGAACAGGAGTAATGCCTTCTCACTTGAAGAGAGCACACTTACGACCTATAATCAAGAAACCAGGCCTAGATAAGGACATAGTGAACAACTACAGACTTGTGTCCAATCTGCTATACTTGTCGAAGACAATAGAGCGTGTTGTTGCCGCGAGACTGTCGGCTCACACATCTGAGTGTGATCTCTGCGTGCCCAACCAGTCTGCGTACAAGCCAAACCACAGCGTCGAGACGGCCCTTGTTTGTGTTCAGAATGACATCCTGCGTGCACTGGACCACCTGAACATTGTCATCATGTTACTACTGGATTTGTCGGCTGCATTTGATACTGTGGACCACAATGTCACGTTGCATAGACTGACACATGATGTTGGAGTGGGCCAAACTGCACTTACGTGGTTTAAATCATATATGAGTGACAGAATTCAAGCTGTCCACATTAATGGTTCTACGTCACCTGCTCGCCCCCTTACGTGTGGGGTTCCTCAAGGTTCGGTACTTGGTCCGCAGTTGTTTTCTATCTATGCAGCACCAGTATCAAAAATCATTCGGAACAACAACTTGCTGTCGCATTTTTAAGATGACGACACGCAAATTTACATCACAGTGAAACCCCACCAGGAGGGCATTGACGCGGGTGTTGAGACTATTGAACAATGTGTTGCAGAAATCAGGAGTTGGATGAAGACAAACTCCTTGAAATTGAATGATTCGAAAACGGAAGTAATCGTATACGGTTCAGCTCAACAGCTGAAAAAATTCACGCTGCAATCGTTACGTGTTGGTGACTGTGTGGTTAGGGTGACTGACTCTGTTCGAAATCTCGGTGTGCAGTTTGATGCTGAGATGACGATGGATTCCCACGTGACTGCTGTATGCAGGTCAGCCATATTCCACCTCCGCAACATCTCGAGGATCAAACGGTATCTGACAGCAGCAGCGACAGAGCAAATTGTTCATGCATTTGTCACAAGTAGACTGGATATTGGCAATGCACTGCTCTATCGACTGCCTCTGAAGCAAACGCAACGGCTTCAGAAACTACAAAACTGGAGAGCCCGCTTGATTGACGGCGCTATGAGATATAGCCATGCTACACCATTGCTAAATAAGTTACACTGGCTGCCGATAGCGGTGCGAGTTGAGTTCAAGATCCTGCTACTCACTCACGGAGCACTGAATGGCCAAGCACCTGACTACTACATTGCACACTGTGTAAGCCGACGCCAGCCGGTTAGGTCGCTGCGCTACAGCGAACACAGTTTATTGTGTGTGCCAAGCACAAGGCGTCGCTGGGGTGACAGAGCTTTCAGCGTGGCAGCCCAAAGTCTATGGAATGCACTACCGCATCATCTGACATTACCACCTATGTCCACTGCTACGTTTAAAGTAAAATTTAAGACTTATTTATTTACAAGAACATTCTGTACAGCGCTGTGAGCAACGAACTTTGGAACAGCGCTATAGAAATGCGACGATTATGATTATTATGTGTGGGCGATTGTCTGTCTGGGTGCGTGTGTGGGTGCGTGCGTGCGTGCGTGTGTGGGTGTGTGTGTGTGTGTGTGTGTGTGTGTGTGTGTGTGTGTGAGTATGTTTGCGCGTGTGTGTGCGTTTGTGGGTGTGTGTGTCTGCCTGTGGTGTGCGTGTGTTGGCGCGTCTGTGGATTCGTGTGTGGTGCTTGTGTGTGGGTGCGTGTGTGTATGTGTGCGTGTGGGCGCATGTGTGTGTGTGGGTGCGTGCAAGTGTGTGGGTGGGTGCGTGTGTGGTGCTTGTGTGTATGTGTGCATGTGTGGGCGCGTGTGTGAGTCCGTGTGTGGGTGCGTGTGTGGGTGTGTGGGTGGAATCGTATGTGGATGCGAGTGTGTGTGTGCGTGTGTGTGCGTGTGTGGGCGCATGTATGTGTGAGTTGGTGCATGTATGTGTGTGTGTGTTTGGGTGCGTGTATGTGTGTGTCCGTGAGTTGGCTCGTGTGTTTGCATGTGTGGGTGCCTGTGTGTGGGTGCGTGTGTGTGAGTGCATGTGTGTGTTCGTTCGTGTGTCGTTGCGTGTGTGGGTGCATGTGTGGATTCGTATGTGTGTGTGCGTGTGTGTGCGTGTGTTGTGGCGTGTGTGCTCGCATGTGGATGCGTGTGGTTGCGTGTGTATGGGTGCGTGTGTGTGGGTGCATGTTTGTGAGAGCGTGTTTTGGTGCGTGTGTGGGTGCATGTGTTGATTCGTGTGTGGGTGCCCGTGTGTGCGTGCGTGTGTGGGCACATGTCTGTGTTGGTGCTTGCGTGTTGTTGCTTGCGTGATGGTGCTTGCGTTGCCTTTGTGGGGTTGCGTGTCTGTGTATGTGTGAGTATGTGTGTGCGTGTGTTGGCTTGTGTTTTTGTGTGTGGGTGCGTGTGTGGTGCGGGTTTGTATGTGTGATTATTTGGGCGCGTGTGTGTAGGTGTATGTACGTATGTCGGTGGGTGTGTGGGTGCATGTGTGGAATCGTGTGTTTGTGAGTGCGTGTGTGTGTGTGCGTGTGTTGGCGCATGTGTGTCCGCGGGTGGGTGCGTGTGTGGGTGCGGGTGTGTGGGTGCGTGTGTGTGGGTGCATGTGTGTGAATGCGTGTGTTGTTACGTGTTTGGGTGAATGTGTGGATTGGTGTGTGGGTGAGTGTGTGTGCGTGCGTGTGTGGGCACATTTATGTGTGGGTGCGTGCGTCTGTGTGTGGGTGCGTGTGTGTGGGTGCATGTGTGGATTCGTGTATGTGTGTGCGTGTGCATGTGTGTGTGTGCGTGTGTTGGCGCGTGTGTGTGCGCGTGTGAGTGCATGTGTGGGTGCGTGTATGTGGGTGCGTGTGTGTGTGTGAGTGCGTGTGTTGGTGCGTGTGTGGGTGCCGGTGTGGATTTGTGTGTGGGTGGGCTTTCCGAGACATGGGGGATGGCATCTACATACAGTCCAGACAGAACGCTGACCTATTCAACGTCGCACACTTCAGAGCAAAGACCAAGACTACTCGGATACTGATGAGAGAGCTGCTATTCGCAGATGACAGTGCACTGGTTGCACACTCTGCTGAAGAGATGCAGAAAATAGTGGATGCTTTCTCCGATGCGTCAAAGAAGTTCGGCCTGAAGATTAACATCAAGAAGACCGAGGTGCTGTACCAATCCAACTCTACAAGAACCCGAGAGGAGGATATCATGGTTGATGGAAACAAGCTGAACTCTGTTCTAGAATTCACCTACCTCGGAAGCACTATATCAAGTGATGGATGCATTGACGACGAAATACAGAGGAGGATGGCCAAGGCTAGTGTATCTTTCGGCCGACTACGCCAGAGACTCTGGAACAACCACCATGTGTCCATGCGGGTTAAAGGCAAGATATACCGTGCAATCGTGCTGTCCACCCTCCTATACGGAGCTGAGGCCTGGACAGTGTACAGACGACAGGTTAAAAAGCTACATGCCTTCATGATGCGACATCTGCGTTCGATCATGAGGATAACCTGGATGGACAAAGTGACAAACAAGGAAATACTAGAACGAACAGGGCTGCCATCTATGGAAGATCTTCTGATCAGAAAGAATCTCCGGTGGACTGGACACCTCATGAGGATGTCACCAGACAGGCTACCGAAGCAGGTTCTCTACTCTCAACTGTCTTCTGGTCAGAGAAAGAGAGGGCGCCCTCGTCTCCGGTTCAAAGATACCATCAAGAGAAACCTAAAGATGAGAGACATAAAGATCGACTCATGGACATCACTCTCACAGCAGAGAGACAAATGGAGAGCAAGAGTCAAGTGATGGAAGCAGTCTTTGTCGCTTCGCGACCGACAGCACGATGATGGGTGGGTGTGTGTGAACTCTGCCATGGACGGTCCCAAGCCCGGCTGAGAAAAGAGTAGGGTTGGGCAAAGGGCTAACAACCCTTTCCCGTAAAAAGACAATTTTTTACGAAAACATCGACCAAAGGAACTCTACTGAACTTGGGAGAGGGAGGGCCTCCTGGGGTGTGTACAGTACTAGGGCTATGTGAAACAAGGTGGACACAGTCAGGGCAAGTCAGACTGAATACGGGAGAAATGATTCTCTACTCGGGACATAAAGAGGAAGATGCACATCAAACAGAAGTCGTGGCACTCATGTTGTCACATGAGGCACAGAATGCTCTCATTAACTGGGAAGCAGCGGGACCAAGGATCATCTATGCCTCGTTCAAAACAAAGAAAGAAAACATCAAGCTCAACATCATTCAGTGTTACGCACCCACAAACGACAAGGATGAAGAAACAAAAGAAGACTTTTACAACAAACTGCAGACATTGTGTGACAAACTGAAGGAGAAGGACATGACAATACTCATGGGAGACTTGAACGCCAAAATCGGATCAGACAACAGCGGGTACGAAGAAGTCATGGGCAGACAGGGACTTGGCAGAATGAATGAAAATGGCGAGATGTTGGCCGACTTTTGTGCATTTAACAATATGATCATCGGAGGCAGCGTGTTCCCGCATCGCAGGATTCACAAGGCAACCTGGGTATCACCGGACCACAGGACAGAAAATCAAATAGACCATATCTGCATAGGATGGAAGTTCATAAGATCAATGCAGGACGTGAGAGTGCAGAGAGGGGCAGATGCAGCCTCAGACCACCATCTAGTGCTGGCCAGAATGAAGATGAAGCTAAAGAAGAGAGAAGTCAAGCGGAGCACCATAACGCAGTACAATGTGGACTTCCTACAGGACAGGGTGACAACAGAGACCTTCCGACTTACAGTCAGAAACAAATACGAAGCCCTACAAGATATCCTTGATGAAGGAAACATGGACATAGACACACAATGGCAACAGATCAAGGAGGTGTGGACCAGCACATGCAGCGAAGTTCTGGGAAAGAAGAAATACCAACAAAAAGACTGGATTTCTGCAGAGAGTGTCAACAAAGTGCAATTGAGGAAGGAAAAGAAAGGTGCAGTTAACAACAGCCGAACGAGAGCAGCAAAAGCAGCAGTACAGGAAGAGTATACAGAGGCAAACAGAGCAGTCAAGAACAGCGTAAAAACAGACCTAGCCAAAGAAGCAGAGGATGCATCAGCCCAAGAAAACATGAAACAACTGTATGATATAACAAGAACATTAGCAGGAAAGTATACGAACACAGACAGACCCATCAAAGATAAGAATGGCAATGTACTTACCAGTGATGAAGACCAGTTGAAGAGATGGAGGGAACATTTTGAAGAACTGCTAAACCGGCCACCACCTCAGAACCCTCCAGACACCGCACCAGCGGAAGAAGTACTCCAGATAAACTGCGAAAGACCAAGTAAGGCAGAAATTGAGAAAGCCATGCATCACATGAAGAGAGGGAAAGCTTCCGGCCCAGACAAAATTCCTGCAGAGGCAATCAAGGCTGACATAGAGACCTCCACCGAGATACTGCACGACCTAATCGGGAAGATATGGGAACAAGAAGAAATACCAACGGAATGGAAAGAAGGGTACCTTGTGAAGCTCCCAAAGAAAGGCGATATGCAAGAATGTAAGAACTACAGAGGGATAATGCTCCTATCAGTACCCGGAAAGGTCCTCACCAGAATAATCTTGGACAGACTGAAGAGAGGGGTAGATGCCAAGCTCAGAGACCACCAAGCTGGCTTCCGGAAAGACAGATCCTGCACCGACCAAATTGCAACACTGAGAATCATTGTCGAACAATCCATGGAATGGGACTCATCACTGTATATAAACTTCGTTGACTACGAGAAAGCATTTGATAGCCTTGACAGAGACACGCTGTGGAAACTCCTACAGCACTACGGGATACCTGAGAAATGTATATCTCTGATAAGAAGTAGCTATGAAGACATGGCATGCAGGATCATTCATGCAGGACAACTAACGGACTCCTTCGTGGTGAAGACAGGTGTGAGGCAAGGATGTCTTCTGTCACCATTCCTATTCCTGCTCGCCATAGACTGGATCATGAAAAAGACAACACAAAATTGAAGAAATGGGATCCAGTGGACACCATGGAGCCAGTTGGAGGACCTGGACTTTGCGGATGACCTCGCTCTCCTCTCACACAGCCATAAACAGATGCAGGAAAAAACAGAGCAGCTAAACACAGTGTCAACACAGCTTGGACTCAACATCAACAGAAGCAAGACAAAGATTATGAAAGCCAACCCAAAGAACAACAACCCCATTACATTGAACGGAGAGCCACTGGAAGAGACAGATAATAATAATAATAATAATTAGTTAACTTCTATTGCGCCTATATCCTTAGAAACCAAGCTCAGAGGCGCATCAAAACAAAAAGGATTAATCGATCTCATAGTCGGTAAACAAATCAAGTTGTCATCAAATTGATTGATGCGCCAGGGAGCTATGGTGGATAGGCCAGATTGTACAGATGTTTTTTAAATGACGACGGAATTTAGCAATATTTTCAACTGATTTCACGCTAGAAGGAAGCATATTCCATAGAGTAGGCGCACCCACAGCAAAAGCCCTGGTCCCCATATTAGTATTGACCTTTGGTACAAAGAGTAAATCAGAAGTAGATGACCGAAGTTGAATAGGTTTCCTTATAGGAGTAAGTAAAGTATGTAAATACGATGGCTGCTTAGAAGAAAGTGCCTGGTAAGTAATGGTACACATCTTAAACATTATACGATATTGGACAGGCAGCCAATGCAGAGACTTTAGAAGCGGCTTAGAAGGAGTAAAGCGTGGAGACCTAGTCACCACCCTTGCTAAGCAATTTTGAACACGTTGTAGTTTTGTGATATCCTTAATAGCAATATTATGAAAAAGTGAATTACAATAGTCTAATCTACTAGTAACTAATGCAGTTGCAATAGTCTTTGCAACAGAAACAGGCAAATATCGACGAATCACGAATGTGGTAAAAACATGTTCGACAAATTTGAGAAATGTGTTCTCTAAAATTTAATTTATCATCAAAAATTACTCCCAAATTCCTAGTCGAAACTGCAGGCATAACATGCTGATTAAGTAAGGGTATAGGAAAAATACATTCACATACCTGGGCATTACAATAAACAAAACTGGAGGGACAGAAGAAGACGTCAAAGCAAGAATCCAGAAAGCAACAGTGGCATTCATCATGTTGAGAAAAATTTGGAGAGCAAAACGAATCAAAATTAACACCAAGCTGAGATTGTTTAACTCAAATGTGAAGGCAGTTTTGCTCTACGGAGCGGAGACATGGCGAACCACACAGAAGACACTAAAGAAAATACAGACCTTCATCAACAAATGCCTGCGCAGAATACTACACTTGAAGTGGACAGACAAGGTACCGAACACCACACTCTGGAAAACAACCAAACAACTACCCATAGAAAATGAAATAAAGAAGAGAAAATGGAGGTGGATAGGACATACACTAAGGAAACCACCAGAATCAATCACCCGTCAAGCCATCACATGGAACCCCCCAGGGAAGAGAAGAAGAGGTAGGCCACGAAACACCTGGCAGAGAGACACAGAAAAAGATACAAAAGAGATTGGGTACACCCGGAAAGAAATGGAGAAGATGGCCACAGACAGAAAACAGTGGCGTTCCTTAGTCGATGGCCTATGCTCCGAGCGAGCGAAAAGGCATAAGTAAGGGTGTGTGTGCGTGCGTGTGTGGGTACATGCGGGTGTGGGTGCGTGCGTGTGTGGGCGTGCGTGTGTTTGTATGTGTGTTTGTTTGGATTCGTGTGTGGGTGCGTGTGTGTGCTTGTGTCGGATGTCTCTGAAGGGGCGTCCGTGTGTGTGTGTGAGTGTGAGTGTGAGTGTGAGTGTGAGTGGGTGCGTGTGTTTGGGTGTATGTGTGTCCATTTGTGGGTGCATATGTTGGTGCTTGTGTGGGTTCGTGTGTGGTTCCGTGTGAGTGGGTGCGTGTGTGTATGTGTACGTGTGGGCGCATGTGTGTGTGGGTGCGTACGAGTGTGTGGGTGGGTGCGTGTGTGGTGCTTGTATGTATGTGTGCATATGTGGGCGCGTGTGTGAGTCAGTGTGTCGCTGTGTGTGGGTGCGTGTGTGTATTCGTGTGTTGGTGTGTGCTTGGGTGCGTGTTTATGGGTGCGCGTGTGGAGCATGTGTGTGTATGTGTTCGTGTGTTGTCGCGCGTGTGTGTGCGTGTGTGGGTGCGTTTATGGGTGGGTGTGTGGGTACGTGTGAGAGTTGGTGCGCTTGTGTGTGTGGGCGCGTGTGTGTGTGTGCGTGGGTTGGAGCGTGTGTAGGCGTATGTGGGTGCGTGTGTGGGTGGGTGCGTGTTTGTGGGTGCGTGCGTGTGTGTATTTGCGTGTGTGGCGCGTGTGTGGGGTTGCGTGTGTGGTGCATGTGTGTGTTTGTGCGCGTGTGTGTATGTGTGCCTGTGTGTGGGTGTGTGTGCGTGTGCTAGCTTGTGTTTGTGTGTGTTGGTGCATGTGTGGTGCGTGTTTGTATGTGTGCGTGTGCGGGTGCGTGTGTATGGGTGCGTGTGTTATTCATGTGTGTGTGTGTGTATGTGTGCCTATTTTGGCGCGCGTGTGTGCGTGTGTGGGTGCGTGTATTGGTGCGTGTATGAGTGCGTGTGTGGGTGCGTATGTGTTGTTGCGTGTGTGTGCGTGTGTGTGTGTGAGTGCTTGTGCGTGTGCGCGTTTTGGCGCGTGTGGGTGCGTGTGTGGGTGATTCAGTGTGGGTGCATATGTTTGGGTGCGTGTGTGGTGCGAGTGTGTATGTGTGCTTCTTTGGCGCGTGTGTGGCTGGGTGTGGGTGCGTGTGTGTGTGTGGGTTTGCGTAGGTGCATGTGTGTGTCTGCGTGTGAGTTTTCGTGTGTTGCCGTGTGTGGGCGCGTGTGTAGGTGCGTGTGTGTGGTAGCATGTGTGGGTGCCTCCGTTGATTCGTGTGTGTGTGTGTGTGTGTGTGTGTGTGTGCGTGTGTTGGGGCGTGTGTGCTCGCGTGTGGATGCGTGCGGTTGCGTGTGTGTGGTGCGTGTATGTGGGTGCATGTGTGTGAGAGCGTGTGTTGGTGCGTGTGTGGGTGCATGTGTGGATTCGTGTGTGGGTGCCGGTGTGTGCGTGCGTGTGTGGGCACATGTCTGTGTTGGAGCTTGCGTGTGTGTGTGGGTGCGTGTGTGTATGTGTGCGTGTGTGGTTTCGTGTGAGGGAGCGTGTGTGTGCGTGTTTGTCCGTGGTATAACGACAGCATACGAGCAACCAAGTGTTTGATACGCCAGCTGGAACGAAGATGGAGAACAACTGGACTAGAATGTGAGAGGCTGGCTTACTGTCTTCAGCGGCAGCTTGTTGTGTCATCCATACACCGTGCGAAATTGAAATACCACATGTGTCAAATCGCTGATGTATCTGGTGACCAGAAAAAGCTATGCAAGATTGTCGCCAAGCTCGTACACACCGATCATGACACTCCACTTCCGACATGTGACTCATTCGATGCGCTTGTAGAGCAGTTTTCAGATTTTTTCTCTGAAAACATCTCGAAAATCCGGTGTGAATTCACTCCCAGTGTTAGCAACGTAGACATCTACACTGATGGTAAATCCCAAACATGCTTACTGAATGCATTTGAGCCAGCCACTGAAACTGAAATCGGAATACTGTTGAAGTCATCGCCGGTTAAATCATGTGAACTTGATCCCATACCAACATGGCTGCTTAGACATTATACCTGTTCTCACCACCATTGTTAACATGTCTCTGAGAAAAGGAGTAATGCTTTCTCACTTGAAGAGAGCACACGTACGACCTATAATCAAAAAGCCAGGCCTAGATAAGGACATATTGAACAACTACAGACCTGTGTCCAATCTGCCATACTTGTCGAAGACAATAGAGCGTGTTGTTGCCGCGAGAATGTCGGCTCACATATCTGAGTGTGATCTCGCGTGCCCAACCAGTCTGCGTACACGCCAAACCACAGCGTCGAGACGGCCCTTGTCTGTGTTCAGAATGACATCCTGCGTGCAATGGACAACCAGAACATTGTCATCATGTTACTACTATATTTGTCGGCTGCATTTGATACTGTTGACCACAACGTCATTTTGCATAGACTGACACATGATGTTGGAGTGGGCCAAACTGCACTTAAGTGGTTTAAATCGTATATGAGTGACAGAATTCAAGCTGTCCACATCAATGGGTCTACGTCACCTGCTCGCCCCCTTACGTGTGGGGTTCCTCAAGGTTCGGTACTTGGTCCGCAGTTGTTTTCTATCTATGCAGCACCAGTATCGAATACCATTCGGAACAACAACTTGCTGTCGCACTTTTATGCTGACGACACGCAAATTTACATCACCGTGAAACCCCACCAGGAGGACAATGACGCGGCTGTTGAGACCATTGAACAATGTGTTGCAGAAATCAGGAGTTGGGTGAAGACAAACTCCTTGAAATGGAATGATTCGAAAACGGAAGTAATCGTATACGGTTCAGGTGAACAGCTGAAAAAATTCACGCTGCAATCGTTACGTGTTGGTGACTGTGTGGTTAGTGTGACTGACTCTGTTCGAAATCTCGGTGTGCAGTTTGATGCTGAGATGACGATGGAGTCCCACGTGACTGCTGTATGCAGGTCAGCCATATTCCACCTCCGCAACATCTCGAGGATCAAACGGTATCTGACAGCAGCAGCGACAGAGCAAATTGTTGATGCATTTATCTCAAGCAGACTGGATATTGGCAATGCACTGCTCTATCGACTGCCTCTGAAGCAAACGCAACGGATTCAGAAACTGCAAAACTGCGCAGCCCGCTTGATCGACGGTACTATGAGATATAGCCATGCTACACCATTGCTAAAGAAGTTACACTGGCTGCCGATAGCGGTGCGAGTTGAGTTCAATATCCTGCTACTCACTCACCGAGCACTGAATGGCCAAGCACCTGACTACATTGCACACTGTGTAAGCCGACGCCAGCCGGTTAGGTCGCTGCGCTACAGCGAACACAGTTTATTGTGTGTGCCACGCACAAGGCGTCGCTGGGGTGACAGAGCTTTCAGCGTGGCAGCCCAAAGTCTATGGAGTGCACTACCGCATCATCTGACATTGTCACCTATGACCACTGCTACGCTTAAAGTAAAATTTAAGAATTATTTATTTACAAGAACATTCTGTACAGCTCTGTGAGCAACGAACGTTGGATCAGCGCTACAGAAATGCGACGATTATGATTATTATGGGTGGGCGCTTGTCTCTCTGGGTGCGTGTGTAGGTGCGTGCGTGCGTGTGTGGGTGCGTGTATGTGCGTATGTGTGCTTGCGCGCGTGTGTGTATGTGGGTCCGTGAGTGGGTGTTGGTGAGTGTGGGTGCGTGTCTGTGTGCGTATTTTGGCGCGTGTGTGTGCGTGTTTGGATGCGTGTGTCGTTTGGTGCACGTGCGTGGGTACGTCTGTGTGGGTATGTGTGTAGGTATGTGCCTCCGTGGATTCGTGTGTGTGTGTGTGTGTGTGTGTGTGTGTGTGCGCGCGTGTCTTCGCGCGTGTTTGTTCGTGTGTTGGAGCGCGCGCGCGTGTGTGTCCATGTGATTGTCTGCGTGTGTGTACTCGTGTGCTGGCGTGTGTGGGTGCCTGTGTGGGTGTGTGTGATTGCATGTTTGGGTGCGTGTGTGTATTCGTGTGTTTGTGTCCGTGTGTGCGTGTCTTGGCGCGTGTTTGTACGTTTGTATTTGCGCGTGTGTGTGTGCGTGTATGTGGGTACGTGTGTGTGTTTCATGTGTGTGTGCGTTTGTCGGTGCGTGTGTGTGCGTGCGTGAATTCGTGTGTGGCTGTATGTGGGTAGATATGTGTATGCGTTTATCTGTGGGCGCATGTGTGTGGACGCGTGTGTGGTGCGAGTGTGTGTCTGGGTGCATGTGTGGGCGCGTGTGTGGGCGCGTGAGTGTGGGTGTTGGCGCGTGTGTGGGTGCATGCGTGGGTTCGTGTGTGGGAGCGTGTGTAGGTGCGTGGGTGCGTGTGTGTGTGAGTTCTTGTGCTGGCGCCTGTGTGTGTTTGTGTGGGTGCGTGTTTGTGTGCGTGTGTGGGTGCGTGTGTGAGAGTGCGTGTGTGGTGCATGTGTGTGTATGTGTGCGTGTGTTGGCGCGCACGTGTGCGTGTGTGGGTCCGTGTGTATGTGCGTGTTTGGGTGCATGTGTGTGTGAGTTTCGGTGCTTGTGTGGGTGTGTGTGTTGGCGCATGTGTGTGCGTGTGGGGGTGAGAGTGTGAGTGAGTGCGTGGGTGTGGGTGAATGTGGGTGTTTGTGTCGGTGCGTGTGTGGGTACGTGTGTGGATTCGTGTGTGGGTGCGTGTGTGTGCGTGCGTGTGTGTATGTGTGCGTGTGTGTATGTGTGTCTGTGTGGGTGTTAGAGTGCCTGCATGTGTGTTTGCGTGGCACACACGCGCGCCAAACTGCGAAAACATACACACACATGAACGACACACGCACCCGTACACACACACCCAAACACGCCCCCACACCCACGCACCTATAAACACGCGCCCAAACAATCACACATACAAACACGTACCACACACGCAACCACACACACAAACACAAGCCAACACACGAACACACACACCCACACACACGCAAACACATACGCACACATACACAGACATGCACCACACACGCAAACCCACAAACGCGCCACACACACAAACACACACACGCACCCACCCACACACACGCACCCACCCACACACGCACCAAAATAAGCCCACACACGCTCCAACCCACGCACACTCACACGCACCCACACACCCAAACGCACCAACACTCACACGTACCCTCACACGCACCCACACACGCATACACACGCGACAACACACGAACACATACACACACACTCACCCACAATCACGCACCCAAGCACGCACCAACACACGAATCCACACACCCACCCACACACGCACCCACACGCGGACTCACACACGCGCCCACACATGCAGATATACACACAAGCACCACACACACACCCACCTACACACTTGCACGCACCCATACACATATGCGCCCACACGCACACATACACACACGCACCCACATACACCCACCACACACGAATCCACACACGCACCCACACACGCACCCACACTCACACACCCACACACACACACACACACACACACACACACACACACACATTCACCCACACACATGCACCCACAGACGCACACAGACGCGCCAACACACGCACACCACAGGCAGACACAGACACACACACACACCCACAAACGCAAACACACGCGCAAACATACTCACACACACACACACACACACACACACACACACACACACACACATGCACCACAAACGCACCCACACACGCACGCACCCACAGACACGCGCACACACATAAACACACACCTACACAGACGTACCCACGCACGTGCACCAAACGACACACGCACCCACACACACGCACACACACGCGCCAAAACACGCACACAAACACACACGCACCCACACTCACCAACACCCACTCACGTACCCACATACACACAGGCTCACTAGCACACATACGCACACACACGCACCCACACACGCACGCACGCACCCACACACGCACCCAGACAGACAAGCGCCCATATATAATAATTATAATCGTCGCTTTTCTTTAACGCTGTACCAATGTTCGTTGCTCACAGCGCAGTACAGAATGTTCTTGTAAATAAATAAGTCTTAAATTTTACTTTAAACGTAACAGTGGACATAGGTGACAATGTCAGATGATGCGGTAGTGCATTCCATAGACTTGGGGCTGCCACGCTGAATGTTCTGTCACCCCAGCGACGCCTTGTGCGTGGCACACACAATAAACTGTGTTCGCTGTAACGCAGCGACCTAACCGGCTGCCATCGGCTTACACAGTGTGCAATGTAGTCAGGTGCTTGGCCATTCAGTGCTCGGTGAGTGAGTAGCAGGATCTTGAACTCAAATCGCACCGATATCGGCAGGCAGTGTAACTTCGATCAAGCGGGCTTCGCAGTTTTGCAGTTTCTGAAGCCGTTGCGTTTGCTTCAGAGGCAGTCGATAGAGCAGTGCATTGCCAATATCCAGTCTGTTTGTGACAAATGCATGAACAATATGCTCTGTCGCTGCTGCTGTCAGATACCGTTTGATCCTCGAGATGTTACGGAGGTGGAATATGGCTGACCTGCATACAGCAGTCACGTGGGAATCCATCGTCATCTCAGCATCAAACTGCACACCGAGATTTCGAACAGAGTCAGTCACCCTAACCACACAGTCACCAACACGTAACGATTGCAGCGTGAATTTTTTCAGCTGTTCAGCTAAACCGTATACGATTACTTCCGTTTTCGAATCATTCCATTTCAAGGAGTTTGTCTTCATCCAACTCCTGATTTCTGCAACACATTGTTCAATGGTCTCAACAGCCGCGTCAATGTCCTCCTGGTGGGGTTTCACTGTGATGTAAATTTGCGTGTCATATTCTAGTCCAGTTGTTCTCCATATTCGTTCGAGCTGGCGTATCAAACACTTAGTTGCTCGTATGCTGTCGTTATACCACGGACAAACACGAACACACACGCACCCTCACACGAAACACACACGCACACATACACACACGCAAGCACCAACACAGACATGTGCCCACACACGCACGCACACACCGGCTCCCACACACGAATCCACACATGCACCCACCCGCGCACACAAACGCGCCAACACACGCGCGCACACACACACACACATACACAAACACACAAACACAAACACCCACCCACACACGCACCCACACGCGCCAAAACACGCACACACAAACGCACCCATACACGTACCCACACACGCACACACGCGAGCCAAATTACGCACACACGCACACACACATGAACAACACACGCACCCATAAACACGCACCCAAACACGCACCCACACCCACGCTCTCACACACACGCGCCCACTCACGCACACATATAAACACGCACCACAAACGCACCCACACACACAAACACAAGCCAACAAACGGACACACACCCACACACACGCACACATACACATTCATGCACCACACACGCAACCCCACACACGCGCCACACACGCAAATACACGCACGCACGCAACCACAAACACGCACCCACATACGCCCACACACGCTCGAACCCACGCACACACACACACACCCACACACACAAACGCACCAACTCTCACACATACCGAAACACGCACCCACACACGCACCCACACACGCACACAGACACATGCACTCACACACACGCACCCACACGCATCCACACACGCACCCACACGCACCCACACGCACACACACGCGCAAAGACACGCACACATACATATATGCACTACAAACGCACCCACATACACACGCGCCCACACACACGTACACACACATTCACACACGCACCCACACACCAATCCACACGCACCCACACACGTAACAACACACGCATTCACACACATGGACCCACACAAACGCACCCTCACACCCGCACCCACACACGCACCCACCCGCGCACACACACGCGCCAACACACGCGCGCACACACACACACACATACACAAACACACAAACACAAACACCCACCCACACACGCACCCACACGCGCCAAAACACGCACACACAAACGCACCCATACACGTACCCACACACGCACACACGCGAGCCAAATTACGCACACACGCACACACACATGAACAACACACGCACCCATAAACACGCACCCAAACACGCACCCACACCCACGCTCTCACACACACGCGCCCACTCACGCACACATATAAACACGCACCACAAACGCACCCACACACACAAACACAAGCCAACAAACGGACACACACCCACACACACGCACACATACACATTCATGCACCACACACGCAACCCCACACACGCGCCACACACGCAAATACACGCACGCACGCAACCACAAACACGCACCCACATACGCCCACACACGCTCCAACCCACGCACACACACACACACCCACACACACAAACGCACCAACTCTCACACATACCCAAACACGCACCCACACACGCACCCACACACGCACACAGACACATGCACTCACACACACGCACCCACACGCATCCACACACGCACCCACACGCACCCACACGCACACACACGCGCAAAGACACGCACACATACATATATGCACTACAAACGCACCCACATACACACGCGCCCACACACACGTACACACACATTCACACACGCACCCACACACCAATCCACACGCACCCACACACGTAACAACACACGCATTCACACACATGGACCCACACAAACGCACCCTCACACCCGCACCCACACACGCACCCACCCGCGCACACACACGCGCCAACACACGCGCGCACACACACACACACACATACACAAACACACAAACACAAACACCCACCCACACACGCACCCACACGCGCCAAAACACGCACACACAAACGCACCCATACACGTACCCACACACGCACACACGCGAGCCAAATTACGCACACACGCACACACACATGAACAACACACGCACCCATAAACACGCACCCAAACACGCACCCACACCCACGCTCTCACACACACGCGCCCACTCACGCACACATATAAACACGCACCACAAACGCACCCACACACACAAACACAAGCCAACAAACGGACACACACCCACACACACGCACACATACACATTCATGCACCACACACGCAACCCCACACACGCGCCACACACGCAAATACACGCACGCACGCAACCACAAACACGCACCCACATACGCCCACACACGCTCCAACCCACGCTCACACACACGCACCCACACACACAAACGCACCAACTCTCACACGTACCCAAACACGCACAACACACGCACCCACACAGGCACCCACATAAGCACCCACAGACGCACCCACACACGCACACACACGCCACAACACAAGAACACATACACACACATGCTCCACACACGCACCCACAAACACGCACCCAAACAAACACCAACACACGATTCCACACATGCAGCCACACACCCACCGCGACACACACACACACACACACACATTCACCCACACACACGCACACACACGCACCCACAAACCAATCAACACACGCACCCACACAAGCACCGAAACACGCACACACTTTCTCTGTCTCTCTCGCTCATTCTCTCTCCCTCTGTCATACGCGCGAGCACAAACACACATATACATATACATACACATACACACAAACACACACACGCGCCAAAACACGCACACGCACAAACACACACACACGCACACACACGCAACAACAAATACGCACCCACACACGCACTCACACGCGCACCCATACACACACCCTCACACGCACAAGGAAGCATCCTCACACAGACGCCACACACGCAACCACATACACCCACACACGCACCAAGACACGCACACACGCACACACTCAAACACACACACACGCACGCAAGCACCCCCACACACGCACCCACCTAAACACGCACCCACATTCGCCCACACACGCGCCAACTCACGTACACACACACGCACCCACACACATAAACCCACCCACACTAGCACGTACCAACACATACACACCCACACACACACACGCTCCAGCCCAAGCACACACACGTACCCACACACGAACACCCCCGCTACAACACACACTCACACACACACATACACACACATTCACCACACACACACCCATACACACGCACCCACACACGAACCCACACACACGCACCCATACACGCGAAATCATATACACATACACATGCATCACACTCGCACCCACACACGCGCGCCCACACACATACACACACGCACCCAACCACCCACGCACACACATGCACCAACACACGCACACACACGCACGCACGCGCGCGCGCACCCACACACACACGCACACGCACACGCACACGCACACGCACACGCACACACCTACACGAATCCACACATGCACCCACACACACGCACCCACACACATACGCACGCACCCACACATACATGTGCCAACACACGCACGGGCCCATACGCACCCACAAACCAATCCACACACTCACCCACACACGTAACAACACACGCATTCACACACATTCACCCACACACACGCACCCACACACGCACCCACCCGCGCACATACACGCGCCAACACACGCACACACACACGAATCCACACATGCACCCACACACCCACCGACACACGCACACACACATGCATCCAAACATACGCACCTACACACGAATCAACACACGCACCGACACACGCACCGACACACGCACCGTCAAACGCACACACTTTCTCTGTCTCTCTCGCTCACTCTCTCTCTCTCTCTCTCTCTCTCTCTCTCTGTCATACGCGCACACACACACACACACACACACACACACACACACAAACACACACCCACAAACACAAACACCCACCCACACACGCACCCACATGCGCCAAAACACGCACACACACACGCACACACACACACACACACCCACGCACCCACAAACGGACCCACACAAACGCGCCAGCACACACACACACACACACACACACACACACACACACACAAACCCATTCACATGCACCCAAACACGCCCCCACACCCACGCACCTATAAACACGCGCCCAAACAATCACACATGCAAACACGCAACACACACGCACCCACACACAAAAACACAAGCCAACACACGCACACACACACCCACACACACGCACACACATACGCACACATACACAGACATGCACCACACACGCAAACCCACAAACGCGCCACACACACAAACACACACACGCACCCACCCATATACAGGCACCCACCCACACACGCACCCAAAAAATCCCACACACGCTCCAGCCCACGCACACTCACACGCACCCACACATGCAAACGCACCAACACTCACAATTACCCTCACACGCACACACACACGACAACACACGAACACATACACACACAATCACCCACACTCACGCACCCAAGGACGCACCAACACACGAATCCTCACACCCACCCACACACGCACCCACACACAGACTCACACACGCGCCCACACATGCAGACATACACACAAGCACCACACACGCACCCACCCACACACTTGCACGCACCCACACACACACACATGCGCCCACACGCACACATACACAAACGCACCCACACACACGCACCACACACGAAACCACACACGCACCCACACGCACCCACACACACACACATACGCACACACACACACATTCACCCACACACATGCACCCACAGACGCACACAGACGCGCCAACACACGCACACCACAGGCAGACACAAACACCCACAAACGCACACAAACGTGCAAACATACTCACACACACACATGCACCACAAACGCACCCACACACGCACGCACCCACAGACACGCGCACACACATGCAAACACACCCACACAGACGTACATACGCACATGCACCAAACGACACACGCACCCACACACGCCCACACAGACGCGCCAAAACACGCACACACACACACACACACACACGCACCCACACTCACCAACACCCACTCACGGACCCACATACACACACGCGCACTAGCACACATACGCACACACACGCACACACACACGCACGCAAGCACCCACACACGCACCCAGACAGACAAGCGCCCACATATAATAATCATAATCGTCGCATTTCAATAGCGCTGTTCCAACGTTCGTTGCTCACAGCGCAGTACAGAATGTTCTTGTAAATAAATAAGTCTTAAATTTTACTTTAAACGTAGCAGTGGACATAGGTGACAATGTCAGATGATGCGGTTGTGCATTCCATAGACTTGGGGCTGCCACGCTGAAAGCTCTGTCACACCAGCGAAGGCTTGTGCGTGACACACACAATAAACTGTGTTCGCTGTAGCGCAGCGACCTAACCGGCTGGCGTCGGCTTACACAGTGTGCAATGTAGTCAGGT